>JAOXOE010000853.1:4463812-4488253 GCA_028565055.1 Phoeniculus purpureus | reverse complement strand
GGGGGGGGGGGGGGGGGGAAGGGGAAAAAGAAAAGAAAATTGGGAAAAAAAGGGGGAAAAAAGAAGGAAAAACAAGACAAATAAAGGAAAAAAAGGAAAAGACAGAGGAAAAGGAAAATAAAGGGGAAATAGGAAAATAAAAGGGAAAAGAAATAGAGAAAAAGGAAAATAAAATGGAGGAAAAAGGAAAATAAAATGGGGAAAAAGGAAAATAAAATGGGGGAAAAAGGAAAATAAAAGGGGGGAAAAGGAAAATAAAAGGAGGGGAAAGGAAAATAAAGGGGGAAAAAGAGGAAAATAAAAGGGGGGGAAAATGAAAATAAAAAGGGTGAAAAAAGGATCCTGCTTATAAACAACTCTTAAGTGACACAAATAAGAAGTGATTCCTCATAACAGAGCAACAGGTTAGTGAGGAACAGAAAGTCTGAAAACAATCCTGTTCCCTTCTTCCACTTCCACTGGCAAAGAGCTGGACAGGGGGATTAACCCGAGGACTCTGATTCATCCCTACCCGAAGCAGCAAACCAACCTCAGAAGCACCTCTCAGCCTTCTCAGAGAAGTGAATAAATAGTAAAAAAGAAAGCCAAAACAACCCCCAAAATCCCAATCCTTCTACTTACTCCAGTTCATTAGACATTTCCCCACGTTCCCAAATCTTTGCAGCTGGTAAATTCCGATGACTTCTCTCTTCTAGTCCCTGCTAAAGCCAGACATTGCCGGGGAGGTGTGATTTATGCGGAGGTTTGGGTGCAGGTATCCTGCTGACAGGTGGGTTGGCAGGGCTGGGGATTGGCTGCCGGCACAGGTGCCCTGGGACAGGTACACCCAGGCAGGTGCAGCCGTAACCCTCTGCCTGCCGGCCCCGAGCCCAGCAAGGAGCTGGGTGGGGAAAGAGAGAGAGAGAGAGAAAGAGGGAGGGAAAAGCCCTTGGGGGAAAACAAGATAGGGTAAAGGAGTGGAATCAGTTATTCATCTCTGGGATAATTAGTTTCAGTTTGGTGGACGCGTTCCATCCCGAGCGGTGCCAAAGAGCTGTCACGTTGGAGGGATCTGGGGGTTGAGGTTGATCCTTTGCTGCTTCTTCTCTATGTAAACAGAGGGGCAAATACAGATGTAGTTATTAAAGGAATAAATTAGGGAAGAAGGAAAGCCTTGTAGTTTCCTCTTGTACCCACATGGTACTGACAGGCTGACCCTCTCTCTCCTTCTCTCACCTCACTCCCAGAAGTCTCCCTAGCAGTGGGGTTTGTTTATTTCTCCTCTGAATAAAGGAGCTTTAAACCCTCTAACTTGAGATGCCAAGACATCAGCAAATACCCTGGCTCAGTGGAGGTTTGCACTGCACTGGGTACATGAGGAGAACTGCTCTGTTGTCTTTAGAAGGGATCATTTCATCCTTTAAGAAGGGATAACCTGTTCCGTTGCATAGAGAGGAGCAGTAGTCCCGCACACTCAGGATGGCAATGGGAAGCCCGTTTGGGACTAACTGTGGGGCTACCATCCAGGCAAGAGCTCTGTAGCAACTGCCCTGTAAGCGGGGAAAAGATTTATGCAATAGAACAAAACTCATCATGGATTCAAGCGCTGCTGGTGGATGGTTTCTGTCATCCGTGTTGCAATGAGGAGGCAAAGGATGGGCTCAGCGGGTGACTCACATTGACTGGATTTGGAAGGCAGGAGAGGATTTTATGAGACAAGTTGGTGCAAGCCTTAAAACAAAGGGAAAAAGAAAGGCTTCCACCACTCATTCTCACCTTCCATCACTGTCTCACTCACTGGATTGGTACCACTCAGTGCTTCACGCCAGCAGGTGAATAGGAGGGAGTGGGGAAGTCTTCCTTCCCAGAAGAGTCCAGCTCTCCTGGCTGGGTGACAAGTGGCCTTCCCAGCCCATTTGGGCAGCAAACAGTGTGTCCTCCCAGGCAAGTGTGAGGCAGAGCATGTTCAGTAGGGTACAACCCCCTGCAGACACATCTCTATGGCTTCTGGCTCAGAGCACAGCCAGCCTGGAGTGCAGGATGAGGAATGATCATGGTCTGGCTGCTCTGGCTGATAAGGACAGGCTGGGCTGGGCTTTGTTCACCCAGTCAGTGACCATTGCCCTTCACTGGTGTCGACAGGGATCCAGGCACTGCATGAAGTGTGTTCTCTGTCAATGAAAACCAGAGGTCTGGAGTAATGCGAACGCCATCAGGGATCACTGGAGACAACTTGCTGCCAAGACCTTACAGAGCAGAGGATAGCAAGACCCAAAAGGCAGCTGAGTGAGGGCTGGCCATCAGTCGACATCCTAGCAGAGACCACGCAGAGGTGGGAGTTGAGAAAAATGAGAGGAATGAACAGGTATGTCCCATCCAGCCAAGCAAAACACAAAGCTCATGCCCTCATGCAGCGGTGGCATTAATTGATCGCTATTCTGATTTGATCACCAAAGGCGACCTTGTTCAGTCCATGATGACCACAGCCATAGTCCCCAGTGTTTGTCCTTTACCAGGATCCTGGCAGATCCTGAATTTCACTGACCCTGGGTAGTGCAAAGAGCAGCAACATCCCCTCAGGGCACTTCCCAGTTTCTTCTAACCTTTCAGTGAGACTTTCCAGATTCCAGCAACAAAAGTGAAGGAGAAGAAAACATTCGCTATGGCCGGGCAAGGGACTCTGACCTCTGAGGGAGAAAACAAAGAGAAGGAGATATGCGTCTGGCAAAGCTGAGCAGCGACAGGCTTTGCAAAAGATGTCTCTGCAGACTGGTCCCTTTAACAGCAGGGGTGATGCTGCTGAGATAGAGGATGGAAGAAACACTAAGTCACCACTTGCAGCTCATGAGCCACAGTCTGGGTGGCAGCAGGGACAGCCAGGGCCAGGCTGGGCTCACCAGGCTCTTGGTGCTGCCTGCCAGTCCCCAGCAAGGCCACTCACCCTGTCCTGTTTCAGTGCGTCTGGAACCCGCCTGCAAAGCCATGAGGTCCTTGGGAAGCTGGGAAGGACTGGCCGAACGGGCAGAAGCACAGACTCGCTGAGGCTACACAGGGACTGCTGTGACTGAGCCTTTAGTTTGACTAATTCTGGTTTTAAGCACTAAATTTCACCTTCACTTTGCTGCCACTGCTCCAGGACCTTTTCCCCATGATAATCCTACTGCCATGGTGGAACGAAAGACTTTGGCCTCTCAGGTAGGATGACGTTTGCTCACGCTCACATAGAATCTTCCTCCTGATGCAATCAGCTGCAGCACTGGGGCTCATTCCCAGCCCCCAGGAATTGCAATGGGTTTGTAAAACGACTCAGAGCTAAAACCAGCCCCTTCCCATCATCTCTGCAGGGCACATCCACACGTCCATCCTCTTTATGGCAACACCAGCTTGAGTTTGCTTCCCCAGTCCCCTCCGCAAGGCCAGATGAAAGCGCTGCCCTCTCCCAGTCTTCCCACAGATGGGAACCCTATAGTCTCCCCTGGATTAGCTTTACCCTATCGCCAACCAAGCAGGATCAGGACCACACCATTGTAGGTGGGAAGTGTCCTGGTGGGCACTGAGCAGCCTTCAGCACCCGCCAGCTCCCATCAGACAGGACAACCCTCGCCCTGCCTCTTCCATTCTCTTGGGCACCCCGTCTTTTTTGTGATAATGTGTGTTTTACGGCACTTGACAGGCCTCCAGGCTTGGACGCCGAGACAATCCCTTTGCCTATGATTTCAGTATTTTTAATTATTATTGTTCTCTCTCTCTCTTTTTTTTCTCATTTATACTCCACCCTCCAAGAGTATCTGGTGAGGGGGTGGGTTAGAAGAAAAAGACCAAGAGATACATTCCCTATGCACAAAACCCTCCTCCTTCCCCTTCCACTCCCCTGTTAAATATACCCTGGAACAAAAGCCCTTTATGATGCTCTAAAAATAAAGCAGTCAAGACAAACTGCACAGTTTAAAAGAGAGGGACAAATTTTGCTCACAGCTACACCCTCTCTAAGGCAACAGGGTTGTGCTTGTGTTTGGATTGTTAAATCCTCTTTAAACATCCAGGGGCAGGCTGTGATTAGCTGCATTTCGTTAGCGAGAGATCAGCAGCTCCAGGAATGAGGACAACATCACTCACCGGGGCTCAGGCCGGCACAGCCGCCTGGGTCTATCGCTGGAGGAGCAGCTCATGGGGTGGTGTGGTGTTAGCCCATGGCCATGCCACCCTGATGGTCCTATTTCTCCTTCCACCACCAATTTGCGGTGCGGCCCCGACTAAGTCGTTTCACACTCCCCGTTGCCAGTCTGGCTTCGTTTCTGTAGGACTTGTAAGAAACTTCAAAGAAGGGCTTTAATCCCTTTAGGACACAGAGCTTTTCCCACTGACAGCTGTCAAACATCCTTCCCAGCTTTCCTGTGATGTGCCAGGAATTCCAGCTGCCTTTGACCAAAGGTTATTAAAACACTGCACCAATTAAGACGCAGCAAGAGGAAGCAGCCTGGAGCAGGTTAAGGTGAGCTCTTCTCCAAAAGGGAGATGTAGCTGCTTCAGGTGCTTTTCCAGGCAAAACCTAAAATAAATACAGCTTGTGCCACCTGGGTTTGTAGCCAGCTTTGATATCCAGACCAGACACATTCCCAGTGAGACTCCCTCTGTGTCCCAGAGCCTTTTCACAGAATCACAGACTGTTAGGGATTGGAAGGGATCTCCAAAGATCATCCAGTCCAATCCCCCTGCCACAGCAGGATCCCCTAGATCAAGTTGCACAGGAACATATACAAGTGGGTTTTAAACGTCTCCAGAGAAGGAGACTAAGGCTGAGCTGGAACTTCCCTGGGCTGCAGGGCTGCCCTTTCACTCTGTTTGTGCAGCACAGAACATAAGAGAGGCTGCAGAGGTCACTCTGTAGAGCCATTGTCACTGTAATGATGAGGAAAAGGAAGACAAGAATTTGCCCATCTGAAGAGAGAGAGAGAAAAATCCTCATGGACCCTTTCTCAGCTGTTGTTTTCCAGTTGCGGGAACACCACTACCTGCAGGGTATCTGGGAAGTTGGCTCTACTGGATCCCAGTACCACTAATCAGCATGACCCAAAGCTTCAATGTCTGTTTAATAGAGTCAGGCCAGTTTGTTATTATCTGTTGTAGCCCACAGGGCTATAGGAAAATTCCTGTTATCTTTATCTAGTTCTACCAGTTTTTGCACAGTAACAAGTTTGGGTTGCAAACAACTGACCCAACTAACAGTCTTTGGGGCAGCCACTGAGGGTTTAAACAAATGAACATGACCCACCATCTCAGCAGCATCAGGTTGTGGAAGCAGCTTCACTTTTCCTCTGTGTGCTCTGACCTGAGCTTGTCCCAAGCTCTCACTCCAGAGCTGCCTTTAGCTGACACCTGGCAACCCAAACCCAGCTAGAGAAATCCCACAGTGGGGATGGACAGACCAGTTCAGTCTATAAAGGGAGCGCGTTGGTTGGAGATGCTGTGTCCAGTTCTGGGCCCCTCAGTTCCAGAAGGACACAGAACTGCTGGAGAGAGTCCAGTGCAGAACCACAAAGATGATGGAGTAGAACACCTCCCTTCAAGGAAAGGCTGAGGGAGCTGGGTCTCTTGAGCTTGGAGAAATGGAGGTTGAGGGGTGACCCCATGAATGTTGATCAATATGTGAAGGGTGGGTGTCAGGAGGATGGAGCCAGGCTCTGCTCAGGGGCACCCAATGATAGGACAAGGGGCAGCAGGTGTGAGCCGGAGCAGAGGAGGTTCCACATCAATGTGAGAAGGACCTTCTTCCCGGTGAGGGTGCCAGAGCCCTGGCAGGGGCTGCCTAGGGGGGTTGTGGAGTCTCCTTCTCTGGACACATTTCAAACCCGCCTGGCCATGTTCCTGTGTGATTTGATCTAGGGGATCCTGCTGTGGCAGAGGGATTGGACTGGGTGATCTTTCCAGGTCACTTCCAACCCCTAATGTTCTGTGATTCTGTAAGGATGTTCTTCAATTCAGGCAAATTTGCTACCCAGGCTTCCTGTGCTATTCAGCAATAAATAATGTGCAGGGAAGGAGTCAGGAGAAGGTTTAACAGAGGAAAACTGGGTCTTTAAAAGGGATTTTAAAAGAGATCTCAAGACCAGCTCCAAGCAAACTTTGCTGTCTAACTCCCTCACCCAACAGTGAGCACATGCCGCAGCTCTTCAACCATCCCTAACTCAGGGGACTTCCCTGCCATCCCCTGCCTGACACAGGCAACACAAGCACATTTCTTCTTGCAGAAAGCCAAGGAGCTGAATTCCCCCTGCAGTGATTTCCACACCAGGAGCAGAAGGTGCTGTTGGTGACACCAGCAGTGCAAGGAAGGGCTCAGGGCTGGGTCCACAGTTACCACAGAATCATAGAACATTAGGGATGGAAGGGACCTTGCAAGATCATCTAGTCAAACCCCCCTGCCACATCAGGATCTCCTAGATCAAGCTTCACAGGAACACATCCAGGTGGGTTTTAAATGTCTCCAGAGAAGGAGACTCCACAACCTCCCTGGGCAGCCACAGCACGGCAATTCCTCGCTGAGAGAAACTTGAAAACAGTTTTTAAAATGGACCAGATGCCAACTATCAGGTATCTCCTCCCAACCATTTCCCCCACTGCTGCAGCCTGATCAAAGCTGCCTCCCTTCAGGAAGTTATCTGATGTCAGGCAGCAATGAGCTTGGTCACTGATACCTCAGTTGATTCCATTCATCACTAATAGCCCTTCATGAGTAGAGATATGGAAATGTCACAGGCAGAGGTGTCCCAAGCTGCTCAAAATAAATGACCCCTATCAGCCAGGGGTTAGTGTCCAGCAGCAGAAACCAGGCTCAGGTTCAGACCCCAGCTTAAGCATGGAGTTTGGATTCCGCTGTCTGCTCAGTTCAGGCAGTTGCAGAACCACCAGCTGCAATCCAAATTGGCACAGAAATGGGATCTCACTCAGTATCACAGAATCATAGAGTCATTCAGGCTGGAAAAGACCCTTGGGATCATCAAGTCCAACCATCACCCCTACTCTACAAGTTCAACCCTGAACCAGATCCCCCAGCACTATGCGACTTCTAAAAACATCCAGGGACGGGGACTCAGCCACCACCCTGGGGAGCCCATTCTGATGCCTGACCACTCTTTCCATGAAGAAAGAGTGATTTTCCTGATGTCCAGTCTAACTCTCTCTTGTCGAAGCTTGAGGCCCTTCCCTCTGGTTCTGTCACTAATTACTCATGAGAAGAGACCAGCACCAACATCTCTACTGTGTCCTTTCAAATAGTTGTTGAGAGCGATGAGCCTCCTCTTCCTCAAACTGAATAGACCCAGCTCTCTCAATCTCATCAGATTGATTCTCCAGGCCCTTCACCATGAAAAATCCTAAACAGCAAATAAAATTCAAAGAAGGGAAATATTATGAATGAAAATCAGTCAGTCCTAGTGGAACATGAGGAATCTGCTCCGGGAGCCTTGAAAGACAACTTTACAGGACAACTGAGCTTCTGCAGCTCATTAGAAAAGCTCAGGCCACAGAGATTTATCAGCGTGCAGCATCTGGAGCTCAGAGCGTCCTGGGGTTGCCAGCTTCCTTGGTTTCATCACAAATGTGCTGATCCTTGCTGGCGTTATGAGTTTATTTAGCTGCTTTTTCAAAGCCTGACTTCCTGTCGGCACGCGGTCATGTGAAAGTCTTCCCAACTTCAACATCTTTGTCCTTCGTGACTGTTGCAAAATGCCTCAAAACACAATCCCCATCGGCTCAGGAATGAAGAAGCCAAAAGGAAAATCACTCCCTTACACACCCCGCAAAGTTAAGCAATTTTCAAGCCGATCCTACATCTAACCAGGGACCTGGCTTGTGGTTTCCAAGCCAGCCCTGGGTTTGGCAGGCTGGTGGCTCATGGCAGAGTGAGTGCTGAGGCTGGTCAGTGCTGGGATCATCAAAGCACTCTGCAGAAGTTAATTATTTCTCACCTCTGGTCTACACCTGACATTACTCATCCGAACCAGTCATGGGATACTGGTACATGGGATGGTTTGGAGATGGCCAGAACTGGCACACGGCAGCAGTCATCCTGCCTTTCCCTGTCTCAGCACTTTGGCAGAAGCTACCTTTCCCACAACACCTCGAGAAGACAGAGGTTGGGCCTGATTATTTCTAGAGAAGAGGAAGAAGAAGTTGGCTCCGTAATCTTGATTTGACTCTAAAATTGTCCCTGGAGTTGGGATTCTGTGCTTAGATCCCAGATTTGGAGACATCTTCCGCTCCCGGAGCATTCAAATGAAAAGGCAGAGGCAGAGGGAGGGGAGAAGCAGAGAGGCTGGGCAGGGGCTGGGTACCTCAACTGTGGGAACTGAATCTCATTTCCACTGAGAAAACTGGAAACCCCTGCCAAAGGCCCTGCCTGAGTCACAGAGCTATCACCTCACTGGCTGACACTGGGGGGGAACCCAGCACAAACTTCTGAAGAACCACGTGTGGGAGAAGCAACAAGTGCTTGGAGCTCTAGTTCTCAGCTCTTGCCAGGCAGGGAGGGTCTTCCCTTTGAAAATCTCCTGCCAACAGGCCCAGGGTTGGTCCTGCTCCCTCCCCAAGGGCTCCATTAGCATGTGTCACCATCAAAGGGAAAGGAGAGCCCCCTTCCCAAAATATGTGGAGCCCACAGTGTGTCCAAAGCAAAGCTGGCAGGGCTGAAGCCTCCTGTAAAAATTACAGCTCTGGACTGGAGAAAGGGGAAACGGGCTTTTGGACTTAGTCTGCTGGCACAAGCTCAGCCCAAGACAGCTGCTGCAGCATGGACTCAGTGGCTCCCTGGGTGCTCCTTGGTGTCACTGCCAGCCCATATCCTGCTGACACCTTGGTCAGAGAGACCGCAATCTGCAAGGAACCAGGGCTCTGCTATTCTCTCTGCTGTCAGAGCTGCACATGGCACTTGGGGGATTAGACTAGATGATCTTTCAAAGTCCCTTCCAATCCCTAATGGTCTGTGATTCTGAGAAGCAGCCCCAAAAACTCCACCACTCCAGTATCATCCCTCTCAAACATCCTGTCTGTAGTTCTGAAGCTTAGGAGAGAAAGAAGAGCAGGTGCTCGTCTACTCCACAAGCTCTCTTTGCTTCCTAGCTGGAACCTGCCCACCCGAGCTGGCACCTGATACCAAATAAAGCCCCACTGAATTCTGACTCAGTCCTCTTGGCTTATCCTGGCCAGACCATAACCCAACATCCACAGTGGAAAATCTCATCATCTTAAGCGAAACCTAAATCCAAATCATACTGGTCCATCAGACAACAGATCTCACCAAACCTTGTCAGAACTTCTTAGACTGCCCAGCATCTGGGACCTGTCTACAAATCCATGGGGCCTTCTGAACAGCAGACGCAGTCCCTGGCTGTTTGTCAGCCTCTGCAGGGCTGGAAGTCCCTTCTTGGGGCAGGTTGGTGATTGGGGATTGACAGAAAGTTCACTGCCAGGTGTCAGTTATCCCGTGGGGTGGAAAAACATTGGGTAGTTTTGCAAGAAGCACCAAGAACGTCCTGGCTAGCACTTAAGGGCCGCTGGCCCTTAGGGGTCTGGAGATTTTCCTTCCCCACAGAAAATTACTCCTGCAAAAGGCAGATACCTTCTGCTAAAGAAAACGGTTGCTTTCACTTTGTTCAATGAAGAAATTGATCTTGATATGGGAATCAGCCTCTTTCCTCAGCTGACTCTTAGTTTCCCCACAACTGTTATATGGACTCAAAAATCAGGTGCCAACAGCTCCTCTGGAGAGCGGCAAAGCCAAGTTACCCCCAAACCCCAGACACTGGCTCTGAGCAGAGACAGCACTCAGCAACGCCGCGCGGAGAGGAGGATGTGCTGCCACAGCCTGTCTCCATGACACTGGGATGGGAAGAGGAGACCAAAGCGCTGCTCCTGCACATCAGTGAGGCTGAGCTTCGCCTCTCCCAGGCTTTGTGCCTGTTCCAGGTGAGGGCCTGTTTGGGCAGTCCCGCACGAAGCGCTTGGATCGATGCCACCCCCGGAGCTCTCATGGGATTTGCAGCCATGACCATATTGCAAGTAATTTTATGCGAGTCTTAGGAAAAGAAATTTGCCTACCCTGAGTGTCTAGTCCTACCCACGTAAACCACCGGTGGAGATGTGACTTATAGCGATGCATTTTTACCCCAGTTTGAAACAGGATCAAACAAATGGTACTGCACCAGTATAAACTGTGTCTCTCCTGGAGCCGGAACTGGGACTTGTGGCCAAAACCCAAGGAGAGGTGAATCCTAAAAAGGAACAAGAAGGAAGCTGCAATTTCATCTGATCCTGAGGGATTTATGACCTTGAGAGCGAGGCCTTTTCCTTCCTATAGGGAGATGTGGGATTAATCACTGGCAGAGAGATCAGTGCCTGCTCTCTGGTTTTCAGCACAAAATTAGATCATTTTTAGGGTGAACTCAAAGATCTGAGTCAGACCTTGCGATTCAGGGTTCAGTGGAGAAGCAAAGCTGAACACTGAGTTGGGATGAAGAACACCAGGTGGTTGGAGAAAGCTTTGCTACAAGAATTTGTTATCCATTCTTGAATAAAAGGTCAAGCAAGGCTTGAGGATCCCTGCTAGCCTATCTCTGCCTCTCCACTCGGGTTCCAGCACGTGAAGGTGCTCAGTGGGTTGGCAGGGACAGGCTTACTCCCTGTCTTAGGTCTGCGCTGCCTTTGCATTCCAACTGATGGGGTTAGCTGCATGAGACTTCCTCACCCCAACCACTGTTTGGAAGGAGCAGGAGCACCATAGATGGGGAAGACAAAACAACCTAAGGGGCTTTACCTGCACCCAGCTGCTATAGCCCACTGGAGGAGATAATACTGGGGGAGCCCAGCCAAGCGTCTGGAGCCAGTGTTGAACCCTGAGCGTAGACAGGTGCTGACGGGGCAGTGCAGGGCTCTCAAGGGATATATTGGACTGTGGATTGTTCTTTGTGGCCACATAGAACTGCCCTTAGCATGGCCCTGTGGCTGCGTGAGACAAGGGGATTTAGAGACTCTCCCCCTTGACCCAAGCCTGACACTTGGCTGACATATCTCCAGAGCCCCTCCCTGCAGTATCAGATCCTTTCTCCCTGTGATCTCCCATGTCCTACAGACCCTAGGCAGCCCCCCTGGCTAACAGGAACCCAGATCGAATTCTGGCCATTCGCTGCCTGAGGTCAAGCTGTAAAATCCAACATTGCCCCGAAAGGCAGATGTACTAATTAGAGAAACCTTGGGTGGCAGTTCTGAGCACGATGCTTTTAATAACTGCAGGGATGTTGAGAAGCAAATAAATTACATGATGAAAGTCTAACAGGCTGCAGAACCCAGAGATGTAATAAGCAAGACTGGCACCAAGACTGAAATTTTGCCCCCTGGGCTTGGCATTTTGTCTGATTGCTTTTCCAGATGAGAAGGTACCTGGAGCTTCCGGTCCCGCCAACTGCTTGGCAGAAAGGTATTTCTCAACAACAACCTAGGGAATCGTGCTGGGAAGGCTGGAATTAGAGAGCCAGCACTCACTGGCACTCAGGGAATGACAGCCCAGTTTCACCAGGAAAGAGTGACCAGGGTTTCCCTCCTGACTTTTGGACATGAAGTGGATATAATCCATATGGAAAGTTTGAAGTGGCTTAATAATAGAAAAAGTTGTTGGGTTAAAGCCTTCAGTTCTTCTCTTTGCCAGATGAAGACGCTCTGGCAGCCTCAGGGGTCTTGATTGCTCGTTGTCTGCCTGAGGCCTCTGATCCCATCAAATGCCCCATACTCTAACAGGGTTTATCTTCCCTATGCTCTCATGAAGAACCTCTCTCATTATGCCTTTCCCTCACACCACAGCACAGGGCAGAGGTCCCTGTGAAAAGGGAGATACAAATCATCCCTATCTGAACTGCACAGCCGGTGCATCGGGGTTTGCCAGCCCAACATCACATACAGCATGAATGAGGCTCTCCTTTTTCCAACCTGAGTCACTTCTTTCAGCCACAGAGGCCCCTGTGGGACCAGTACACCCCAGTATGGGGTCATACATGGAATCTCTGCAGAGCCAGGGCTCCTCACACTCAACAGTGGGAATAGTAAGGACACCCACCTCCCTGCTTTTGCTGGTCCATAATGTGCAATAGAGCTCCTCAAGCCAATTTTCTCCCCCCAGCTCAATGTGTTGCACCCTTCCATCACTCTGTGACCTCTTTGTTCCCCCACATCAGGGCTCTCTGTGCCCACCTTCCAGTTGTGCCCACCTCACAGCAGCCTGGTCCACACTCTTCCCTCAGCTGGGATCTGCCTGCACCCACTGCCTCCCCCAGCACACACCAAGAGCACCCATGGTCTCCACCGACACCAGACTCTTCTCCCCTAACCCCACTGCTGGGGCTGACCAACTGCTCTAATCAATCTTGCAAATGAGGGTCCCCAGTCACAAGAGGTTTATGGCCCCCTGAGAGTTTACTTAGTCCCACAGGTGATCCCAGCTCTCCCCCAGGGTGGACTTTGCTTGAAAGCAAATTCCCACACAGACCCCACTTGAGCCACCTGGATCAGCAGAGACTGCTGCTGGAAACACCTGCCCATCCCTAACCCTTGGAAGGAGGACACCAGTGTCTGTAGGAGATCACTCCCATAGCAGCCTCCATTCTCTCACAGGCTGCTGCATGTCCCAAACAAGCCCTACACAGTTATTTTCAATGGCAATTAAAGCTGAGCTCTTGTTTTGAGGGCTGGACAATGAAATTGCAGGAAGAGCTGCCCTGACCCAACAACCATTATGTCAATGAATGTGCTGGACTGGGAGATGCTGACACTCATCTCGGCTCCAATTCATTTTTAATTCTCCTGGCCCGAAACCCTGGAGGAATAATACGGGGAGCTTGTCGCCATTGCATGGGGATTTGGGAGCAGCACCTGGTTTCGGAATTATCAGCCCAGCAGGAGGAAAGTTCCTCTCTCTCTGGTCTCAGACCATTTACATTTTTGACCCTGTCCATCCCAGTGTGATAATGGTGCACTTTGTCAGCCTTGCACAAAACCGTGGCTGGGGCTCTCTGAGTAGCTTGTCCTGACTCCTGCATGGTTCTATTATGATTTTTCAAAAGACCTCCCATAAGGGTTAAATGACCTCACATTAGGGCTAATTTGGGGCTAACTTTCCTATTCAGCACATAACAAAGCAATTGGTGTTTACCCAAGTCCCATAAAGTGACAGGGACCACACACAACCTCCCCTCTCTGCGCCTGGACACACAGCTCCACCCCAGCCCTTTCCCACTGCCATTTTGTAAGGGAAGGGGAAAAAGAAAAGAGTCTGGTGGAAAGTCTTAAGCACTCCGAAGCAGCTCCATGGCCATCCCCAAGGAGCCTCTGTCATCCCTTCCATTCCCCTACATGTCTCAGTTGCAACCTGCTGACTCACAGCCCCGCAAGACACTTGGCTGCCTCATTCCCCTGGTGCTTTTCTCCTCCACAGGCTCCTGGTGAACTGCTGTCAGTAAATCACCCTGCACAGCAAAGAAATGAAATGTCTGGCTGACCGTGGTTCTGAGAAAGGAAAGGTTCGGGGCCAAGTGAGCGGAGCAAGGGCTGACTTCGCCCCGACAGCTGCCTGACTGTCATCACAAAAGGAACTGCCAATCCCCATCTCATCTACCTCTCTGTGATTAATGACAGTGCAAAGCAGGGCAGGCTGCAAACAGCAAGGAGACGTGACTGATGTTCCCAAGCACAGAGCTAGACCTAGGACTTCAGCTGCAATGAAACAGTCACAACTGGAGCTGAGCAGCACATTTCCCCAGCTCTGCTTTGCTGCAGTGGTGTAACGAGACCCAGCAACACCAGCCAAGGGTTTGCTCATTGCCTCATCCCTCTGGTGTTGGAACATCTCTGCTGTGAAGCCAGGCTGAGGGAATTGGTGTTGTTCAGCCTGGAGAAGAGAAGGCTCCAGGGGGATCTTATAGCAGCTTCCAGTACCTGAAGGGGCTATAAGAAGGCTGGAGAGGGACATTTTACGAGGAACTGTGGTGATAGGACAAGGGGGATGGGTTCAAGCTAAGAGAGGGGAGATTTAGATTAGATCTGAGGAAGAAATTCCTCCCTGTGGGAGTGCTGAGGCCCAGGAACAGGTTGCCCATGGAGGCTGCAACTGCTCCATCGTCCCTGGCAGTGTCCAAGGCCAGGCTGGATGGGGCTCTGGGCAACCTGGTCTGCTGAGAGGTATCACTGCCCATGGCAGGGGGTTGGCATCAGGTGAGCTCTGAGGTCCCTTCCAACCCAAACCACTTTCTGGTTCCATGATTCATCAGAGGCCACAGATTTGCCCCCTTCCCACTGCAATTAAATAGGGTCAAGACAAGAAGAGGGAACACAAACATGTTATTGGCCGAGTGAGTAAACATTTCAGGCTCTTTTGCAATCATTAATGATAGTACAAGGCGTGTGTGAACTTCCTGCACACTGTGCTGCAGTTCATTCTCAATTCACCGATGCAATTAGGGTGTCTTTTATGCAAGAGCTGAAATTCTCCTTAGATTGATTTAACGAGGATAATTTCCTCTTTGGAACTGCTGGAAATTAATCATCACTTCTCCCAGCTCCATGTGGAATTCACCCCGTCAGCACAACGCATGGCTCTGGTGGTGGCATCTAAGGAGAACTTCATGCTGCCTGTGCTGCTGTTGACTTTGCTCAAGTATTTCCTACCCTTAGAATGGGAAACATCTCAAATATGCAGCAAAGTCAGCGATCCCAGCACAGCTCACCCCAATTCTTTTCTCTAGTGACAACCATCAACCAGGCTATAAACCCGACTCTCTCCTTGCTCCAACTAGTTTTTCATCGAGGCAACTGCACTGGCTTAATTGGATTGACCCTAATTTGTAGCAAGTGAAAGCGGCAGGAGAGATGGATGGAATACTTTAAAGAGAACTGAAATACAGACACCCTACCAGTTCCATCTTTGAGAAGCTGCATTTGCACATAGAAATGTCAATTTGTGCATGCAAAGCAGGTCGGCAGCCGCCTCATTCCATATTTCATGGCTAACCTGCCCAATCCGGGTGTATGGCTCTAGGATTTGGAGAGCTGAGAGCAGCGAAGGCTTCTGAGAACGTTCCAGTGACAGAGCCGTCTGGACTCCAAGGAATCTCTTTACTCTTGTCCACCTCAAACTCAATGAAAATCTGGAAATGGGAGAGAAAGGAAAAACAACTCTAAAGCATATGGGGACACGGCTGAAGGGACGAGCAGCTCACATAATAGAAGGCTCTAGAAAGAGAACTGTTTTGTTTATTAAAACATTTAATGCAGCTTAAAAGGAAGAGCACAGCAGTAGGTGTGAATAAACTGCCCTTCTCAAAACTGAGGTGTGGCTGCTCCAGAGGTTTTCCCAGCATTTTGGTGTCTTTTGATGTAAACCACAGAAACTAAACTATATGAATTAAAAATCAGGGCTCCTTAAAATTCACTAGTTCCAGGATTATTCTTGGGAGCTGACCCATCCCTAGAATACCCCACAGGGGTACAGTCACAAAGGAACTCACATGAAAGTTTGAGCAAGTCTTTGCTGACTTCTTCCACCCTGCTGTTGACCCATTTCTAGCCACCAAGAGCTTTCAGCATGGTTTTGGACAAGAACCTCTATAAATTCCCCATTCTTCTGGGTATCATCAGTTTAAACCAACTGCTTTTTGCTCAGTCCCCATCTGCTACTCCCCTAGGAGTCTGTGGTTAAAAAGAATTGATCCCCATCTCTTTATTGCTTCTCCAGTACCCTCTGCTCAGCCTCTTGGGAAGAGCCAGGACATAACTCCAGCATTATTTTCTTTCTCCTCTGGACAATAACAGTCAGCTCTGCCACAGAAAGCTGCCTCTTGGAATTGTTCTACAGGGACCAGCTAATTAAAGATTACAGCATCCCTGGCAGATTTAACGAGCCATTCGATTGTGTCTATTGATAGCTGGGGAATACAGACTCAGAGCTGAAGAATCTCATCCCAAAAACTCATCAGAGCCAAAGGAACAGCAAGTTCTACTGATTCCTGCCACAGTTTTGAGATTCTGGTTGGAACTAGGGAAAAAAGTCTTCTAAAATCTGCCTTCTGCTAAGCTCCTGCCTCTCTTTGGAGTGAGGACAGCTGGAAAGTAAAGGACAGGAGCTGCTCTTGGTCTAGTTTTGCAAATAACCAGATAATCAGCCACCCAGTGGGGGATAAAGATAATAACTAGCTGGGCTGCGGGCTGCAGGAAGCTGTGTGAAAGAGAAAAAAAACAGGGAAAAGTTTCAGAGATGACAAGCTGATTGTGTAGGAGATGGAATTACAGACAATCCCAACAAGGGAAAGGAGAGCTGGAACTTCCTGTGAAAAGTACAAAACCACAAACGAACCTGGGAGATTCTCAAGAGACGTGGAGAAAGGAGTAGGGAGAGGAGAGGCGGGGCAGAGCTGCACAGGGTCGGAAAGTGCCACACAAAACTTTGAGCTTTAAAAGTCTTCCCTTTTATCTCTAGAGCTCTGGGGGGAGAATGGAGCAAGAAGGAATAATAAGCATAGGTGCTAATTGCATGGAGCATCTCCATGGAGCTTGAGATTAAAGACTCCAGCACCTCGGGGGGTGAAGGAATCTGTTGATCTTGGAGACAGTAAATGGGGCAGGGAGCTGCACCCTTTGTTACTAACCTGCCTCCCTGCCCCATCTGATCATGGAAATGGGAGCTACAAATGCTAGAGCTTACAGCATCTGAGTTGGGATCTCTGGAGAGACAGGAATGGATTTATTTACATGTTCGGGGTTATCTCTGCAAATGATCTGACAGGGGCCCCCCTTCCCATCCGTAGAGCCCTGATGAAAGTAAAAACATTGTGTCGGGGTATTTCTGTTTGTGTTTGTGGCACTGAAGACAAAAAGGGCAGTTTCTCCGCTTGCTTTATGCCCCCTTCGCACTCACGCATGTTATAGGCTGCTTCTGAGGGGTATAGTGTGTCCTTGACGATGAATCTGTCCTTTTCAGAGGAACCAGGGTGTGATCTGATAGCTCTGCTTCAGCTTGGCCTCAGTTTTTCCACAAATGTCAGCCCAGCGTGAAGGATGATCCCAACTCCTTCAGCAAAGCAGTAGTAGCTCCTTAGAGAGGGAGCTCCCTGCCACAGCAGAAGGCTGGGATGGTGGGAGAGTGGAGGTAAGGCCAGATTAGCCCAACTCTGTGCTTCAAGTTATGGTGAAGCCCTTCCCATATCCCCTCCAACAGAGCCTCAGGGAAAATGACTTCTCCATCTGCAATCCAAATGGCAGCAAAGGTCAGCCCAGAGAGCTGTAATTCTATTCAGAGCCAAGAGGAAGGCAGGAGGGAGGTTGGACTAGACGATCTCCAGCTCCAGAGGTTCCTTCCAACCCCCACCTTTCTATATTCTGTGACAGAAACCCCTCTGCACTCCTTTGCCAACAGCAAAGAGGGAATCAGTTAAGAAGCAAAGCCTCAGGGAAATATTTTTTCCCCACAGACGCCAGGCTGACTTGGCAAAGCACCCCCTGCTCTGTGCTGGCTCTGCGGTTCCCAGGGAGACCCCAGAAGAATAAAAACAACCGCAGCCCTCAGGAGCAGCAGCCCTGGGAGTTACCTGCCCTGAAATGTTTAAGTACCTTCTTTTGCTGCAGGATGATGATGATGGTCCAGGACTGCTGAACGCACTGTTCTTCACATGATTCCATGTCCTCTGTGTGGCTGAAATGATGTCTGGAGCATTGACACCACTTGGGGTTGAGCAGAAGGTGCTCATTGATTCATGGAGCAGTTCTCCATCCAGTCTGTAAAGCAGAAAACCCAGTCAGTCCCTCATTGCTATTGCCAGCAAGGGAGTAGGGGGAAAAAGAAGATGATGATGATCTTGGAGGTGTCTTCCAACCTTAATGATTCTATGAAAGGAGAAATAAAAAGCATCAAATAATGACCCATGAATCAGGCTCTGGAGATGTAGGAGGTTTACTTGTGGGTGTGCAAGTCCTTCCCACCATTATCAGCTGGAGCTCACTTAGGCCCTGCAATCTCCTGCAGCTTTGCAGCAGGCATCCCCAAGGATCCAGCTTTTACCTCCACCCCAGTGGACCCAGAATCCTTCCTTTAAGTGCTGGAACAGAAGGTCCAGGGAGGTGGTGGAGTCACCATTCCTGGAGGGGTTCAAACAACAAGTAGATGTGGCCCTGGGGGACAGGGTTTAATGGGGTTAGGGTGATGGTTGGACTGGATGAACTTGGAGGTCTCTTCCAATCTTAACGATTCTGCGATTCTATGGTTTAACAAAGTGTTGAGTCTCTTCCCACCCTGGCATTAGACTGAGAGTGTGACTGAGAGGTTTACAGAGAGTGTTGGTGCTGGGTCAGAGGACAGATGGTGTTATGGGAAACCACCTGTGTTTTCTGTTTTTGCCAGAGTAACTTCACTTGGGCACCTCTGTAGATGACCTTGGTCTCAATAATATTGTTTCCTTGAAATAAAAACATTTCAAACCCTTCCGCATAGCCCCAAAGCCACCAGAATAACCTGCATTGTTGTAAAAGAGGGAGGAAAACAACCCCTAAACTCAGGAAGTCCTTCCTCATCCTTAGTTACTGAAAACACAGAGAACCTAGAACCAAAGAACAAATAAACCTAGGTGAGCCCCACAACTTCCTGACTTTCGAATGCATGAGGCTCATTGAAAGAGCAGCAAAGATGGGTGGAGACACCATCGAATTTCCTTGGCCCATGCTACAGGGAGATGATTCAGAGAGCGATTGACACGGCTGCCCTACATATAGAGGGCAAACCCCAGGCTCTTTGCCAAAAGAACCATGGAGATGAGCAAAGCAAACAGCTCCTCCAGCCTGGCCTTGTTTAGGGAATGCTCTCTGCCCCATAGCTGTGACTCCTTTCTGTACCTACACATCTCTCTTTGAAGTCCTGCTGGCTCCACAGCCAGCCCTGAGCAATGAGCTCCATTCTGTGAGGTGCTGAGCAGGATGCCAGACCCTGTGGGAAAAAGCGGGCTCGGAGGGAAATTAAAGGGCAGCACATGGCGGGATCCTGAAAGGAAATAGCTGTGTCCAGCGCATAGCACAGCTGATGGAATTTGCAGCCGCGGGAAGGCGATGGAGGCAAACAATGTCGACTGGGTTTCAGACTTGAGTTGGAAAATTTTATGACTGCAAATAACACTGACAGCCATATAACCCAAGGGGAAAAAACGGGGGTAATGAAAGCTCCTGCTTCAGGGCAGGGGCTAGTGGCCTTTAGGTACAAGAGAGGAATTTTCCCTGCTGTTCACAGCATTGCTCAAGCAGCTGGGTGCATTCTGTTGGAGTTTCACCATCCACAGAAATACCAGGCATCGACTGCTGATGGGAAAGAAAAAGATACTGCACTGGACAAGGGACCAGCTTGATTTGATAAGGACATCTAACAGATAAGTCAACACAGCCAGGAAATAAAAGGGCCCTGGGGTCCTGCCCTGGGGTCCTCACGAATCAACAGGGATGGTCTGCAAGGAGCAGAGATAACCCCAGCAGACACAAGGGAAAAGAGACATGCAGGCCCAGCCATCATGTTTGGGCTCTGGCCACTCAGTGCTGTTACACTGGCTGTCCAAATCATGGGGTCTGTGGAACAGGTTTTAAATTCCCATCTGTGGTGGCTACAGACTGGGCAGCTGGATACATGGCTCTGCCTGGGCTCCTCTTCCTCCTGAACAAAGCCACTCTGTGGGCACAGGGAGGGTATGAAGGTGGCTGGATGACTCCAAGGTGTTTTGTCCAGCGGGCAGATGTTTCTTCTCATTGTCAGCCTAAACCCACCCACAGACACCTTAAATTCACTGATTATTATGTCAGTATTGTCTGTCTTGCAGTAAGTTCTTACTTTCCCAGTGTTCACCTCCTGATACAGTTATGGTGAGTGACCATATTCCCACTCAGCGTGGTTTTTGCTGGGTCTCAGAGGCTGGTTGCCCTGGGCCCCCCACTCTGAACCTCACTGTCAATCCATCTTCCACTGACCGCTGCCATTGTTACCTACTGATATAATTCCCGCTGAAGCTTTCCCTGGCTCTGTACAAGGCCACTAGCACTTCTCTAGCTGCCCTGACAACACTCTGTCCTCCCTGTGCATCCTAGTATCTCGCTCAGCTTTGTTTTCCTTCTGTCCAGTCCCCACAGCTGTGGATTCCTCTAGTGACCTCCTGCCTGCTAGTGCTCCAGCTCTCAACATTTCCCTCTGGGGTAAGTCCTTCTGCTTCAGTTTACTGCTTCAAGTGAATTATCATGTCCTGATAGAATCTTGTTTTTACGAGGTCCCAGGAAATCTTATTCTCAGACCTGAGTTAGCTGGCTCTGAGCCATGTTGTGACATCACTCCCAGCACCTCTATAATAAGTGGCTTAAAATCCCAGACATCGCGACTCAGAGTCTAGCAAACGGGCACAACAGCATCTTTTGTCCTGTAACACTTCCAGCAGCTCCAAAGGCACTGGGGCACACTGGGATGAGGTGGTTTGTAGGACCAAAGCTTGGCAGGTTTCCCTCCAGGGCCCCCAGCCGTTTGCTCTGTCGGTCATCATTCCAGTCAGGCTAGTTCAGAGTGTCTCTGCCTTTACTCTTAGTGGATTAAGGGGTGGTTGAGAAGTTATTTTCTCCTGCTTTGTTGCTCGGGGATGGGGCTCCAAAGGGGAGTGAATTACATCAGATAAATACATTAAACTGTCATTCTGAGAATTAACTGGAAACCCCGGTCCCTCCAGGAAAACAGCACAAATAGCAGGAGAAGAAAGTGCTGCAGAAGGCATCTCCACCGTCATTCACGGGGATGGATCAACCCGGGCATAATTTTTCTTCCCAGTAATTAATTTCAGTGTATTATTAATTGTAATAACCATCAATTTCTAATGAATACACCAGGCCTCATCAAAATCCTGTTGCTGAGTTGTTCCAATTAAAGTAACTGTAGCATTCCCTGATCAGCGGGATCGGTCCTGCCATCCCCTCCCACTCATCCCAGAGTCCAACGCATCTTCTGGCCGGGGAGGAAGTTGAGTATTGCAGTGTTGGACCAGAACTTGGGGTCCCCTCTGTGGGTTTTCAATAGGGCTTTGAGGAAAACTCTCTTTACCCTCATCTCATGCAGTGATAACATCAGTCCTCTACAGAGCTCATTTGTTTGGAGTAAACTTGTTAAAAACGCAGGGATGAGTCAGATATTTAGATAACAAACCTTCTGCTGAGAGAAAAAACCCCAACTGTCCTCCAGAGTTCTGATGAAAATGTCTCCAGAAAAAGACCTGGGTCAGGTTCTAGGAGCTGAGGTGGTTCGAGTCAGTGCAATTTACACGTTGTCTCAGGAGAGAATTACAGCGGTCGAGAGGCTCACGGAGCGACAGCGACAGCAGCGTTTGTCATTTCCTCTGCAGGGCTTCACGGATCAGAACCAAAACAAGGGATTGCCACATGCACCATTAAGCTCCTGCTTCTGGCATCACACGCACGCTGCGATCAGATCCAGAGAAACAAGCAGTAATTACAGCGGGAGTATCTTACTATCCTGATCCAAACAGAATCCAGGAATTTTATCATTAAACTCTTTCAAATGAGAAGCAGGAAGGCTACGTGGACAGGTTGATGGGTGCCACCTCCCATGGCAGCTGCTGTCGCTTTATGGAGTGCCTCTTGCTCCAGGTGGGTCCAGCACTCAGCACAGGGGTCCTGCCATAGCAGACATCACTACAACGGTAATTAATTTTCCTATTAGGATAGATGCACCTTGTTATCAAGAGCTAATAGTTACCATCACTACAGCGAAGCACTCAAGGGCAGTCAATTAACTGGTTTCTCCCATTTTAGCGGAATAGGGCTGAGAATGGCTGCAAGGCTGTAAAAGCCAAAAGATCAGGATTTTCAGGTCAGAGTAAAGGACAGATGTGACATTAAAGGCCTTTTCTCAGCTCAAAATCCTGGCTCAGTGAAGCTGAGTGGAGACCTACCAACATCAGCGTTTCCTGGGGTGTTCAGTCAAGGCAGGATCTGCAGCAAAGGGCACGTGGAAGCACAGCTGTGGAAGCAGGATGGCCCAGCACATTGAAGCAAAGCAAAGATGTGGTGTGAGAGGTGTGAGACGCCCCGGGGACGCTCCAAGTTGTGCCTAGATCTGACTCAAAAGCAACACGTTTCACACTGTATTCAGGCCAATCGTCTTGGAATTTAATGAAATCATAGAATCGTAGAGTGGCCAGTGTTGGAAGGGACCTTAAAGATCACCCAGTTCCAACCCCCCTGCACAGGCAGAGACACCTTCACTAGAGCAGGTTACTCAAGGCCTTCAACACTTCCAGGGATGGGGCAGCCACAACTGCCTTGGGCAACCTGTTCCAGCATCTCAGCACCCTCACAGGAAAGAATTCCTTTCTCATGTCCAACCTCAATCTCTCCTCTTCAAGTTTGGAACCCTTTCTCCTTGTCCTCTCGCTATCATCTGTGTCCAAAGTCCTCCCCAGCTTCTCCCTTCAGAGGTTTGAAAGCTGCTAGAAGGTCACCTGGGAGCCTCCTGTTCTCCAGGATGAGCAACCCCAACTTGTTCAGCCTGTCCTAATAGGGGAGGTGCCCAGCTCTCTGATCATTTGAGTTGCTCTCCTCCAGACACCTTCCAGGAGCTCTGTGTCCTTCTGATGTTGGAGACTCCGGAGCTGGACCCAGTACTCCAGGTGGGGTCTCACCAGTGCAGAGAAGAGGGGAAGAATCACCACCCTCAAACAACTGTCACTGTTTCTTTTGCTGCAGCCCAGGACACGGTTGACTTTCTGGGCTGCAAGCACACACTGACGGCTCCTGTTCAACTTCTGCTCCACCACCACTCCCAACTCCTTCTCCTCAGGGTTGTCCTCAATCCTTTCTCCTCCCTATTTGTACTCGTGCATGGGATTGCCTTGACCCAGGAGCAGACCCTTGCCCTTGCTGAACCCCATGCAGTTTGCACAGTCCACTTCTCGAGCCTGGCAGGGTCCCTCTGGACGGCCTCTCTTCCCTCCAGGGTGTTGACTTCACCGCACAGTTTGGTGTCATCAGCAGACTGACTCAGGGGGCCTTCAATTGTGCTGTCTGTGTCGCCAACAAGGATGTTAAACAGCACTGACCTGAGTACCGACCCTTGAGGAGCAGCGCTCGTCACACCTCTCCCTTTGGACACTGAGCCACTGAGCGCAGCTCTTTGGGCACGACCATCCGGCCAGCTCCTTATCACTGATGGGGATTGATCTGGCAGCTTTCTCCAGCCACTGGAACAGCTCTCATCTGAAGGAGAGCACACACTCTCGAGCGTGACCATCAGCCGTGGCTCAAACACTGCGGTGGGGCATTGCAAAATTAGTGTCAAGGATCGCTTAGCAGACACCAGCAGACATCTGGTGTAGCTGTCGTCATTTTCACTGTCGGTAATACCTGCTTTTTGGTCTCCCCGTATCAGAAAGCCACACTGCTGTGGTCTGGGGCTGTGCTCAGGACATCTTCTCCATCCCCGGTTCGGCAGTGAATCATGGAAACGCTGAATCACCTCATCAGTCACTTCCAAATGCAGGATGTGAGGCTCTGTACTTGCTGGAGAAGACAGTCCTGGCCTCAGAGTGCCGCTCATCTCCCCGGCAGATGCTCCAAGGACAGCATCCTTCTCTCTCCCCTGAAAGTTTCCGCTGACCCTAGGTGGCTCTTGACTTCATCATCCGCATCCCTGTGGCATCTAATCACGTTCATGATTCCCCAGCCCTCCTGCAGGTCAGCTTTACCTCACAGGAGCTACAGTTAAGGCCACTCATGGCCATTTCAATTCCCAAAGCAGGACCTCTGCCCCAGAGAGCTAAAGCCAGATGTCATACGAGAAAAACCAACTCAAACCCCTCCACATCATTGCAAGCACACAGGTAACCAACCTATTCCTTGGCGAGCTTGTACGGACCCTACAACACAACAGCTGTAAAATCTACAGCGTTTAAACAACACTTGGAGTGGGGAAACCTCAGGAGGTCCCTGGTTCCTCCAGTTTGTCAACCCCAAGATTCGTCCTAAAGACATTTTAGATCAGCAAAGTCCTTAATGAGAGACTTCACAGAATCACTGAGCATTAGGGAGTGGAAGTGACCTCGAAAGACCATCTAGTCCAATCCCCCTGCCACAGCAGGATCACCCAGACCAAGTCGCACAGGAACACATCCTGGTGGGTTTTAAACTTCTCCACAGAAGGAGACTCCACAACCCCCCTGGGCAGCCCCTTCCAGGGCTCTGTCACCATCACCACAAAGTTCCTTCTCAAATTAATGTGGAACCTCCTGTGTTCCAGCTCACACCCATTGCCCCTTGTCCTATCATTGGATGCCAGTGAGCAGAGCCTGGCTCCATCCTCCTGACACCCACCCTTCACATATTTATCAACATTAATGAGGTCACCCCTCA
>JAOXOE010000853.1:4435100-4463712 GCA_028565055.1 Phoeniculus purpureus | reverse complement strand
ATCAGTGTGAGAAGGACCTTCTTGGCAGTGAGGGTGCCAGAGCCCTGGCAGGGGCTGCCCAGGGGGATTGTGGAGTCTCCTTCTCTGGAGATGCTTCAAACCTGCCTGTGTGACTGGATCTAGGGGATCCTGCTGTGGCAGGTGGATTTGACTGGCTGATCCTTTGAGGTCCCTTCCAATCCGTAATGCTCTATGTAAACGATTCCCAGTTGTGAACTGGGAGTAACGTCACTGACAAAGCCTCGTGGTGCTGCAGGGGCCTCTCTGAGATCTCTCCACGCTAAATTCCCCTTAGAAAAGACATTTCCTGCCCTGTTACCCCTCTGCATCAGGTGCCTGGGAATCCCAGCCCACCACACCCACCTCACCCAACAGCAGGGGCTCAGCCGTGGCTAATGAACGAGAAGCCACGATGCAGCCCGACGCCGGGGCAGGCTGCAGAGCTTTCTGCAATCCTAAGCCCGACGTGCCTCGGCCCAGCTTTGCTGCAGCAGCCCAATTACCGAGGATTAGGGCAGGGTGTGAATTTAGGGCAGAACTGCTTCCCTCCTCACTCCTTGCCCGGGTGCTTTAGGGGTGCGTGAGCCCAAGCAAGCCGAGACGGCTTCACGAGTGGATGAAGAGGTTTGGAACAGGACACCCTCCTGCCTCTCCGGAACAGCCTCCAGAGCCCTGGGCAGCACTGGGGAGCCTGTTCTGCCAGGAACTCGCACCAGGCAGCCCCCTGCTCCGACCCCAGTGGGGTTCTCACAGCTTCGCCGAGCTGGAATCAGTTCCATGGAGACTCCAGGGAGAAGGGAACCGGCAGCTGCTTGTGGCTGCGGTTCTGTGCCCGGCGAGAGCCCCTCGTGACCATCGCAAGGGCAGCTCGGGATCACCCTGCCGCGCTGCCGTCAGTCAGAAAGGGAAATTTGTTAGCGTTCGGAGGAATCAAAGCGAACAAATTATGTTCCTCTGCAGCGAGCTCATCCCCTCCAGGTTCCTGCTGGGGTCATTAATGGGGCAGCGGCATTAAGTGAGCAACGCTGCAGCAGCCGAGCCTGGAAACACGGCAAAGGAAAGGCTGAACATCTAACGAATCTCAGAGTCCAGCGAGGGCAAACACGGGCCCCCGCGGCCCTCCAGGGAACGTCTGGGAGCGACCGCCCGGCTGGTCGCCTGCCACAGCTCCAGCTTCTGAGGTGAAGGTGGCAGCTCTGCCGCCGTCCCCAGCCCGTTGGGAGTTGGCTTTGCCCCAGCACCTGAGAGCAGAGCACAGAGGACTTTGTTCTGCTGTGGTGCGGTCGGGGATGACCGTCCCACGCAGTGGGGAGAGGGGCTGCGCGCAGGGTCTGACACCAGCCAGGGTCTTCGTGGTGAACCAGGACCCTTGTGGCCGCCTCTCACCTCCCGGTGCCCCGCAGGAGCAGCGCTGGGGCCGGTCAACCAGGTCCCCACATCCTGGATCCCAGGGATTCCGGGTTCCCACTGGGTGTCCCCAGGGAGACCAGAGCAATCCCAGGGGTGGGCTGTCACCCAAAGCCTTGCGACAGAGCTGAGCCGCTCCCGTTATCTCTGGCATCTTGGTGCAGGGCAGCCAGAGAAGTCAGCGGTGCCTCTTGCTGCCCTGCTTCCATCTGATTGCTCAACCACGGAAGAGTCGAGGGAGTGTTGATGAGGAATCTGAGCCCCGTATTGTTTTTCTAGACCAAACCTCACCAAGATACGAAATCCCTGCTCCTGAGTCACCCCGAGATGAAGTCCCTGAGCTCATTGAGCTCCTCCCCTCCTGAACCGATCCGGGCAGAACCTCTGAGCTTCACTGGTTTGACACCAGATGAAGATCTGCCCCTCAAGCTGTTAATTACCAAGGGAGGGTTGTTTAGGGTGGAGCAACAGGATAACATCATTCAGAAGGAGGATGAAATCTGGGGGAGCTGGGAGCAGCGTGTGACCCCATCAGAGGAAATCCTGTGTCCCCCTGCTAATGCAGCGACAACCTGCAGCAGCAGCGCTGTCTGCTTCCTCCAAACTAGGTGGCCAGTGGATTCCCTTCCAAATCTGACTCCCAAGTCAGACCTTTCTCATGAGATACCCCTTGGCTCCTCCAGCTTGGGGGAGCTGCCTGGTTCCCTCCCCATGGTTATGAGACGATCACTAGTTATCAGACGAAGGCAAGACCCAAACCCAAGCTGGACGCGGTGTACGTGGCCTCTCCTCTCTGCTCTGCTGTTTCCTGCCCCACTGCAGGCTCAGCAGCACTCAGATCCCCCTCACCACACAGATCACAGAATCACTCGGGTTGGAAAAGACCCCTGGGATCACGGGGTCCAACCATCAACCCTACTCTACGCGTTCACCCCTAAAGCGGGTCCCCCAACACCACATCTGAACAACCTTTAAACATCTCCGGGGATGGGGACTCAACCCCCTCCCTGGGCAGCCTGTTCCAAGCCCTGTCCACTCTGTCATTGACAAAGTTCTTCCTCCTGTCCAGCCTCACCCTCCCCTGATGCAGCCTGAGGCCGGTCCCTCTTGTTTTGTCACTAATGACCAGCACCCACCTCTCTACAGTGTCCCTTCAGGTAGCTGTAGAGAGCGATGAGGGCTCTACGGCCTCCTCTTCCTCAAACTAATCAGCCCCAGCTCCTTCCACCCCCTTCATAAGATTCATTCTCCAAGCCCTTCACAGCAAACTGGTTCCTAAAACTCCAGCCCAAGCTGGGGTTACTGGAGAGGAGCTGTCGCCTGATCCCACCCTGATGACCTGTGATGGCCGTGTCAGGAGCCACCAGCACCACTGACAAAGCTGAGCCTTGGCTCAGGCTCTAACAATAAACTGGCCACCCTTGGCCTTCACACTTGCCCTTCTTCCAGGTCAGGTTTGGGGGACCCTCTGACTGAAGGACGACACCTCTCTGCAGACCCCCTGTGATGCTCTTTTACTGCGGGGAGAAACTTTCCGTTTCTGGAGCGAGTGAATGAGCAGCATCTGAGAGCCCTGAGGGCTCTGAGCCCAGGAAGAGCCTCCTGACAAGTCCAGATACCTCACCACAATCCACCCATCATCACAGCACTAGGACCTGTATCTGAAATCCTAGTTAGACCAGGGAAAGTCGCTCAGTTGTGGGTTTAGAGGGGATAGCAACGGTTTCCCAGTACAGTGCCACCAGCGTGATGTGGAATCGTGGGATCAGCAGGGTTGGGAAAGACCTTCAAGATCATCCAGTCCAACCGTGTGCCCTACAACCCCCAACCACTAACCTGGCTCCTCAAACACCCCCTGGCTGCCTGGTTGTTGAACCCCCTCCAGGGATGCTGCCTCCACCCCCTCCTTGGGCAGCCAGTTCCAAGGGCTCCCCACTCTTGCTGGGAAGAAGTTTTGCCTCAGATCCAGCCTGACCCTCCTTTGGTTGAGAAACCACTGCCTGGTCCCCTCTCGCCTCACAGCTGCCTCCAAGGTGCTGAAGCAAACAGGCCAAGGGGCTCACGCTCTGGTGACCCTAAGTGAGTTGGAAGATCCCAGCCAAGGAGCTTTAGGAGCTCCTCCACTCACTGTCACCAGCATCAGCGCTTGGGACAAGCCCTCAGCTCCCAGGGCTCTGTTCCCTCGTTCTGCTAACACAGAGGACCTGCCACCATCCTCGCTTCGTTCCTGGCTCTGCCCATGCTCAGCTCTGGGCCCAGGCCAGTAACAACAGTGAGTTCACTTCGCAGGCAGCCGCTGCTGCTTGCAAAGCCTGATCCTATCTTGCTCGCTCGGCAAGAAGGGCTCTGGCTTTGGCTTCATGGCCATCAGCCTGGGAGTTTATGGATCGTTCCCCTTCCATCAGCTGAATGGAGAACTTAGTGCCAGAGATGAGGACAACCACAGAGGATGTTCTGAGTCCAGGAAGCTTTTCTGGAAGTGGCTCTGGGCTCCACATCAAGACCATTGGCCCCCGTGGAAGATGCAGTGGCTGGTGAACCCTGGCACCGCTCCCTCGGCCATGGGGTAGATCCAGGTGGATCGGTCCCTAATAAACTCGGCTTCGCAATCACTCGAGAAGCCATCTCACGTGGTCTGCAGATGTCTCCTGTCACCCCTGTAGAGCTGCATCTGCCTCCCAGCAGTGCCTGACAGGTGGGACCTGGGTACAGGGCAGCACAAGGGCCACCAATGCCAGGAAGGGTCTGATCCATCTGATCCATCACCTCCCAGAGCAAGTGTGAAGCTTCCTCTTGAGCTCCCTGGTCTGGAGATGGGATGGAAAAGCTGGGAAGAGCCTCCCCTTGCTTTCAGATCTCCCCTCTTCTCCACCGGGGCTGCCCGAGCTCCATTTATTCAGCTGTTAAATTCTCCTTCAGGAGCCAGGGTCTTGGTTAGGAGGAGCAAACATTTCCACCTCAGATGGCAGTAAGATAAGTTCTCCATAACCTCAGGCTTTCAGACCGAGACACAAAGGATCACCCATTAAACTCCCCAAACAATTCCTCCTTCACCCAACCTCCTTTCCCTGGGAGACTTCAGACTCCAGAGCAAATTTCATACAAACAAGCATCAGTCCAAATCTTTAGACCCCAGGAAGACCCGAGGTTTATGTGCTCCGACCCACATGGGCTCGACTTTTTATTGTCTTGTTAAAAGGCCGGTTCAGCCTGCGGCAGGGCACCGAGGAGAAGGGGGCTGAGAGGCAGAGAAAAGGATGAGAGATGAACTTACCCTCTTTTGCATTTCTTGTAGACTTTGTAAATGCTCTCCTCGGGAAGCCCGTATTTTTCTGAGATCTGTGGGAGAAAACGACACGACAGGTCTTTGTGGTTGGAAACGGGGATGGCCGTGATGAAAACCAAAGGTGGCGCCGAGCTGGGGGCATTCAGAATCGTCCAGGTTGGGAAAGACCTTCAAGATCATCAAGACCAACCATATTGTCTACTCTACCAAGTCCACTGTCAGCCCCAGCACTCAGCCCTGCTCCCCAACACCACATCTATGAGGCTTTTGAACTCCTCAGGGATGGAGACTCCCTGGGCAGCCTGTTCCAAGGTCTGAGGACCCTTTCAGTGGAAAAAGGTTTCCTAGGATCAACCTCACCCTCCCCTGCTGCAGCTTGTGGCTGTTTCCTCTTGTGCTGTCACCAGTTACTTGTGAGAAGAGACCAGCACCCACCTCTCTACACCCTCCTTTTAGGTAGCTGTAGAGTTTGGCAGCAAATTATTGCCCCTCCCTTTTGCTCAAGAAGAAGTGGCCAAAGCCATGACCCAAGTCACCAGCGACAGGATAAGATGAAACGGCCTCAGGTTGGGCCAGGGGAGGGTTAGGTTGGCCATCAGGAGAAGTCTCGTCCCTGACAGGGGTTGGAACAGGCTGCCTAGGGAGAGGCAGAGTTGCCGTCCCTGGAGGGGTTCAAACACCCAGTAGCTGCAGCCCTGGGGAAGAGGATTGAGTGGGCAAGGTGGGGTTGGGGTGATGGTTGGACTTGATGAGCTTGGAGGTCTCTTCCAGCCCTAATGGTCCTGTGATCCTTTGAAGAGGTTTTAGCTGGTCTGCAGAGCCTTTGTAGTCATTTAGGTTGGAAAAGACCTTTAAGATCACTGAGCCCTGCAGACCTCCCCTAGGCAGGGGCAGCCCTAGGCTGACACGAGCTTTTTCTGTGCGGGTTCTGCACTCCCTGTGGTGAAGGATGAGGGAGGGAGAAGACACCAAAACCCCCTCTGTGCTGACATTTATCGAACCCTCTACGTTTAAAAGTCTGTGGAGCCAGCAGGATTTAAAGGGCAGCCATAAAGCCACCCCAAATCTGGGAGGTCTATTTATGGTTTCCTTCCCAGCACTCTCCACAGAGGTGGGTTATCGGAGATGCTGCTGATAATCATCTCAGAAATCTGTCTGGGCTCCTCAAACACAGCACAGGGAATTCCAGCGTGAGGCCAGGGCTGGCTTCAGATTGCACATCTGCAGCCCTGGGAATGGAAAAGGTGGGTTGCAATGGAAAATGTGGATGTGCTGTCACAAGAGGAGACTCACACCACGATCTGAGCATGGCAGCTTGCCCTAAGGTGTGTTTCTCTTCACGAGCATGCCAGGAACTGCAGGTAGAACCCACCTGCTGCTCACAATTTCCATTCCCAAGAGCAAGCAGACGTGAGGTAGAAGCGGTTTTACATCCAGCTCCCTAAGCACCACGTCCCACTGCCCTTCCATCTGCAGCTTGGTCACTTGCCATTGGTTTCTCATGACACTTACAGCTGTTCTGAGGCCCTGGAGATCTGGTGTCTTCAACATGAGAGCATCAAACACTTCCTCCGACTCCCTCCGCACGTACAACAAGACTGAAAGAGACGGAGCTGCGTCAGGGCTGCTCTCACAGCGGTGTGGCCTGGATCAAATGAGACACCACAGCCCCAAAGAGCTCCCACCCCAGGGGTTACCTCTCTGAGGATCTTCTTCCTTGATTTGCTTTGGAGGTATCGGGTCGAACTCGTCCGTGAACGAGGCACCGCTCCGCTTCAGGGGCAGCCTAAGCGAAAGGAAGACGAAGCTCTCACGAGGGCAGAATAACAGCAGAGAACAAACCCAGTCCAGCAGCTGATAATTTGATCGATCAACCAGTGACTCCAACAAACTGGCCAACGTTTAAGAGCTGTTTTGATGCTCAAGGGCATCAGGAGACACTGTGCTGGGTTATTTTGCTCCTATCGGTTTACAGGATCTGGAGCTCTGGATGTCAACCCACCATGAGACACCCAAAGAAACAGAGAGGCTGATGGACAGAGGATACAAACTGCTGCCTCCTTACCTGTTTGCAGAGCTGGGCACAGCAGGAGGAAGCACCTGGAAAGAGAGAGGGAACACCAATCTTTTAGTCTGCACAGCATCACCGGGTGCCGGCGGAGCTTTGGGGGAGGCCACGTGGGAACCTTTGAACTGTGATTTCTCTCCTCCTACCCCATCACTTCTTCCTCAGCAGTGAAACCCAAACATCTCTGTGTTTCTTAAATGAAACCTGATATGAAGCACCTCATCTTGATTCTCTCGACCTGGACTTCTATCTAGCTGGACCAAACAGGTCAGGCTGGATGGGACTCTGGGCAATCAGGTCTGGTTAGAGATGGCCCTGTTTGCTGTAGGGGTGGGACGGGACTGGATGACCTTTGGAGGTCCCTTCCATCCCAACGCATCCAACTATGAAAAACAGAACAGATCTCACAAGGGATCAAGGACCGGGTTTCTCAGCGAGTTCTTTGGTTGCAAACCAGATCCTTCCAGTCCCATCTTTGCTACCAGCCCAGTCCTCAGCGGAGGCTGCAGATGACACCTGCAAACCACAGGAATATCTGGCTGCAAGGAACCCGCGGAGGTTATCTCGCCCATCACTGCTGCATGACTGGGCCACTCCTGACAGCTACGTCTTCGAGCTCACCACAGTCCCCCCCCTCCACGAGCTGTGGTTTGGGTTTGGTTTCTTACATCACACAAGTCACGTCCGGGTGGTTGATCAGTTTGGAAAATTCTGGGGGTGCCGGCTGAGGGCAACAGGCTGGTTGGTCCTCACCAGGACTTACCGTGCCACACCTCTGCAGGGTCGAAAAGTGGACGTTGGGGATGAACAGGACTGGCTGGGTTTCGAGGTCAGTCTCTGGCCTCAGGAACGTGATTTCATTCCCTCTGAAGCCAGAGAGCAAACAGCCTTTCAGACCTACAGATGGAAAGTCCAGTTCATCTCTGTTCGGGTGGCAGTTCAAGAGCTCACTACATGCAGAGAGGGGGAAACACCTGCCCAAGGTCTCCCAATAGCAATATTCCCCAAAAAAGAGAGGATTCAGCTCCAGGGCTCAGCCAGAGCTGCCTCCCCTAGGGAAGGCTCCTCTCAGCAGCCCAAGATAACTCAGAAGGGTTGGTTAACATTAATAAAGGCTTTGGGGAGGCACCAGGCAAGGACCTGACTGACAAGCTGCTTCTGAACGGTGCTGATTTCATCGGGCTCGGAAATACCCAGGGCCAGATCGCGTGGAAGTTAACAGAGCAGCCCACAGGGATTTCAGCACCCTCAGGATCAGGGAGCAGACGCAAGCACTGACCATTGTTGTTGGAGTCCAGGCATTTTCCTTTCCTTCTGAACTGCTTCCTTTCGTCATCCCGCATTTTCCTCTCTGCTCCCTGGGCAGGGGAAAGAGAAGGCAAAAATGAGGGCACTGAGTTATGATGAAGCCAAATCCCACTAGGGCTGAGAACTTTCTAGTGGCTCTTCTGCCCAGGTCTCAGCAGTGCAGACACAGCCCCACGGTCCTCTCTCACTCAGCTGTGGGTATTAACCATCTCAGCTCCTCAGCCCTGATCTTCAGGGGTCTTCTAGACTCTCACAACCATTCTAGGGGTTTTTTTTCCTTCTGGAGTCACTGGCCACCAGTTTCAAATTCCTCTTGGACAAGCAGTGCTCTACCTTATCACAGAATATCTTGATCTGGCAGACGGCGCGGTGCACCAGCTGGCTGCTCCCATTGCCGTAGTCGTAGGTGTCTATCTGGAGGTTGAGTGGGACACCCTTCACTCCTTTCTGGGAGGAGAAGTCAGTGCTCAGGCAATTCACCCCAATAAATACCTGCAAGTGGGAAGAGAGGTCGATACAGCTGAGAACATCATCCTCAAACAGCGCTGACAGCAGAGTGTAGGAACAAAGCAGCTGCTGAAACATCCTTCCAGCCCTCCCAGTGCCAGCCAAGCACACGAGCTGCTGGTTTCCCACCAGTTCTTCCTAGCCCCGGCCTCCCCACACCTGCAGCAGCTCTCCTGGCACCAAGGCTCTCCACTCCCATCACTCAAGTGAGCGTCAGACCAGATGCAAAGTCTGCCTGGGGATGTTCTTGGTGATATTTCTGATCTTCCCTGGGAACAAGGACCCTCAGACAGCGATGCCCCGGAGGGAGGGAGGGAGGGATGGAAGGAGGAGGGCTAGACAGCAGCTTTGGGAATTACAAACCAGTGCTGCTAATTAAACACATACTCATCACACACTGCTCTCCTTTATCAGCAGGATGGAATCACCTGCAGTGGAAACTTCTGAAGAGAAACTGAGTGCAGATGCCATCCACGCTGCATCTCCAAACTCCCAACCCATTTGCATGGCCCCAAAATTTCCCCTCAACTCTGTGGGGACAGAGAGACTCCCACAGTTCACTCAGCAGGGCTCTGGTTGAGGATTTCAGCCCCGAAACCTGATGTCAAATCTAGTCAGTGCCGACATACAGAGAAGAAAAACCACTTAACTGTGGTGTGAAGGTTAATTGGGAGAAGAGAAGTAACAGGTGCTGCAGACACCCCAAATACCTGACCCTTGCTGTCGGCTCCCAGCCCTGGCAGCTCTCTGAAGTCTCACCTTTCCCTGCCCCAGGCCAGTGCCTGAGCAGAGTTTCTGCTAAGAGTTAAGCCCAGTTTTGCTGAGGTGCCCCCAAGGGCTTGTCACATACCTGACATATTTCCATTTCTGACAACTTTGCCTCCAAGACATTTGTTAACCTCTTGGGTTGTAAAAGACCAAGGTCGGCCTTTGGGCTAAGAGAGGGGTTTATTGAGATCCCGAAGCAGACCAGAGTTTTCCCAAGCTCCCAGCTTCAGAGGGATTGAGGGGGGGTATTTATGCTCCTCCTTTCTCCCCTCGAGTCACCTCATCACTTTTTTCATGCTCCACGCTAGTTTCAAAGCATTAACGAGAGACTCCGACGAGAGGCAGAAGAGCTGGAAAGACGCTGACTTAAGCCTTGCAGACTTTAAGGTCAAAAGGGATCTTGTGACCTGCCTGGCTCCCTTCCACATCACACAAGGCACAGAGGGGTGGTCACTCGTTTCTCCAGCGAAACGCTGCTTTGAAAAGGAAGGGCTTTGTTCCCTAAGCTGTGGTTTATTTAAATAGGCTTCACCTACCCGTGAGGAGAGCCCTGATCCAGGCTGCCTGCTGCGAAAGGCTTTTCTTCAGAGTTATCCATCAGCACTAGAACAACATCTCTGCACCAGTCTCTGGCTGTACCCGGCGTGTTTATTAGCTAATGGCAATGCTTGAGCACACAGAGAAGCAGGGTGTCCTTCCCTACTGTCCTGGCAGACAAACACTACGTGGGGCCGCTGCAGTGGTGAGGTTTGGATTTGAAACTCACTGCCTTTCAGCTGGGGGGACCCTGCCTGGACCCTCAAAGGAGGCAGCAGCTCTGCTGGGGACCGAGGCTTCCCGCGGCCCTTCCACGAGCACTCGGTACCTTTGCTTCTTCGTGGACGTTCCACACGAAGGACAGCGCGTTGTAGGCCAGCTCCTCGATGTTCTGCACCGTGTTGAAGTTTTCTTTACAGTCAGCTGAAACACCACGGGGAAACCATTTGTAGTCTGGCTGCAGAACTGGTTAGGGCCCCCAGGCTTGCTGCTCCCCCAGCACCTGCCTCTCACCAATTCCAAGGCTAACAGAAGCCCTTTAACACCCTTGAACCCACTGGCTAAACCTCAGCGTGTCTAAGGGACTGGCCAGCAATGACTCAAAGGTCTGGGCTGGTGGCTGCTGTTGGAGCTGTGATGATGCTGTGTACAGTCAGTGGAGGTTGCTTCTCAATTGCAACCACCAGTGTCTTGCTCGGAGCTTAAGGTGCTCAGTAGGACAAACAAAACCTTTGTCTGGACACCCTGTAAAGGCTGTGTGGCGGCACTGGAGGACAGGCAGCACCAAAGCCTGTCCTAGCTCTGACTCGCAGACCCCTAGAGGCCACAGGTCATGTCTCTAAGAGCTAAACTTGTTCAGCAGTTTCTGTGTCTCTTGCTGAGGCTCTTTTTGATGGATCTTGGTCTCCCAGCACCTGCCCCTACACTCAGCAAATGCTTTAAACCCACAATAGCTCCTCAGCCAGAAAGGATGTGAAGGCAGCAGATCAGCCTTCCCCTCCCTACTTTCCCCCAGGCCAGATGCTGGAGCTTTCACTATGTTAAGAGTGTTGGGAAATGCAGTGAAATGGTGCTAGAAGCTCTCAACCCCACCCCAGCCATCGCAGCCCGACAGCCCCGCTCATACCGACGTCAATGACCCTCTGCTTGGCTGTGGGCTGGCGGGAATGCCAGTGCTTCCAGAACTTGAGCTGCTCCGTGGGGATCTTCTCGTTGTCAAAAACAATCATCACAACACTCTGCAAGACAGAGAGGACATCCTGGATCAGCACACAACCGGCTCAGTGTCCTCACCGCCCTCTGCACACCCGGCTCAGGGTCGCTGCTGATCGTAGAATCCTAGAATGTGTTGGGTTGGAAGGGATCTCCAAAGGTCATCTAGTCCAACCTCCTTACAACAAGCAGGGGCACCTAGCTGGGGAAACTGAGGCAGGAAAGGCAAGGCAGGAGCCAAACCAAGCTGCCCTGTACACCCATGATTCCCACTGACTGCAGGGCCCACGAGGATCCTCAGCTGGGGGAACGTTAGCAGCGCAGCAACAACAACTGGGCTGGGATAGCCTACATGTTCTTTTTCTAGACAGCCTTTGTTCGAGAATCCTCTGAGGCTTGAGATGGCCAAAGCCCAGCCCTTACAGGGCTCCTCAGCACTGGAGGACCAGGTTTCTTTGCTGAGAACTCGAGCTCAACGTAAGGCTCACGGTGGCTCTAAGACCCTGCCATATGTCCCAGGAGCAAGCCGGGGAATCTCTCTCTAGCTCAGAAGCTGAAGTTTCTCTTCCCAGCCAGGAAGCCATCAGCTCAGGAGGCCTTTTGTGCATCCCTGACCTTACTGCGAAAGGTTCCGACCGGCAGGTAACACGAAGGCTGCTGCTGTGCAGCAGAGGATTAGCTCAGTGAGCGAATCCATCCCATTCATCGCTTTAAGCCACCATGAGCCACAAAGCCATTACTCTTCACGCTCCGCTCTGCTCCCAGCCCAGTGCAATTGCTGGATGGCTGCTTCCAGCATGTGTCAGCAACACTGTCAGCCTGTCTCTTACCTTCACTTTATTCGAGGACAAGTGTAAACATTTGCTGTCTCCAGCTGTCCGCAGCGTGATGGGGTAGAACTGTCCTTTGTTGAGGTAGGCCATGGGAGAGTCCCCAGATTTGATGTGAATGGCTTTGGGTGACCCCAGAGTATATTCAAAGTCACTGTATGGAACAAAGAGAACGCGATGAATAAGCACAAGCGGCCGTTTAGCTCCCAAAGCAAAACAAGGCACCTGCAATTCCCCACCCCTGCAGGTTTCAGACACCAGTCGCGCAGCAGTCGCTGCCCTGTTCCCCGTCTCACACCCCCTACACCGTGGAGCACCTCCCAGCAGAGCACATACTGATCTTCCCCAACACCCTGGGGAGCAGCAGCTCTCCGATACCCTCATTTTACCCGTGGGTTTTGGCTTACAAACACCCCCGTGCGTTAGTGCAGCTGGCGCTTTTCTGTGAACCATTGCTCAACCAAGAGCCTAAACCAACCCAAACAAATCCAGGTGGCAGTGATGAGACTTCTGCGACATCCTAAACTCAGATCCCTGCCTCCAAATTCTCCCATAAATGGCTGACCCTGCAAGACTGTCCCAGTGGCTCCTGGAGAAAGGGGAGGACTTGCAGGATGCTGGTTTCTGCTTGTTTACCCAGGGGCTTAAATACGGACTGGAAGCCCAGCTGGTGGAGCTCAGTCTTGTGGGCAGCAACTGCAGTCACAGAACCAGTGTCAGGGGTTAGAAAACACCTCTAGGGATCGTCTAGTCACACAGGAACATCCAGGGAGGGGGTTGAAAGTCTCCAGAGCAGGAGACTCCACAACCTCTCTGGGCAGCCTGGGCCAGGGCTCTGTCACCTTCACAGGGAAGAAGTTTTTCCTTCTATTTCCATGGAACCTCCCCTGCTCCAGCCTGTCCCCACTGCCCCTTGTCCTGTCACTGGACAACCCCGAGCAGAGCCTGGCTCCATCCTCCTGACACCCACCCTGTCTCCACAGTTATCACCATTAATGGGGTCACCCCTCAGTCTGTTCTCCAGGCAGAACAGGCCCAGCTCCCTCAGCCTTTCCTCATCAGGGAGCTGCTCCACTTCTGTCATCATCCTTGAGGCTCTGTGCTGGGCTCTTTCCAGCAGCTCCCCTCTCCTTCTGGGGCTGTGTCTTTGCAGAATGATCACCCAAGCCATGAGGCCACGGCTCAAGCTGCTTTCCTGTTCACAAGCCTTCACACAGTCCCTTCCAGTGCCCCCGAGATGAAGATCATCTTTAGTCACCAACCCTTCTCTTTTTCCTGCTGCACCTCCCTGTGATGCCATCTCTGAAGATCTTGGCAGCTCCTCTTATCTAGAGGCAGAGAGCTTCAGCGCCCAAATAAACAGCCAACAGCAGGGCTCTTGCTCGGAGAGGAGCTGCTGCCTCTGTGAAATTCTCCACATCTGACAGCTGAGTCACACAGCCAGGTGATTCAGGAGGCAAATAAGATGTGGGAGGTGGAATAATGTTACCTGCTTGGAGGTTGGACGTGGTTGGTATCTAGAGCTGCCTGAGAGAGGGGTGGAAAGAAGGAAGAAAGCTCTCTCATGTTTTAGGCATGAGAGGCAGTGGCACCTTCTAAAATCAAGGCTAAACCCAGAGTGAGAACCTAAAGCTTAGATTAGGAGCTGGCTGCTTATACCCTCGTCGAGTGTCATCCTCATTTTCCCTGTCATTTACCCCATTCCAAGTAGTTTGTGGGAAGATGGTGCAGCCACCTCATGGATCTGCAGTGCAGGACCCAAGCAGCGCTCCCTGGGACGGTGCTGTACTGCACAGCTGAGCCTCACATGGAAGAGCTCAGTGCCAGCTGCCCTCAAGATGCAGGTCAGGGTAATGAGGAGATGTGACCGCAGGGTCCAGTCAGTGTTGGTTTTACACCAGTTTGGTCAGAGTACAGCTTGAACCCCTAACAACACCAACAGGCACAACTGCATCTAGGGACCTCAGTTTAGGACTCCTTCTCAGCAGAACATTTCAAATACTAATCCCCCAAATTCATACAACAGACCTTAAAATTCATCTCTGCTTTGTGTCTAAAACCTCACGGAGCAGCAACTTGCTCTGAGACACCAGAGGACACAACTTGTCACAGAATCACAGAACATTAGGGATTCGAAGGGACCTCAAAAGATCAGCCAGTCCAATCCCCTCGACACAGCAGGATCCCCTAGATCCAGTCACACAGGAACACGGCCAGGCAGGTTTTAAATGTCTCCAGAGAAGGAGACTCCACAACCTCCCTAGGCAGCCCTTCCAGTGCTCTGTCACCATCACTGACAAGAAGGTCCTTCTCATCTAGATGTAGAACCTCCTCTGTTCCAGCTCACACCCACTGCCCCTTGTCCTGTCACTAGATGACATTGAGCAGAGCCTGGCTCCATCCTCCTGACACCCACCCATCACATATTTATCAACATTAATGAGGTCTCTGCAGAAGCATGAGGGTTGTATGTCAGCAATGGTCCTTGTCAAGACCAGCACTAGGAGGAGGAAAAGGATGTCTAGGAAAGGGACATGGCACTAGAAACCCAGAGCCCATGGAGTGGTGGTTACCTCTTCACACCGTCTGCAGGGTAACTCTCGGGGCAGGGTGGCTCTGGCTGGGGTTTGAGGATATCGCTGAAGAGTAGTGACTGTGGACAAGCGGAAACAGAGCCGTCAGAACCTGTCATTGGTTTGTCCGTCCACCACCTCCCAGACATCACCGCAGAGGTCCAACAGACCCTCATTTCAAAGCCTTGTCCTACCCCAATTCAACAGGAAAGGCATCAAGCTTCTAATGCAAAAGCAAAGCTCCCGCTGACTCCAGCACGAGCAAACCCCAACCTAGAGACAGCCTCACGCAGTACCCGCTGGGCTGCAGGGCCAGCACACCACCCACCACTGGCTCTGACCTCCTGGGGATCCTCTTTGAAAGTGCTGTCTGGCTGCCACCGCTGCTGTGCTGGGGCTACAGGGATGGTCTCGAAGAGGGAGTTCAAGGAGCTGTTGTCATAGACATCCGCTGGTGGGACCATGTAGTTGTCTGTGGTGGCATCCAGCTTGCTCGTGCCTGGCGGAAGCATGGCTGGCTTGTGAGGAGCAGGGACGGCGTCCAGGCTTAAGCCGTTCTTCTTCTGTGGCTCACAGTATTCTTGGGTCATGGAAACATTTTCAGACAAGAGCTTCATGAGATGGGCTGAGCCATCGAAGGACGCGATCTCTGGGTCGTACTCCATTCCATGGCAGTGCCTGGTGGAGAAAAGGTCCTGTCTCAAACCAGGGACAACCCCAGCAAGCTGTCACAGCAAGAAGCCAGCGCCTTTATGTGTTGCTGGGGACCAGCCTGCACAGTCCAGCTGCTGGGTGACCTTCAGGCAACCGAATACATCTTCTGCTTGATTCCCCATAGGGGATCTCCACCCACCCACTCACCTCCCAGTGCAATGAGCAAGAGCCAGAGGTGCTCAGCAGATAAAGGCTGATGACATGGACTCAGAGAATATGGTTTAAATGTGGTTTGGGGTTGCAGATCCAGGGCTTCCATCTATTATTTCTTCATTTAGTTTGTTAAACACTGAGGGCAGCAGGGCCAAGAAGACAGAGAGCAGCTACATGGTCTTTCTATTTGTGCTTTTGCAGAGCTCATTAACACTGACAGTTGATTTTTTGGGTTTTTTTTTTTAAAGGAAAGATGATTTTTGTGCAAATCCACCAGCTCTAAGAGCTTAGGAAACAAAAATCCCAGAGACCACGAGATGAGTGAAAAATTGGTAGGACTGCAGTATTGGAAGTGAGATCTATGGCCTAGACTTCAGAGCAGAAAAGACTGAGTGTTGGAGCTATCAAATGATAAAGATGCTCAAAAACTCCTCTCATCATTCTGAGAACTAGTCCCCTCTGCAGCAGCGACTCTGGGACCCTGCTTTCTGCAGCCCTAAGAAGGTGCCTTATTGCCCCTATTACCAAGCTCAGAAAACAACCCAACTCCCCACCATGAGGAACCCGCATGGCTCTCAGCGACATGAGCAGCAGTAGAGCTGAACAAGCAGCTCCCACCCACTCTGCTGCGAGAGCTTCACCTGCAGGTAGATGCTGCAATTTCCATTTTAATGAATCCCACACCAGTGTCCAGAACACTGTGGCCTCCTTTCCAGAGAGGAGAAACCAGCTGAGCTCAGCTCAGTGAGGATGAAGGAATGAGGTCTCTTCTGAGAGGCTTATTCTGTCTGGCAGTTAAAAGCAGGCAGCCAGAAAGGGCTGCCAAGGTACACAGCACGCAGGAAGGGGAACTGAGCTCATAGTGGCAAATGAGCCATTAATTTAATAGTTAATTATCTGAAAACCTCAAAGGACAAATGGGAGTCACTGGAAGAGAATGCTGGGAGACTGGAAGCCAGTGCAACAGAAACCCTTATCAGCCCAGGGCAGGGAAGAGGACTTGGTCGTCCCCTTCTTGCTGCTGGTGCTCCGTCCTCTTCCCTTTCCCGACTGCAGGAAATCAAGACAAAGTCTCGGGCTGCTGCGAAGCGGTGCAGCTCCTCCGAGCCCAGCTCGCCAGATCCTCGGTTGTGTAAATGGGTGGAGCTCAATAGCTGCTTGGGATCTGGCCTAAAGAATTTTAATGTATGTCTCAGGGTTAATAACCTGCACTGTTGTTGGTAATAACACCGTGCTTTGATGTCTATTTTATGCAAGCTAAGAGCCCCATCATGCATGCAAGCAGCTGCAGGAGAATTAGACAGCTAGAGAGAGCAGAGCGAAGCCAACCTCTTTCCTAGGTCGTTGCGTCCCATCATACCAGATGGAAGAATCCTCTTCTCCTTCGGGACCTGGAATGGAGAGTTTGTTTATTGTCAGGTTTTATTGACGGCAAAGGGAACATTAGCCTTGTCTGGGCTGCTGCTGTGCATCCCCAAGGTAACCTGAGGCAAAGCACAAGAGCTTGTTCTGGGAAGGACTTTCAAAAGCACCCAAGTGAACAGGAACATCAGTCCTATTGGTTCCAGTTAGGGCTCAATCACATTCACATTTCCTGAAGCTCCATCCCACAGCAGCACTAGAAAAATTCAGGTGCCAGAGCCTATGAGGCTCATGGCTCCTCTTTCAAATGGCTCCTTATCTGAAACAAACCCACCAGCCTGAGACTCAAAACACCCTCTTCAGTTTTCCACCCCGTTCTGGGCTCAGTTTTCCATCTTGCTGTGGTTCCCTCCAGAGGATAGAGGTGTTTTGTGCCTCAGTTCAGCACCTGTGCACTGGGGAGAACAGTGACACCCTGTTCCTGGGGGTGTCATGAGGATCATAGAATCATAGAATCATTAGGGATTGGAAGGGACCTTGAAAGATCATCTAGTCCAATCCCCTGCCACAGCAGGATGGATGCTTAAACAACACTGAGAGCTCAGCAGATGGGCACCCTGACACATGTTTTACCTTCCTGCTTCTCCTCTGGGACAAACTCCCCCAGGACCCCCAGCGGGGACCTACCATGTAATAGTCATAGAGGAGGCTCAGGGCAGCCACACTGTCGTCATCTCCATTCACCCTCATCATAGCTTTGGTTGCTGCGGTCAAGGGGTTCTCTAGGTAGGTTTTCCAGGCTTCATCTTCATTGGTGTAGGGGAATTTCTGGAAGTTCATGGTGTCATTCTTCATCAGACGCACAGACCTAAAACTGAGGCAGACAGAGGGCAGGGGAATGAAGAGGGTTCATTTCCCACAGCAATTTTCATGCCATCCAGCTGGACACATGAAGGTTCTTCCCAAAGGCACTGCTAGAGTGGAAAAGGGATCAACTTGCAGGTCCTCAGCTCCCACAGTCTCTGGGCTTACTGATTCTTCTGCCTGTAGCTCTGCATGGAATTAGTCCAGAGACTCTCTGGTGGGGCCAGGCAGAGTCAGAGGTCCCTCTGCTTCCCTCCTCCTGCCCTAGGGATGTAAGATACTGCGACGCGGTCTGTGACTGCTCCTTCCCCAGGCACCGTCGAGGTGGGATGTTGGTCAGTAACTTGGATGCCCTGTGACCAGGAATCTTGGCAAAATATTTCCTTGAATTGGGAGCTAAAGGCCAGAGCAGCCCACGATCACTCAGCGCTCACAGAATCTGACCTACCCCGATAAAACCAACCCCCATCATCTGCCTTTGCTCCAGCACAAGGCTTTTAAGCTTCGTTCCGATTGAACTCGGGTTTTATCAATCATCTGTAAAGGATTTTACGTAGATGGGCAGATCACGACACCCTCCCTTCCCCTCAAAAATTCCTGACAGAGGTGAGGCTCATGGGACTACGTGAGCTGAGAAGCAACATACCGAAGCAATGCCCTGCCTGTCCTCTCTGCTGGCACTTTCTCCAGGTCTCTCCATCTTAATAAACTGTCAGACACTTAATTACCCAAACATTGGTCATCTTTCCTTTTCCTCCAGCAAATCCTGACAGCAGCCAGCGCAGAAGAGCCTCTGCACGTTCCCTGGGTGCTCCTTGCTGCAGGTTCACCCCACACAGAGGTGAAGGTGAATCAGTGCCTCAACTCCTGTCACGTTCTTCAGCCTTGTGGGTCTGATGTCACCACAGACTGTCCATCTTCGAAACTCAGTTTGTGGGCAAAAAGTACTTCTTCATCAAAATGGGAAAGTCCAGGAGGGCAGAATCACAGAAACATAAAGGATGGAAGAGACCTCCCAGCTCATCCAGTCCAACCATCACCCCAACCCCACGCTGCCCACTAAACCCTGCCTCCCAGGGCTACATCTACTTGTTTGAATGCCTCCAGGGACAGCAACTCCCCTCTTCCCTGGGCAGTCCGTTCCAACCCCTGACCACTCTGTCAGGGAAGAGATTTCTCCTGATGGCCAGCCTAACTCTCCCCTGGCCCAACTTGAGGCTGTTTCTTCTTGTCCTATTGCTGGTGACTTGGGAGAAGAGACTGACTCCCAGCTCTCTCCAGCCTCCTCTCAGGGAGTAGAGAGCGATAAGGTCTCCCCTCAACTTCCTCCTCTCCAGATTAACCAGCTCCAGAGTCCTGGGCTGGACTTTGAAGTGAATCATTTGGAGAACAATAATTCCTCTTGAAAGGAATCTGGCATCTCTGAGACTCGCAGATATTGCTAGTCACGACAGATAGCACCGGCCCGTTTGGTGTGAGCTGCCCACACTGACAGGGTGAACAGCCGGGTGCTCAGCAGATGCTCCTGGGTAGGAAATCAGAAGGATGCAGAGGTGGACCTGTGATGGGGTGAAGGATGCTGGTCCATCCTCCCTGACCACTCAGCTAAGCCAGCTTCACCCCCGCACATAGAATCGTTTAGGTCAGAATACACCCTTAAGATCACCAAGTCCGACCATGAACCCAACTGTTCCAACTCACCACTAAACCCTCTCCCTGAGCTCCAGCTCTCCACGACTGTGAAACACGGCCAGGGACGGCGATTCAACCCCCTCCCTGGACAGCCTGTTCTAAGACCTGATGGCCCTTTCAACCAAAACTTCCCTTGGTGCCCCTTGAGGCCGTTTCCCCTTGTCCTCGTGAGACGAGACCAAGCCTCACCTGTCTACAACCTCCTACCCCAATCCCTCACCCTGCCGTGTTTCCAGCTGGGAATACATACACAGTCTGTGCATGGACAGTCTCGGTGATGCTCCTGGATCAGACTTGAGACCTCTGCTTGGCTGAGCAGAGTAGCAGCCTCCAGTTGCTCCCACAGTGGCACAGATGAGGCCATCAAGGGCTGCCTCTGCTGTCCTTGTCACCTCCCACAGAGACCCTCCCCATCTGAGCCGCTTAGGACAACATCTGGTAACAGCTCTGCTACCAGCCTGAGGCATCCAGTTCCTACTGGTTTCTATGTTCCTGTGGCACCTGAGCTCAGGCTGGTGCAGAGAGCAGCTGCTTCTACCTTACAGTTCTGGCCACCGCAAGCTCCCATCACGGCACTGATCTAACGGAGACGCTGCGTTTGCTCCTCTTCTCCCTCACCCATGGGGCTGATGCACCAACACCAGTTTCACCCAGTGCATGAAACTCCACCAGGTGTTTTGGGAGTTTCGTTGTGTTTCGCATTTCTCACGCAGCCCTCCCTCCTTCCCTCCCATCAGAGCTGCTGCAGTCTCCAAGGCGAGCAATCGGCGTGACTCAGATTTCACTGCTGTCGACTTGGCAATGGGCTGTTCGGTCCTGTCCAGACAGGAATCCTCACCCGTTCTCAATCCGTCTTCTCAAGGAAGACTAGGCAGCAGCACAGCTCGCTGGCAGGGTGAGACTCAGCTCCTATCACTTGTAATCAACAGAGATAAACACACCAAGGTAGGATGTAGCAACGGAGTTCGGGAGCTTTAAAGCACACGGATGTTATGAGGGAAAAGGCTTTGGAGCTTCATTCTCCTTCACCTGAGCCCTCCCTGTTGTGGGACTGTTCTGCCTCCCTGCTTGACCCTGTGGACAGGAGCAGCTGATGTTTGAACAGTCCCTCGCTCTGGAGGCGGAGGGACGTTGGAGGAAGAGCTGGAGATCTCAACCACTTGTCATTGCAGCCAGTTTGTGAAGTGCCCTAGGAGCCTGCGCCTCACTTTGAGAGGTGGCTCCCGGCTGGGTCGGGGAGCTCCAGCTGAGCTGAGTGCAGACATCACCAGCTCCATCCTGCCTGCCTCACACCTCTGCTAGGAGAAACTGCCCCTGCAGCAGAGATGGCTCAATGCAAAATCTGCCCTGCCCTTGGCCTGGCACCTTCCTATGGTCACATGCTGTGCCCTGAACTCCAGAGAGGGAAAATGCAGGTGGCACAGTGCCTTGTGATGCTCCTGGTGCAGAGCAGCAGACTCCAGCAGCAAGGAGGGATGAGGACAGCAGCATCTCAGGCTGCTCCACGAAGACTCACTGAGGGCTTTGGTTCTGTGTCCGCTTCTGGTGTCCCCAACATCAGAAGGACAAGGAACTGTTGGAGTGAATTGGGAGGCCACAAAGATGATCCCAGGGCTGGAGCATCTTTGCTATGGGGACAGGCTGAGGGAGCTGGGGTTGTTCAGCCCAGGGAAGAGAAGACTCCAGGGGGACCTTAAAGCTGCCTTCCAGTACCTGAACCTCCAGGAAGGCTGCAGAGAGACTTTTCCCAAGGGGATCCAGTGACAGGACAAGGGGAGATGGTTTGAAACTGAAGGAGAGGAGGTTCCGACTAGATCTTACAAAGTTCTTCAGTGCCAGGCTGGAGAGGCTCTGGAATCGATTGCCCAGAGATGCTGTGGCTGCCCCCTCCCTCGAGGTGTTCAAGGCTAAGTTGGATGACACCTTGAGCACCCAAGTCTGATTAAGAGGCATCACTGCCTGTGGCAGGGGTTTGGATGAGATGAGCTCTGAGGTCCCTTCCAATCTGGGCCAGTCTGTGATTAGTCAGGAGCCTGCAGTGCTTAGAACCTGCCAAGTCCTTGCAAGTCAGATGTCTGACAGCACAGCGACACAGCAGCTCCTCCCATGTGCTGGGAGCTGCACTGGTCCCAGTGAGTTTGCACTGATTCACCCAGCTGAGGACTTGAACAGAGATGAAATGATGGGGGCTACAGATTTGTTCACTCCAGAGTTCACATCATCCCCAGTCACCACTGAAATAAACCTGAGTGGAGCCCAGTGAACTGCCTCAAGAAAACCCCAGAGCTGGGCCAGCTCTGCACTTGGGACGCTGGGCAGACCCCATCCCACTTCTGCTCTGGCCCTATTCCAGAAGGCCAACAGGGCTACCCAATACCTGAACACAGAGGGATATAAGAGGGGATCAGCAGATACATGTTTAGAGGCACTTTGGGGATCCTGGAGTTGGGGATAGGGTTTAGGGGTGGCCTTGGGACAGCTGGGTTAATAGTTGGACTTGATGAGCTTGAAGGTCTTTTCCAACCTAAACAATTCTATCAGCCCGATCGCAGTTCCTGCAGCTGCAGGACACCCTCATGTCTCTTTGTTTCTGTAGCTTCCAGCATTAGCAGGAAGGAGAGATCCAAATCCACATCCAAACACTCATGAACTTTACTGTCCTCACTGCCTGCGATGCCCTGTCCACGCGGCCGGGCTGTATTTGTCCGAGCAAACCGCCTGCTCCCTGTTTGGCAGCAAAACCATCCCTTGGCAAGCAACTGCCTTGGTGCGGTGGCTCAGACAAAGCAAGGATGGGCAAGTGAAACCCAGACACGTGGCACAGCAGCCTCCCTTCTCGTGTGCCCAGGCTCAACCTGCCGCAGCCCCAGGGCTCCTGCGTAAGGCAGCGCAGGATTTGGGGAAGGGAGCAGCCTGTTTGTTTCCAAACAGTTGGGAATTTGACGCACAAGGTGATACCAGTCCCCCCCTCTCCCCTTGCTCCATCCCACCCCATCTCTGTTTCCCCTATTTATCTGCCAAGCCTGCCATAACAGTGGCCTCCCCGTGGTGAATAAACACTCAGGGCTACGCTGAAACAGGAGAATATGCCCAAAGGGTCTAGGTGGGGACATCAGCCAAGCAGGAAAGAAACCCTTGTTATCCTCCTGCCTTTTGTTGGGTTTCAGTGGGTGGTTTTGCCAGCCTTTAAGCTTTGTGTTGCTTGTCTTTGTTCTCCCCCTATAACTGATTGAGCCTCCAACCTAAATATTAGCCAAGCCAGATGCTGATGGCTACAGGGAAACGTCATGTTGTCAAAGGAGCGGAGGATCCATGGTAACCACCAGCAGGAATTCAAAGCCACAGAAGAGAGATTCAGGCCAGCAGGACTTCAGAGATACCCCAGGCAGTTCTGGCAGAGGTTTCCCTTCACTCTGGCTTTGTGCAGAGCACTCAGGTCCCTTCCGAAACAGCCCAGTGTTCCTCAAGAGCTCCTTATCTGTCCATATAGGGAAGGATCAAGACTACACCCAGGAGTGGGGTCGATGAAGAGCAGCATTACCAGCTCCCTGGGGTCGAGATTTCAGCCCCTTGCCAAGGAGGAGCAGCATCCCACAAACAGCCTCACCACTGAGTCCAAACACCTCAGCTAAATCCTGATGTCACCCTGCCTTTGCAAGTCTGAACACAGGAACACCTGAAGAAGCTGTGACAGTGCAGCCACCACTAAGACACCGTCCCAGCCCCACTCACAGAGTCAGGCAGAAATCCAGGCAGCGACGGAACCAGGAAAAGCAAAGAAGGACAAGGAGAAACAAACCAAACAGATTAATGATGGAAACCGTCACCAGGGTGCCAAGTACAACACAACATTGATCCACAGGTGTCAGAGGAGACCCCTGATCTCATGGACCCTGACCTGCGCTGCCAGCAGCAGTGAGATATTTTCTCTGGCAGCTGCAAAACAATGTGGGCTCTGTCACTACATTTCTTCGGGGCTTTGCAGCAGGATCAGCCTCAGGGGAGCGCAGGGTGTTAGCTCAGCGCCACAGCTCCCAACCATCTCTCAGCTCTGTTTCACCCCTGGACAGTGCGAGGCCTCTCACTCTCCCCTGGCAGCACGTGGCAGGTGCACGGGACAGGAGAACCCCATCGCACCTACCCAGAGACCCGGTACACACACACACAGCAGGACAGCTACCTGCCTTTAGCAGGTACAGGGCAGAAATCTGCAGTGGATGAGGTGAAAAGATAAAGAGACCATCAGGAGCATCTTTGATAAATGGCTTCTGGTTCCCAGAAGGGCACTGAGAGACCTCAGTGTTGATTCAAACCAGCAGCACCCAGGATGGTCATCAGCATGCAGCTGGCTCTGGACAGCGTGGGGCAGATGAGATGGACGAAGCCAGAGGCTGAGCTATTTGATTCCCACTTTAGGCTGAACCTAAAGTATGGTGGAGCCAGACAAACCCTCAAGGGACAGGCACTAGCTGGATGATGTGCAGGGAACTGGCCTGGCCCGTGGCCCTCTTGGGTTGCTCATAGCTCTTTAGGACCCACAAATAATCATAGAATCATTAGGAACTGGAAGGGACCTCAAAAGATTATCTAGTCCAATCCCCTTGATGACTCTTCCATTCTTACAGCAGCTTAATTCTCTGCTTTTGAAGCTGTTTAGGAGAAGAAACCCACAGAGAAGAAACTGAGGCAGGAGAATTGACATTAAAATGACCAATCCAAGAAGATGGAGAGACCAGAACCAGACCTGAACCCCTGCTCTAAACCTCAGCAGCACTGGATTGGTTCCTGCCTTTCTAGCCTGAAGGGCTCCAAGAGAGGGTTCAGCTCTGAGTGATGTTTGGGGGACACCAGCTGGTATTGTGTTTGCCCCGATAACATCATCCACCCACACAACCCCATTGCACAAGTGGTTCCTGCTTCGGTGCCTCCCCTGCCTAACAAAACAAATTACAGCACAGAATTAGTCTGCAGTTCAGGAATTACAGCTGATTTTTTTCCCAGAAGCCGGATGCTTCATTTCAGGGATGTCCTAAGTTTCAGGAGGATCATCTGCCTCCAAAGGGATGACACACAACCCTGGCCCTCACTGAGCAGCTCCTGTCACCTGGTGCTTCTGAAATCGTGGTCTAAACTTCTCCTCACTTTCTTATTTTCATTGCAGACCCCAGGAATCCATCAACACCAGCCTTCATCTCCACCAACACAACACAAACCCTGTGTGTGAAGCTCTCAGTCCTTCAAACACCGCCAGAGGAATTACACAGGATGAGAAGAGCTTCATTAGTCCAACAGTCTGTTTCCTGTTATCTTTCCTCTGTTGTTTTCAGTGCTGACAGATTTTTTTCTCTCCCAGCTTCCACATCCACAGAGCTTGATACCAGCTAATTCTTCTATATCCACTGACTCCAAGAGCTGTGGCTTTTAAATGTAACTTAAAACACATTCCCAGATTTACAGGGGTAGCACTAAAGGGATTTGCAATCTTCTGACAAAGTTTGCTTCTCTTTTACTGCTCATGAAGCAATCTGGATGGGATCTGGGCTATTTGTACTGCAGCAGGGCACGGAGATCCTGACTGTGAGCAGAGCTCAGTTTTCCTCAAGTTTCTGTTCTTTCCCCATCACAACCTGCCAGAGGATGCTGCAGGAGCACCCCTGATGTTAGAAGTGTCTGTGTGCACCTCAGCACGAGTTTAAGAAAGCAAGAGCAGAGATTAGCAGTAACCTCACAGGACATTTGCTGCTTCAGAGCTACATGTTGAGTCTGAAGACCCCTGCAAGCTCCAAGACCCAACAGGACAGCTCAGATCTCCCCATTTTAGCCTGGGATGTGCTGATCTCTCCTCATTGCCTGCTAATTCACTTACTACCAAACTTGGCACCAGGGTTTAAGGTGGGTGAGGTAAATGTACAGCATTGCCCAAGAGGATGCAGGAAGTGTGTCAGGGCAGGACACTTGACACTGGACTCACGCCACACAGCCCATTCCCCTGCCCTGTCAGGCTTCCCTCGCTTCATGTGTGGCAGCGGCACTCACTCCACACACCCCCCCCAACGTGGTCAGGTTCAGAGTCTCTTGGAAACAACTGTCACCCCCCACACAAGCCTTTTGCTTCACCGATAAAGAAGCAGCACCCAGCACGATGCATTTGGAACAATGTTTTTGCCAGACTCCTATGATTCATCCCATTTCAGGTAGAACCTATTAAACAACAGCGTTAAACAAGCATCACAGCTCAGACAGCAAAGACACAAGCTAAGCTCAACAGGGAAGGTGGCTGGCGCCCAGGAACCAGTCCCTTGGTAGGAGACTAAGGCTGAGCTGGAACTTCCCTGGGCTGCAGGGCTGCCCTTTCACCAAGTCCCTTGGTAGGTGACACTTGCTCTTTTCCCCTCAACACTCGTGGTTACGGACACTCTGGGGACAAGGGACATTTCTGGATCACCCCAGACGAGAACTACCCCAACGAAGCAGGAACAGCAAACCAACCATCACATTTTCCTCTCTTTCAAGCCTTTGGCACTTGGCTATTAGCAAGACAGAATATAAACACACGCTCTGTAATTAATTCCACTGATTAAGGTATTTTCTAGCTGTTCCCTTGATCACCCTTGAGCACAGGCTGTTCCAGAAGCCGGGGCTCTGCTGGGGCTGAGTCCTGCCAGGCAGCAGAGCTGACGCTCTCACAGGTGCAGCGTAAGCACAAGGCATTTTCACCCTGAGTATTTCACACCCATCAACGATTTAACCACCAGACTGAGCAAAGCAGCAGCGGATCCTCATCAGTGTAAGCGCCTTTATTTTACAAATTTCTCTGGAATCAGACCAGAGCCCCAGTCAGTTGAGACCCAAAAGCATCAAAGCAGAGCTACTGACGTAAACAGCAATTTATCTCTGCTTTGAGTCTAGGGGTTGATTCAGAGGGGTTTTCACTCCTTTGCTGCAAATCCTATGGTCGTTTCTGTGATTTACAAGTCTCTCTCTTTACAGAACTTAAATAGAGCCCCCCCCCCCAAACACAGACACACACACCCCTCTCTCAGTGGAAAAGGTGCACTTGCTGCAGCCTGGTTATCCCTCAGTGCTTCCCTGCCAGTGTTTTAGAAAAGGGCTTTAACTTTTCATTCACCAGGAGCATAACTCAAGTTTTAATAACACGCCTTATGCATGACAAAAATTTGCTCCTGGCGATCATGGTTTCGACCACAAAACCACAACTGGGAGGAACTCCTGGTTAACTCTTTCAAGCCCACGCACTGCGGAGTTAGACACGGAGTTCAGGGTAGAAGACTATGGAAATGATCAGTTAGAATATTTTATAATAGGCAAAATATCTGGATCTCTCGTGGCACGTTAGAACCTTCCCAGCCCTTTCTGTGAAACTGAAGTGGAAAAAGGGAGCGATGAGATTATTTTCTCTGTCTTTTGGGGTGACAGTGGCAGGCCATGGGGATATCACAGCTCCCTTAAAGTCATCGACATCCGGGCGCACGTTCACAGCCCACATCCATCCTCCCTGTGCTAAAGAAAATGCACAGTGGAGAGACCCAGCCAGGCTGTTGTCCTTATCAGATCCTTGAGTCCTGCTCTTGAGAGCCCTTTCCAACACAGCTACACCCCTGTACTTTGGCTGAGTGATTAACCAGGGGTTAACAGCCCCATTGCTCAGATGTTGGGCTTTACCAGCAGTTCACAAGGTGATGACACCTTTTCCCCTCATTCTAAACCCAAGAGCTGTCTGTATGCCTTTGGTACCAAGACCTTCCCAGCCCCCTTATCTCCTATCACTGCTCCTGGGCAGCCCCTGGGGAGCTTTGGGGTGAGGAACTCCAGGCCACTGTGCTCCTCCAGTTCCTCCAGGCTCCTGCCCCTCTGCCCAGGCACCAGCAGACCGAGGTTGTTACACTCCGCTGTCTCCGTTGCCCAGAGAAAAATGTTTTAGTGAATTAAAATGACATTTTCCCACAGATCTGCAACCCTGTCCTCTGTTCCAATGGGCAGGGAAACCTACGCAGAGCCCCTTCTGCATTTTATCTGTCCGGGGAGATCTGAATCACAAAAGGGATGCTGCTCCCATCCCTTCTCCTTCCTCCTGAGGAAGGCAGAGGGGTTAACAGCCCGTTAGTAAGAGAAGAGTCAAGCAAGCATGTAATTCATCAGGTAACATAATGCCCCAGCCCATAATTAGGAATACATCAATCTCCTCCTGCAAGGAGCCCCAGACACACACAAACACGCTGCAGCCTCTGCAGAGCCAACCGCGTGGCCGGCTTCTCAGCAGCATCCACCACGCGTTCCCCAGAGAGTGCAGGAAGGGAGAGGTGAAGCCACTGGGTCTCACCTGGTTCCAGCATACCGACTGGGATCTTTGCATGAGAAGAATCATGAGCGCTGCAGCTTTGTGGGGTTTGTAATTACAAAGGGATTAGCTGTCACAGCAGCCCTGTCAAGCTAGCAGACACACCGTGTACGTGGTTGTCTTTCAAAATACACCTTCTGCAGCTGATACCCAGACACAGGCTGTACATGAACACGCATCTCTCAATATAATCATCCTACACAAAGATTTAACGCAGGGTTCTGTACCCAGATGGCTTTTGAGGCTGAATTGACCACCATTCACTACCATTACTCCACCTTCCTTGAGACTTTACTGCCCCACGTCCCACCAATCTGGTATTTGCTTGCCTTTATCCCAGCACGTTGTGCTCTGGAAGAAACAGCACCACCCATAATCCCAGTGTTTTGGGGATGTCATGGTTAGGAGCAAGAGTTCTATGGGATCAGCTAATAGTGAGTGCTTTTTCATGTTAAAACTCATTAAACATGGTGAAAAGTGTAAAAAAACAATGACCACTTCTTGATAGAATCCTACAGATTTACTCAAGTAAAATACACTTAAGTATTTATATATTTTGTATGCACACACACTTAAGTGTGAGTATAGAACCATAGAATCATTCGGGTTGGAAGAGACCCTTGGGATCATCGAATCCAAACCATCACCCCTACTCTACAGGTTCACCCCTAAACCAGATCTCCCAATGCTACATCTAAGCGACTTTGGAACACATCCAGGGATACACACTTAGCTATAAAATGATTTACTTAAGTGTATAATTTACTTTAAAAAAATAGCAAATAATCACATAATCACCCCAAAACCCCCTGGAAACTCATCCAAACCTGGAAAATACCTTGGAAGGAATTTTCCAAGGCAAAAACCCCACAACCCCCCCTAACCATAGAACCTCTGTAGATTGTTTCAGGTAGAACAGGCAGAGCTGAGATGCAGGTAGAGTAGACTTGTCTCTAGAGAGAAGGTCCATGT
>JAOXOE010000853.1:4424520-4435000 GCA_028565055.1 Phoeniculus purpureus | reverse complement strand
CGGGACGGGGGGCGGGATTTACCGTGGGGAGGGTGGGAGAACCGCAGTGCCGACGGACCACCCCTCCATCAAATCCCGGGGTTCCCAGCTCCTACTCCCCTCGCAAACTAGGGGGGAGCAGCGGGGGAGGGTGTCCCGGTAGCTCTCCAGGCAGCCCCAGCCTCCCCCCAAGTTCATCCAGGGGGTTCCCTTTGCAGGGTGTAGAGAGGAGTTGGGGGGCTGCATAGCTCCACCTTCCCTGGGTCCCCCTCCACTACCCCAAGTGGACAGTGGGCAAGTGGATGTGAGACAGGGACACCCCATGGTATGGGGCACCCCATCACGGGACACCCATCACCCCACCCCAGACACCCCCTAGCACAGAACTGGTGTCACTGGCAGTCAGCCCCCTCTGCCAGCGCTCCGCCAGCTGCCCAGGAATGTGGGATGGGAGGGGGTGGGGGGTTGTCTTGCCCCCCTCCACCCGTCTCCAGTTCCCTCTGGAGCACCAGTATCGCTTCATCTGCCCACCCCAGGGCACCCGCCTGCCGCCAGCCGTCGAGGAGCATCTCCCAGCGCTGCCAGAAGATTCCTCGAAGATGCCTCACGGCAGCCAGGACGGGTGGCAGGGCCCGCGGGGGGGTGGCAGGTTCCCTGGGGGATGTGTGTGGGGCGGGTGACACAGGCTGGAGGGCTCCCAGGATGATGCTGTGGCACCCCAGGTGCCCATGCACAGGGAGCACCCACATCCCACTGGATGCAAAGACTACTTGGCACCCCAGGGTGCTCTGGGTGCCCAACCGAGAGTCTGCAAGACTCCCCCCGCACCAGCATGCGCTGGGACCCCCCCACCCTGCTGCTCAGCTGGGGCTCTCAGAAGGGCCTTTTCCTGCAGGAGCGGCCTTGGGCAGAGCTCAGGGAGCTGCTCAGCGCCTCAGGAAGGAACTGGGTCCGGCCGGAGTCCGGCTGTCTCCAGCCAAACGGCCTCTCTCCGTGACTGGGCTGACTGGAATCCAGAGTGAGTCACCAGTTAGTTCCCCGAGACCCTCGAGGGGACAAAGCGAAGCGGCTGTCAGAAAGGTCACCCCGGTCTTGTGCTCCGTAGCCTCATGCCAGGCAGCACCCTGGCAGCAGCCGAGGGTGCCACGGGGTGCTGTTGGCACAGCTGATCACTTCCCATTCCCATCACAGCCCCCCCATCCCCGGGCTGATAAGGGCTCCGGAGGCGGCGGCAGCCCGAGCGTGGCAGTGCCCGCTGCGCCAAGCGTCACGCTCGGCGGGACGTGGTCACGGCTCTGTGCGCCACTCTGACGCTGGCAGCTCTCCCCACGGTGACCCTGTGCCAGCGGGTGGCAGACGCTCACACACGTGAGCCAAGGTGCAGGGAGATGGGGGGGTAAAGTCCAGCCCAGGGCACCTTGGGCCTGCGTGGCTGCAGCTGGCAAGTGCCCATGGGCTGGCACGAGCTCCTGCCCTGCCTTCATCGTCACCACTCAGGGGAGGGAGTAGATTCCAGCGTCCACAGCACAGAGCCCTGGAAACACCCCAGATCCAGGCAGGGTGTCCCCGGATGCCCCACGGTGCCAGGCTGCACTGTTGCACAGCGCTGCCATCCCCATGGGCCACAGGGTGGGCACGCCTGGTGATGCACAACCCTCATGCAGGGGTGAAAAACCCACTCGTGGGGAGATTCATCCCTCCAAGCCCCCAATTAAGCCCCACAGAGGGCCAGGAAATCCAGGCAGAGGCTGATTTGGTGCCACCCCCACAGGGCTTTTGGGGTGATGCCATGTCCTGGCTCTCCCTTTGATGCGTTAGGACCTCAACCCTCTACTCAGTGGGGTCAGGGGATCCAGGACACCCCCAAGACCCCATTCTGGGGTCAACTGGGGTAGGGAGGTGCTGGCCAAGCGCTTGGCACAGCCCAGTGCTGGCGGGATGAGCCAGGACTGGGATTGTTGGCAAGGAGCAGCCAGGAAAGGCAGGGACTGACCTGTGAGGAGCCCTGGCTTCCTCCCCAGACAGCACCAGGGCAGGGCAGCACGGAAAGGGGCCCCCCCTTGGCCCCCCGACATTTGTAGGGTGGGGGACAACACACTGAGCAAAGGCTCCACCAGCCCTCGAAGGGCTTGTGGGGTCCTGGGGAGGGGTCTCACACCCTCGTGTCCCCCAGGATAACCCCGGGGACACCCCAGTATCATTCCCCCGATTTAGGGGACACATGGTGTCACTTCTAACGAGACAGATGGGGTGCAAATCCCCTCCCACCACCACTCCCCTCCTCCTCCTGGGGACCCCCCATCCAAAGCCCTGGGATCCAAACACAGTGGATCGAGAGGGAGCTGTCGAGGATGAGTGAGGTGGGGTCCTGTTCCCATTCTTGGAGGGGGGGGCTTGGTGCAGCTCGAGGGGAGCTTGAGGGGCTTTTGTCCAACGTCCTGTGGCTGGATGGTGGTTCCAGTGGGCTGGACACTGGTTCCAGTGGCCGCAGCACCAGTGGCAGGGCTGGAGTGCCACCTCCCGGGGGAAAGCTGGGACACAGACGGCAGCGAGGCGGCGAGGGAGGCTCCGCTCCCACTTTTAATGAAACCAATAAGTTAATAAGTTAATCAAGTGAGGTAACTACCGCCGGCTGGAATGGGCTGGGGGGGGTCTGCAGGGACCAGCCAGCCCCCTGGGGAGGGTCCCACGAGTTAGTTCTTGCAGGCGGCTGCGGGCAAAGCTGTCGCATGCACCCTCATCCCACAGCCCGGCACCCACTCGCGGCACCAGACGGCTCCTCACGCACCCACGGGTGTAGGAGCTGGGGAGGGGGAGGCTGAGAGCGGCTCTGGAACAGCCCACGCTGGCCACATGCACTACCGAGGCAAGATAAACGAGCAGGATCGGGGGGGTCCCCACTGCCGGGGGGCCTTGGGAATAAGGGGTGCAGATCCCACGCTCTGAAGCCCCCCAGAGTGCGGCCACTGAGACCGCCGGGACCCCCCTGGCTACACAACCGTGGGCACCTGCCGCAGCTCCTTTGGCACTATCGTGAGTCCAGCCTGGCTCTGGACTGGAAACCAGTCTCAGGGCTGCGGTTGGGTCAGCAGAGAGAAGTGGAGCAGCACAAGGAGCTACCACTGGCCACCACCATCATAGTGGCCACCACCTCTCTGTGCCCACTGGGGAACAAGGAAAGGAGGACAGGGACATGGGGAGGGACAGACAGCTCCGCAGGAACCCTCTAAGGACCAGCAGGGTCTGGGATGCAGGGGGGAAGGATGCTTCTTGCGGGGTACCACTACCCCCATCCCCTGGACCTACAGCCCTCCCTCCTCCACAGCCCTTGCCCAGCCATTGTCCCCTCAGTGGGGGTGTCTCTGTGGGCAGCAGGATCCAGCCCTGGGTGCTGGTAGTGGGGAAGGGGAAAGGGGGAGGGGGTTGCTTATTGCCTCTGTCCCCCCGGGGTGCTGGTCCCGGCAGGGGGGTTGCATATTAAGACATTATTGCATAAATAGGATCTCCTCTCTACAGCTACTGAGTTGCCCTGGGCGCATGCACGGGCCACCAGAAGGACCTGCTGGGCTACTAGAGGTTCAGCTGCAGCCCTGCAAGCAGGGAAATGACCCGGGCAGAGGAGGATAAGGAGGGACAGACCCCACCCCCACCTCCCAGCCTTGGGGGGAACCCACCTGCTGCCGCTCTGATGTGGAACAAGGCAGGGAAAACCCACCCTGGGTTGCCCCCAGTCATCCCAGTTTGGCAGCAGAAGGGAACTGGAGCCTTGCATAGCTGGTGCTGGGTCTGGCTTGGGTCTAGGGGGACCAGGCTGGACCCCCTAGTGGGGTGCTCTGAGGGCTGGGGGCCATGAGCCAAACCCCAGGGGCTGGGGAGCACTCCAGACCCCCGGAGCTGGTGGTGGCGAGGGGTGTCTCCACCTGGGAAGGGCAGGAGCACTCAGACCCCAGGAACTGGAGGTGGGGAGGGGGTCTCCTCTCCTGGGAAGGGCAAGAGCATTCCAGGAGCATCCCAGGAGGTGGTGTGGCCATGCCGAAGTGCCAGGGGCTGCCACCCCCCCAGAGTGGGCACCCCAAGAAAGACTTTGTTCAAGTAACAGGGTGAGGGATGGGTGATGCCACGGTGCCACCCCGTCCCAGCGTCCTGCTGCAGGATCCATCCCACTGCCGCCTCCCCACTCAGTCTATGTTGGCACTGGCCGACCTGGAGATGTTGAGGGTCTGGGCAGAGACCGATATGTCCTCATGGTCCACGGGGCTGTGGTAGTCCGAGGTGATGTCGGGCTCCCCCGGGGGGACCTGCACAGCCGCCAGGCTGAAGGTGTTGATGGAGCCCTTGCGCAGGCACTGGGAGTAGAGCCCCAGCAGCAGGTCCAGCTTGTGCTCGATGGACTGCACCTACGGCATGGGGGGAGAGCTGAGTGGGTCCCTCCCCATGGGAAGGGGCACACGGCGGGGTGTGGGGTGGTCCTAGCTCCCCATAAGAACCATCCCCTCCTGACCTGCCTCTCCACTTTGACCACCCGGCCCATCATGCTGAGCTCGTCCACCAGCTCCGTCTCCAGTGCCAGCTTCTCCCCCTTCTCCCGCACCTTCTTGTCCGGGGCGAGGGTCCCCCTGCCCACGATCTGGTCCACGCTGGCAGGGAGGGAAGGGACACCTCACTCCATAGGGCACGGGGATGGGAGTCTGGGGTCACGTCCCACCCATCACCATGGGCCAGCACCCCTCTCTGCAGGCACTGCTAGTGATGGAGGACCCAAGGGACCTCCCCGCACCCCACCTTTCGGGCATCTCACCGTGTCTGCAGGCTCTTGATCCTGCCCAGCATGTCCAAGTGGCCAGCTGAGTACTGCTCGATGACATCCTTGACGTCGTAGGGACGCAGGGTCTCCTTGAACTTCCTCTTGGCCACCAGGAACTTCAGGATCCTGCAGGGATGCCCGGGACTGGCTGTGTGGCACTGGGGGTGCCTGGGGGGTTGTTCCTGCTCCCTGCCCGGCTCGTTCTAGGGGCTGGAGCGAGGTTCTCCTGCTCCACCCCGAGAGCTGTGGGGGATGGCAGCACCTCCCCTGGGGGATGTGGGAGGGGAGGGTCTCACCTGACAGCCCGGATGAGGGTCTTCACGGCCGGCATGACGTCCTCGAAGGTCAGGTCGCAGTGGGAGCCCTTCTCCTCACCGCTGTCCTCCTTCGGGCAGTCAGCTGGAAAGGCCAAGAAGCAGGATGCTAGCAGAGCCCGAGGGCAGCGGAGCCCAAGGGCTGTGCCCCCCAGACCCCACCAGTGCCCGGGGCTTACCCTCCACTGGGGTCCGCGGCTTGAGCCTGAGGGATGCGCGGAAGCGGGTCCGGTCGTTGAAGCTCCAGCTCTTCTGCACCTTGGTGGGGCTGGCGGCCTCGGGGATGTCCTCGGTGCTGGGGGAGCGGTGCAGGGGGGGTCCCAGGCTCTGGCGGCCGCGGCTGCCCTGTCGCTGGGAGCTGCCCAGGCGGATGCGGTCCTTGATGCCCATCTTGCCACTGCGCAGGAGAGCAGGGAGGGCAGAGTCAGCAGGGAGCGGGCACTGGGATCGGGAGCAGTGGGGATGGGCACGGGGTAGGGGAGCAGACCCCACGCGTGATGGTCGCCGCAGTGGGGTCAGGATGGGGGGGTTGGCTGTGCTGAGCTCCTGGTGCAGGATGGGCACGAACCAGCCCAGCAGCTGGTGGCTCTGGCTGCCCACAGGACTGGCTGTGGGGTTACTCCTTTAAACCCCCTTTTCCCCCGCCCTCTCCCCGCCAAGGAGCTGAGAGAGGAGGAGACAGAGACAGGCAGAGTGGGGAGAGCAGGGAGGACACACAGTGGGGAGTCACCGGCCCCATTCCCACCGGCGCTGAGGCAACCAGCCACGAGCCTTCATCCTCCTCACCCTCCTCCTCCAGGCTGCACCCCCTAACTCAGGAGCAGCCCCCTCCTGCCCTAAAACACTGCTCCCCTGGGGTCGGGGGATGCGACAGGCACCGGCTCTGTAGGACCTACACAAAAACACCTCGTGGGATCACGGGCTGGGGCGAGCAGACGGAACTGAAGCCAACGGGGAACACGGAACAACCCCCTACCCACCCCCGCCGCATCTGCTGAGCAAACCCCAGTGTTTGGGGGACTCCTGGATTTCCCGGGTCAGGAGTCCCACGACACGGGTGGGTACAGGCAGGGCACTGGGATCCCAGTCCCTCCACATGCAGGGCACTGGCGAGCTGGTCCCATGCAGCTGTTCACAGACCCCGCAGCGGTGCTTGGAGGGGTTTGGGTGGGCTGTGTCCCACGGGACCGGGCTGTGGGGACATCTATGGGGTGAGGGGCTTCTCCGAGCTCCCCACTCCCACCCAGCAGCCAGGGCTCATCCACAAGGGAAAACTGAGGTGGGGGGGGGGGGCATGGGGACAGCCAGCTCAGCCCCAGCCATGCACAGACCCACAGGATCAATCAGCCTTCAGCCTCTTCCCGCTCTGCCTCAACCCCCCCGCAGGACCCAGTACCTCCATCTCCACGAGCCCCACGTCTCCAAGAGCCTCCTCTTACCACTAAAGATGGGGCTGGAGGGTCAGGGCAGAGACACAGGAGAAAACAACAGTTAGCCCAGGGTAGGCAGGGAGCAGACGGAGCATCCCCGGGGCTCACCGCATCCCCGATATTCCCCCCCTCCCCGCCCCAGCGCACGGCTGCACCCCACTGTGTGGGCATCTCCTTGCTGGACCCGACCCGGCTGCAGGACCCTACAGGGGAGAGAAGCGTCAGAGCAGCGATTTGTGTAGGTCCTACATCAACCCCAAAGAGCCCAGCAGCTGGATGATGGGGACCCTGCCAGCACGGTGGGGTGGGGGGGCTCTGCGGACCCCCAGCCCCTGCAAACGTTACCTGAGCTGTAAGCACTTGTGGGGCTGCACGTCCTCCTCCTTCCAGCTTGGGGTGGGAGGTGTGGAGGGAGGTAAGGGGGGCACAGGAGGATTTGGAAGGGATGGAGAGGAGGGTGAGCAGGAGAAGGGAGGAGAGAGAGAAGATGAGATGTTATGAAGGTGATGCTCGTGGGGGGAAGGCTGTGGCCCCTCTGGGTGGGATGGAGCTGGGTGAGTGGGTCTTGTAGTTTCTCCCCACCAGCTCCAGGGTCTTCACCAGGAAACTGAGCCCAGGCTGGTGTGGCTGTGTGGAGGAGCCCCCCAGCCCCCCTACTCACCTCGGGGCTGGCAAAGTGGGGAGTATGTCCCTTTCATCCCTTCACCTGCAGTGGGGCAGCTGCAGCCCCCACAGTCTGTTCCAAACTCCCTACAGCCTGAGCATCGATGGGGAAACTGAGGCACAAGAGCAGGAGGAACAGCACTGCCTCTCCCCCCACCTCACCCCACTCTGTGCCAGCATCCTGAGGGGGCACCTGGGGGTCTCCAGAGGACCCGGTGCAGAGCACCGTGGCAGCTCCCAACCCTCCTGTCTCTTCTTGCTGGTGCCACTGGGCACATAGACCCAATCTTGGGCTGTGGGCAGTGGGTTGTACCCCTTGCCTGGCTCTGCAGCTCTGGCTCCAACGAACCCCCCGAGAGCTGCTTTTGTAGGGCCATTTCCAGCCCCTTTTGTGGTCCTGTGGCCACACCAGGCAGTGATGTGGAGCAAGAGCCAAGAGTCCATCTGTGAGGACCAACAGAGCTGGGAGCAGCAGGTTGGCAGGGGGGGGGTGTCCCAGCATGGCACTGGGTGGGGAGCAGGACCAAGGGAGCTCCACAGTGATGACGGGCACCCCATTGGCATCACAGGTTCGTAGAGATGAGCAGAGAGAGAGAGCAGAGAGGAGGCAGAAGGTGGGGCTGCACCCTCCTACCTGTCCCCTGACCAGGAGGCAGCCGGGCCGATGCTTTTCTGGCCAGGGGTGAAGGCGTGATAGGGCGGTGGGGCTCCGTCGGGCCACTTTTTCACCTCTGAAATCCTAAATCCTCCGTTGCGGACGCGGTGTAAGTGGTCAAAGATTAGGACCAGCTCTCTGAGGTTGGGGATATGGGGGGGGTGGGGTTTAAATGAAGAATAAAAACAAAAAGCAATTAAAGTGGCCAAAAGCAAACGAGGGGAGTGAAGGGTTGGGGCTGAGAAGAGCTGGGTCCTCTGTGCAAACCCAAAACGAGAAGGGAGAACCCAGAATCTTCTTCCCAAATGCAGCTTTGTCACAGCTCAGACCAGTGAGTTGAGGTAGCAGCGGGTGCTACTGGTGCCTAGCAGTGGTGGTGCTGGGGAGGGGGCACTGGAAATGGGTCTGGAGGCTGGTTGAGGGGATGGATTGGTGTTGGGGAGAGGGTACTGAATGCTGGTTGAGATGATGGATTGATGCTGATCGGTGCTGGAGAGGGGGGTACTGGGATCTGGTTGAAGGGGATGGATCAGCACTGAGAGCCACATGGAGGCAGAGGGGATCTTCCACCTCCATTCCATCTGGATGCTAGTTGAGGGGGGCTGAGAGCCCCTGCACTGAGCTGTCACCCATCAGGGGATCTGCCACCCACTCCTACAGGCAGTGGCCAGGCAGGGAGAGCTCAGACCTGGCTCCTGGGATGGAGCCTGGTCCTCCTAGGATGCCCACATGAGAAGAACTGGCACCACACTGGGTGGTGACGGGCGGGAAGGTGGATCTGCTCAGGTCAGGGATCAGAACGACTCACTGCTGCAGCTGTTAGGGGTCCTGTCTTAGGGAGACTAAAGAGTGAAGCAGAACCAGGGGGTTTTGGGGCAGCGCCAAGGACCACAGGGGCTAGAGCAGGGCAGGATGGAGAGGCAGGAGGGCACTGGGGCTGCTGGGCAAACCCCAGTGTGATGGGACCACACAGGGCATCTGGAAAAGCTTTGCAGAGTCTCCGGTGCATCCGTGGAGGCAACAACCAGGAGATGCTGGGATAAGGCTTGAGGATCCCTGCTGGACCCCCCTGCAAGGTCCATCTTCTCCTGGAACCGGCTCTCAGCCAGCTGCATCGCTCCAGCCATGAGGTCCCCATGGCCAGCAGCACCATCGAATCATCGAGGTCAGAAGAGACCTTCAAGACCACCAAGTCCAACCATCCACCCTACAACCCCAACCCCCCCTTAAACCAGTGTTTCTGGAGGATGGGTGATGAGGAACGGGGTGGGATGGGTGCTGTGGGAGGATGGTGGCGACAGGAGAGATGCCATGGCAGCGCTCTGGTGCTGCTCAGCGGTTCCATGTGGCTGTTCCTCATCCTGTTAGCCCTGCAGGAGCCCCCCAGAGCCCCCACCCCACCTACCTGAAGGAGGGCAGGAGGCTGTCGTAGTAGCACCACGTGGCCGTCAGGTAGGACCGGCTGGTGTCCGTCGAGTACAGGCGCCAGGCAGCCTGTGCAGGGGTCAGTGGGGTCAGGAGGCAAAACCCCCTCCCCACAGCACAACCCACCCCAAAGGAGCCAAGTGCAGGGTCCTGCCCGACTCAACGGGCAGAGGAGGTGCTGTAGGGTCAGCGAAGGAGGGTTGGGGCTACCACTACCTGGATCAGGTTGGCTGCTGGGGTCCGTCTCTTCTCAAAGTGCTTCTGCCGATGCTGCTCCTGCACTTTGAGGGCAAAGCCAGAGCCCAGGATGCCCTGGGGATGGGATGGAGGGGACGGGCTCTGTGATTTGGCCCCTTTGCCCCCCAGTTCCGGTGGGGCAGCATCCCCAGCCCTACTCACAGCAGGCAGAGCGAAGAAGGAGATGCCCAGCAGAGCGAATCCAGCTGCCAGCATCCTCCCCAGCCACGTCTGCGGCGTCTTGTCCCCATAGCCGATGGTGGTGAGGGTCACCTGCCAGGGGGCAGAGCAGCGGGAAGCCTGCAGGGAGCTCCCCTGACCACAGCCCCATCCCACCCCTCCTCATCCCCTCCCTGGGGCTGGGGGGCCGTGGTGGGCAGAGCTTACCGTGCCCCACCAGAGCGAGTCGGCATAGGTGGCAAACTGCCCGTTGGCATCTTTCTCAGCCAGGTAGACGAGGAAGGAGGCGAAGATGAGCACCAGGAAGCCGATGTACCAGGCGGTGATGAGCTCCTGCAAGAGGGGGGCACAGAGGGCTGAGCTGGGGCTCTGGGGAGGAGGAGGGTGGGGAACCCTACGGGGACTCCAGGAGCCAGCAATGGGCACTGGTGGCCGAGAAGGCCAACAGCACAGAACATTAGGGATTGGAAGGGACCTCAAAAGATCATCTAGTCCAATCCCCCTGCCACAGCAGGATCCTCTAGACCAAGTCACACAGGAACACATCCAGGTGGGTCTTAGATATCTCCAGTCAAGGAGACTCCACAACCACCTGGGCAGCCCCTTCCAATGCTCTGTCACACATCCTGGGGTGGATCAGAACAGGGGTGGTTACGAGATGGACAGAGGTTCTCCTCCACCTGTACTCTGCACTGGGGAGACCACAGCTGGAATCCTGTGTCCAGCTCTGGGCCCCTCAGCTCCAGAAGGACACAGAGCTGCTGGAGAGAGCCCAGCACAGAGCCACAGGGAT
>JAOXOE010000853.1:4329553-4358266 GCA_028565055.1 Phoeniculus purpureus | reverse complement strand
GGGGGAAGTGGTGCTTGGGGCTGGACCAATCAGCAGCAGGCTGGGCTGTACCAAGGGGTGGAGGAGAAAGGAGGGGGGGCGGAGAGGAGGGAGCGGCCTGAGCGCGAGGAGCCGTGAGGCGGCGCGCGGGCTCTCGCGTCTCTCCGCGCGGCCGGGCCGGGCCCAGCTCAAACCTCCCCCTCACGATCCCGTCCTCCCCTTTCTTCCCCCACTCCTCCCCCTCAGTTCCCGTTACCGGCCCCTGCCCGCTGTGTGGGAGGTGCCGGGCCCGCTCCGGAGAACGTCCGACGCGCTCAATGCCCAGGGTGAGGGGCCGCCGCAGGGGGGTGGCTGGGTTGAGCTTCGGGTGAGAAGGGGCAGCGGGAGGGTGAAACTGCTCCCTCCGGGTGGGCCAGAGCCGTAGGGTCACCCCTGAGCGTCTTTGGGGGGGATCTCCCGGCCTGTGGAGCTGGTTCGTGGGGATCTCCATGGCCTTGGGGCATTGCGGCTGGTTTGGGGGTGCTCTTTTGTGTTCTGCAGATCCCGCCTGCGTTGTGGGGCTGGTGTGGGGGGGGTCCTTACCGGTGTAAAATGTTCTCTTTGGCCTGAGGGGAAGGTTCGGGGGCGTTTGGGGTGATTTCCTGGCCTGTGGGGCTCGTTTAGGGGATTCTTCCGGGCGTTGGGAGTTCACTTGGTCTGAGGAACTTGAGGGGTTTGGGGGCAGCTTCTTAGTCTCTGTGGTCCCTACTCTGTTTTGGGGCTGGTTTTAAGAGGTTGGACTGGTATGAGGGACCCCAACGGCCGGTAAGACTGGTTTAGGGTAGTTAAGCGTTGCCTGCAGCGTTGGGCTGCTTCGCGAAGCGGTTGTTCTGCCTCTGAGGCTGCCTTGGAGGGTCCTCCCCTCACGTGTGGGATGGGGTTAAGTTACAGTGCCCACCCCCAAGTCTGCAGGGCTAGTGTGGTGGATTCCCCCTCAGCTGTGGGGCCAGATGAGTGAACCCCAAAGAGCTGGTTTAGGGGACAGAGCCTGCCTTGTACCAGGGCTTGGGAGGGGGTGTTTAACGGAAACTCATCGCCCGTAGGACTGAAACAGTAGGAGGTTAAAAAGACTGCAGAAAGTGGGTGAACGGGAGGATCTTGCTTTTACCTGGTAAGGGGTGTTTTGTGGGAGGGGTGTCCCTTATTCCTGTGTGTTTGTACAGATGGAGAAAGTTTAAGGGTAAGAAGGTTGTTTAGGGGTGGGCCGTGTCTTGTGTTAGGCCTGGAAGTGGTCTCCAAAGGGTAAAGTATTTTTCTGGTGTCTGGGCTGGAAAATGGAAGAGGAAGACTGGGAGCAGTGCTGAGGATGGGAAATCTTACTCTGGCTGGTTGGGGGCACGTGGAGCTGGAAAGGAAGGGTGTCCAGGATGTGGTGGTTTTCCTGGGGTTTGAGTGGGGGCAGGGTTTTGAATGCGAGGCTGGTTTGTGTAGAGGCTGCCCAGGGGGATTTGGAGCTGCCTGAGCTGGAAGGGGGGAGCAGTTGGTGAGGTCTGACCTGGCCAGGACAGCGGCTAAAGAAAGCACGGGTGTTGCTGAGGGTGCTTAGCGAGACCGACACAGGGAGTGATGTTGCTTACTGGGAATGACTGCTCAGGGTGGGTGAGAAGCGCTGGATACGGAAAGCTGGGAGGTGTTACGGGATGGGGGTGATGGTGGAAGTAGCCTCATCTCAGCTGCAGTGATGGTGGTTCCTCGTGCTTCCTTGGTGTGATTAGTCACGATCTGCTTTTTCTCTCGGGGCAGCTGTGTGCTTGTTGGTTCAGTGTGAGGAGGAGGAGGAGTAAGGCAGAAAGTTGGCTTTTAAAGGCTGCTGTATAAATGGAAACTTGCTTTCAAAATTCCCCAAATGAACCAGTCAGGTTCTGACTCAGAACTGCAGTTAGTATTTAAAAGAAGAAGAAGGAAAAAAAAAAAGAAACTCACCACTAGCAGCAGCCAGAAAACTATCTCTTTATGACTCACATGTAGAAAAAGTTGGATTTAATGAACCGAACTCTTGGAAGGAAGAGATTGGTCGAAGTTAAGGTGGGAGCATGGATCTGTGTGTGTGTGTGTATGCACAGGTAGGAATGTTGGTTTCTTTACGTAAGATCTAGCTGTGCTGTCTTTTACGTGCATCACTCATAGGTGATGACTTAAAGTTTAATTGCCTGCAGATACCCATCATTCTCTCGCACACAGCAGCGTTCAAATGCTCTTTATCAGAGCTGAACTGTGATCACAGCTGCTTTCCTCGCCTCTGCCTCTGGACTTTGCCCCGTGGTGGAATGCTGTGTTGGTTAACTGTTGTCAGGCCTGGAAGGGAGAGCTGGGCTGTGCACAGCTCGTGGAAAGGCACAGTTCTGTCCTTCCTGTAAGGAAAACAAATCCACTACTGAAAATGTAGCTCCTGTGCGCAGAGAATTTTGGTAGATGTTGTAGGTTGTGTATTTTGATATCTTTGGAGGAGAAAATGTGTTGTCAGTGATGCACTGTTCCTGAAGTAGCAGAGAGGAGGTCCGTGGTGCCTGTCAGGTTAGTTTGACAGCTTCTTCACCTGTTACAGAGTTGGAGATTTAAACCAGCTCTGTCTAAACACTGAAGAAGAGATCCAGATGGCTGGAGAATCTGGGCTAGAAGGGGCTCTCTTTGTCAAATGTGAGTTGCAGTGCTGGGTCAGGCTGATGTGTCTCCTAAGAGTATAAATGCCTTTGTAGTGGTTGTTGATTCCTGTATCATCTGTTAACTCATTTTGCTAATTGTGGTGGGGTAAAGGATTCTTAAATCTGTTCATTTTAAGTCTCTTTTCAGTTACAGCACCTGAGATGCTGGGTTGGTGCCTCTGTTCAGGTCACTGTTACCGGTCCCTTGTTTTCTCTAAAAAGTGAAATTCTTTCTGGTCCCTCTTACACTGAAAGTCTAGTTCTGCTCCAAATAATGGACTGTGGATTTCAACAATGAGACTCTGTGAACAGAGTGAAGTTTTATCAGTTCAACTTGAGTTTCAGTTGTTGGACTGAATTTGACTGCCACAGGAACGTGGAAAAGGAGCTAGCTCTCCACTAAGTCATTTTTCAGGCGGTGCTATATGACAAATTCAAAAAAGTGGGATGAGTAAGGTGCAAGTAATTCAATGCTGTAACCTCACAGAGGAATATCCCTGTTGCTGTGTGATTTGAAATGGCTTTTAAGTCTTGTTTGACTTGTTAATGGGGCTTTGTTGGGGTTTTTTGATACTTAGAATGTTTTAATTGGAGTTGTCAGGGGAGCTGAGGATCTAGCAGAACTGGGTTTGCAAAACCCAGCAGCTGATACAGCTTAGACAACTCAGTTCTGATTTTTGGGAATGGGTTGTTAGACAACAGCTCATAAGTGACACTAAAGTTATTTTTGACTAAAACAGAATTCTGTGACTAAAATGCCTTTAATTTTCTTAGCAGGGCTGTTTGGTTATGACTTCAAACACTTTTAGTAACTTTAAACTTTTTGCTAGTGGGATGTAAATAACAGACTTGCAGAATGATTGAGTCTGGAGAAGCCTTCTGAGCTTGCCCAGCCCAGGACAGAATGTTACCACAGTGGCCATACCAGGGCACTAAGGGCCACAGCCAGGCTGACCTTCAACACCTCCAGGGATGGGGACTCCGTACCACTGACCCAGGCAGTCCATTTCAGGGTCCAATCACCCTTTCTATAAGGAATGGGCTAACATCCAACCTAACCCTCCCCTGGCAGCTTCAGGCCTTGCTCTCTCATCCTGGCACTGGTTGCCTAGGAGAAGAGCCTGACCCCCCCCCACCTGATTACAACCTCCCTTCAGGGAGAGAGGGAGAAGGTCCCCCCCCGAGGTCTCTTTGTCTCTGAAGGGTGTTTAAAAACTACATGGTGGGTGGGGAAGTGTCTACAAGAAGATCCTGCTTCAGGAAAGTACTTCTAAACTACAAAACAGGTTCTTTTTAACAGGAAGGATGAAGCCTAAAGAACACACAAGCCTATCAGCTCTTAAAGCAAATGCGGGGTCTAACAGCTTCCCTCTGAGTTCTCTGGGATGATCTCTGTGCACTGATGTCTCTGTTGGATCAAGTGGTTTGACCTCACCCAAATTTAGGGTTGGCAGCTGAACTTTCTCTGCACAGTACCCAGGTTTGAGTTTTGCAGCCGGGATGGTTTTCTCGCTGTGCATTCTTGCACAGTTCAGTTTCCTGGTGTCGCTTCTAAACTGATTCTTCATTAAACTGCACCTTTTTTTGCCCTTGCTGAGGCGGATCTGTATCTGCTGCCCCAGGTTTTATGGCCTTGGCCAGAGCGACACGGTTAGTGCAAAAGGAAACGAATGAGTCACCCGCAGAACTTGTCAGCGGGCTGGGAAGGGAGCTCCACCGCGGGGGTGGATAGGGTGGAACGCTACAGTTTTTGACCTCACCCCTCTCCAGGCACGTGTCACTCTGAGCCAGCTTCCTTCAGAGAGTGCTCAAGAATTTTTTTTTTCCAAGAATGTTAATTCCAGAGTTTCTTTTCTTTGTGCTAGTGGGATGTAGTTTAGTGAAGATAGTTGTTTCACTTCTTGCTAAGGTGTCTTTCCACTGACTTGAGGCTCATTTTGCAAGTCTTGGTGAATAGCCTCACTGGAAGAGGACCTTGTTCTCTGCACAAAGCAGGAAATTTTGGTAGAATGTGGGTCACTTCTGGGGCAGCTGTAAGCTGGAACAGAGGAGGTTCCACATCAGTGTGAGAAGGAACTTGTTCACAGTGAACTGGAAGGGGCTGCCCAGGGGGTTTGTGGAGTCTCCTTGTCTGGAGATGTTTCAAACCTACCTAGCCTTGTTCCTGTGTCACTGGATCTAGGTGATCTTGCTGTGGCAGGGGGATTGGACTGGGTAATCTTTTGAGGTCTCTTCCAATCCCTGATGTTCTATGATTCTGTGATTGTTGGGCATTGGAATAGTCTTCCTGGGGCAGTAGTGGAGTCCCCATGCGTGAAGGTTGTGGAGATGTCGTGCTGAGGGTAATGGATTAGTGGGGATCTGGCAGTGCTGGTCACTGCTAGGTTGTGTTGGATTTGATCTTAAAGATCTCTTCCAAGCAAAGAGGTTCTGTGATGTCTGCTAGGGAAAGACCGGCTGGGCTGCAGTGTTAAATTGAGATAGTGATATTTTTGGGATCAGATTGTGCTCCGTGGTGCTGATTTCACGTGCAAACCACAGGAATGAGGCTTTACAAAAGAGGAAAGAGGAAAATTCAGCAGCTCATTACCTGATCTTGTTAATGCTGTGTGTGGATTCCCACTTAGTGGAAAAAAATGAGTCAAGGTGGCTTGAAAATGCTGTTCTTCAAAACCCCAAGGGTTCTTTTAACATTGGCTGACAAATTAGCGGCTTTTGCTGTGTATCCTGTGTGCTGGGTTATTTTGAAAGGTGATGCCGGTGACCTTTCCAAAGGTATCTGTGTTTTGCAGTCTCTGGACTCTGCAGCTGTTGCAGGATCTTCCCTGTCTCAGTGTAGCCAAGGCAGTGCTTTTAGCGGTGAAGGAGATGGTGGGACTAGGGATTCCTTACAGTGTTATTACTTGTTTTTCATTCGACCAGTCTCCCTGAACTCGCGTAGGCTCCGTGTAGAAGAGCCAGCAACATGCCCTGCTGAAGGATCTAATTTAGGAGTCGATGCTGTGATAGACAAGGCAGCCGCTGGAGAGGAGCGTTTTAGGTGTGTGGGATTTTTTTTTCTTCAGGCAATCTCCAGTGAAGCTTCTGCCACGTCAGGGGTTCATTCATCTGTTCTCTCTTAATTAGCTAATCACCCTGATTTATTGATGCTAGTTAATACGACTGCCCCTTGCTTATGTTTTAAGCCAATTCTTGCGTGGTTGTATTATTTGGAAAGACATTCCTCTCCAGTTGGCCTCTCTGGGTGTTTGGCTGTGTGAGGGGTGGGGAAGCTCAGAGCTGTTACTCACAGCTTCCATTAGTCCTGTCTGGAGGGTGCAGAGACTGTCACAGCTCACTGAGCTTGCTTGTATAGATAGACATCTTGATTGATGATTACTCCCTGATAATTAAGTTAAACAACATCGGGAACTTCCTGCCAAAGCATATCTAGTTCTTTTCAGCTGCATTACTGCTTACTGCTCGCTTGCTTTGTCCTCCTGGCTCTGTTTTTTTCCCCTCCTCTGGTTCCTGATGGAGCTGTTGTGCCTCATTCTCAGCGTTGACATGTTGGATCCTTCTGCTCCCTCTGCCACATAAAACATGGCGTCATTTTTTGGTTTCTCTCCATGCGCTCTCTCACTTTGAGTATAAAACATTGAAGGGCAATTGACTGAAAAAATCACATCTCATTTTTATGTTGTCCATAGACCCGGGTGCTATTTATTGTCATTTTGACAGCACTTGGTTCTCTGGGGATTTTGAAGTGCAAGTTTTCTTGCTGACACACAGGCAATAGGAAATTTTTAAAGTGTTTTATTGAGGAGATCAGAAGTTGCAGGCAGTGTAGGAGAAAGGGACCTGGGGGTCCTGATGGCCAACAGGATGGCCAGGAAACAGCAATGGGCCCTGGTGGCCAAGAAGGCCAGTGGCATCTTGCAGTGGATCAGAATGGGCGTGGTTCCCCTTCTACTCTGCCCTGGCCAGACCACATCTGGAATTTTGTGTCCATTTCTGGGCTTCTCAGTTCCAGAAGGACACAGAGTTGCTGGAGAGTGCCCAGCACAGAGCCACAGGGATTATGGAGGGAGGGGAGCATCTCCTTGCTGAGGAAAGGCTGAGGGAGCTGGGGCTCCTGAGCTGGGGAAAAAAGGACTCTGAGGGGTGACCCTATGAATGTTGATCAATATGGGAAGGGTGGGTGTCAGGAGGATGGAGCCAGGCTCTGCTCAGTGGCACCCAATGATGGGACAAGGGACAGTGGGTGTGAGCTGGAGCAGAGGAGGTTCCCCATCAATGTGAGAAGGAGCTTCTCTATGAGGGTGCCAGAGCCCTGGCAGGGGCTGCCCAGGGGGGTTGTGGAGTCTCCTTCTCTGGAGAAGTTTCAAACCCACCTGGATATGTTCCTGTATGACTGGATTTAGGGGATCCTGCTGTGGCAAGGGGACTGGACTGGCTGATCTTTCGAGGTCCCTTCCAGTCCCTAATGTTCTGTGATTCTGTGGATGGTTCCTGGTTTTAATTTTCTTAATTAGAAACCTGGTTTTTCTTTCTAAACTTCAACTTAACAGCAGCTGAAAGTCATGAGAGGAACCAAGACAGTAATCAAACTTGGAGAAATAAGGTTGTGTGCTATGTAAATTTCTTATCCTTCTGGAAATAATTTTTCAGACTTAAATACAGCACTTCACATTCTTAATCACACCTTAGCTATTAGCTAATTAAATACTTCGGTAATACTCCTTTGGGAAAGGTAAGACTGTGTCATTCTTGTTCTGTAGATGAGCTGAGCTACTGAGAGTGGCTTGGCCAAGGTCAGATCATGAATGGCTGTAGATCTGAGAGCAGAGCTTGAGCTGGTGACTCCCCCTGCCATAATTAATTTACTGGAACATGTGTCCTTTCTTAATGACTTGGTAAATCGCTTTTACAAAAGACTTTAAAAATAACTGGGTTGAAATTCCCTCTTTGATTTGCTTGAGGGAGGAGAAGTGTAACCATAATGACCTGATTAGATACACCTCACAGTGCAAACAGCACTGGAGGAGGCTCTTCCAACTAAATTATTGGTGCTGAAAAGAAAAATGTTTGAAGGACTTGTTTAAATATGACATGGTAGCTGTTTCCCTCACGACAGCATCCTTTACTAAGAAAGTGGTTGGGTAGTGGAGCAGGCTGCCCAGGGCGGTGGTGGAGTCCCCATACCTGAAGGTGTTTAAAAACCAAGTACCTACAGCACTTCAGGCTGTGGTCTAGGGGTTAGGGAGCTGTTGGAATGAGGGCTGGGTTTGATGATCTTGGAGATCCTTTACAGCCAGGATGATTCTGTGATTCTTTGGAATGCTGCACACAGCTGGCACAGCTGATCTCCTGTGCCGGGATCTGTAGACCACTGTTTTTATTTAAATGACCTTGTTAGAATCACAGAACATTAAGGATTGGAAGGGACCTTGAAAGATCATCTAGTCCAATCCCCCTGCCACAGCAGGATCACGTAGATCAAGTCACACAGGAACATGACCAGGTGGGTTTGAAATGCCTCCAGAGAAGGAGACTTCACAGCCACCCTGGGCAAGCCCTGCCAGGGCTCTAGCACCCTCACTGGCAAGAAGGTCTTTCTCAGGTCGATGTGGAACCTCCTCTGTTCCATTTCATACCCATTGCCCCTTGTCATATCATTCAACAACTAGTTCTGAAACTCTTCCTCTAATCTCAGTATGCAGCTCACTCTGCAGGCCACGTCAGAGACTGGAGCATGTGCTCAGATGGGGAAGACTGGGCCAGGGTTGGCCTGAAAAACAGACTTGCCTTGAGTTTTACAAGTGCTGGGCACATGTGGCTGCTGTAACTTCAGTCCTTCTGGACGTCATTGCTGTGGCAGAGTGTAATACATCTTAACAGATCCTTTGCTTTGAGATCCTGTGAGTGAGTTGTGACAAATGTGCAAGAACTGGCAAGTGGAAGAGACTTGAGCGTGATGTGTTTCGATGGGACCCTTCCATCTGGGGTGAGACTTCAATCCTGGCGTCATTACACTGATAAAATATTCTAGGATTCATTTTTGAAATTTGTATTTCAGTCACTCAGAGCAAGAACTGCGTTAGGGTCGGGGAAGGTTATTGGAAACATCTTTGTTCTTGCCTCTGGCAACCTAATTAATGTATCTTTCTGGCACTGAAAGCTCTCTTTTAAGGAAATAATTGCTCTTCTTTGGGTGATTTTTTTTGACTTGGTGTCAGTGAAAAAGGTAATTTGCTAGTACTTAATTTGACTATTTTCAAGTGAGGATCTCATTAAAATGTTGAGGTTCGGGGTGTGAACTCGAGCGCTTGTGTATATTTTCCCCCCTAATGGTGCTCGCTGGAGGTTGCCAACGTTGACCTTTCTGCTCGGGTTGCAGGTTTATGACTTCCTTTGCTGCTAGTTTGGATTTGATTCAATCAATTGAAAGAACTTCTTCCTTGAAAAAGAAGCATCACTAGCGATTCTCAGGCTTCACGCTTTTTAAACACAGCAAAAAGCTCTGTTGCTGATTTAGTATTTCAGCCCAAATGCTTTGAACTAGTTTAGTTTGGCTTTGTTTTCATCCCCATGAGCTTCATGGTGGAATATTGCATTGTTCCATCTCTTACTGCTGTTGCTGAAACATCTCTATTTTGAGTCCTGTGTGTTAGCACTGGAAACTGCTGCTGCCTTAATACCCTCATCTGTAAACACAGATAAGCTCAAAGTTTTTACTGCCAAATGTCCCTTTGCTTTGGAACGGGCTGACTTCTGGAGGGAATCTACGTCTTGCTGCTGGGACTCTGGTGATAGAGCAGTGGTGGTGAAATTTATCTACTAGTGAACCCTCTAGTATGTGGCAGTCTGCTCTGCCCTGGTAAGACCACATCTGGAATCTTGTCCAGTTCTGGGCCCCTCAGTTCAAGGACACAGAGCTGCTGGAGGAGAGCCCAGCACAGAGACACAGAGATGATGGAGGGAAACATCTCCCTGCTGGGGAAAGGCTGAGGGAGCTGGGTCACTTCAGCTTGGAAAGAAGGAGCCTGAGGGGTGACCCCATGAATGTTGATCAATATGAGAAGGGTGTGTGTCAGGAGGATGGAGCCAGGCTCTGCTCAGGGGCACCCAATGATAGGACAAGGGGCAGCAGGTGTGAAATGGAACAGATGAGGTTCCACATCAACCTGAGAAGGAACTTCTTGCCAGTGAGGGTGCCAGAGCCTTGGAAGGGGCTACTCAGGGGACTTGTGGAGTCTCCTTGTCTGGAGACATTTCAAACCCGCCTGAATATGCTCCTGTGCGACTGGGTCTAGGTGATCCTGTTGTGGTAGAGGGATTTTACTAGATGATCTTTCGAGATCTCTTCCAGTCCCTGATGTTCTGTGATTTCTCTTTGTACTGCTGACTTTGTTCAGAAAATAAAGCCCTACCAACAGTATTTTTGGGTATAAGTCAAACAGGTAGGGCAGTACTCAGAGGGGTGCACTTAGCTTTCTGCTCTTTTCTCCACTTCCAGGGCACCTGGTTGGGAGGGAGAGGCTGGTGAGCACACAGAAGGGCTTCCGTGTTCACTGTGATCCTGTGCCTGGTTACCAGGAGCAGTAGTTGGGGGGAAAGCCCCAGGCCGCGGGCTAGAACATCCTTTGTGCTAAGAATTGTGTCTGGGTTTACTGAGGACTGGAGTAAAGTTAGATTTTTTTTTTTTGTTTGTTTGGTTTTCAAACGTGGTCTTAGCTACTCTAATTCAAGTCGATATTTGATGTATCTGGAAATAGAAGCAACAAAACCCTCTGACCTGGTATTTTTGTTCTCTTTAGGTGTTCTGTTGGAATATACGTCGCACATTTATGGCGATTCTGAGCGTGAGGGCAGACTTCTGCCAGGCCCAGCACAGCATCCTGGCTGACAAGTGAGCTGAGAGCAGGGGGGGTTCTACGTGCCAATACTTTTTGCCTTGAAGACTCCAGACACGGCGGACACACTCAAAAATATATGGGATATTTTCTGCACATTGGAAGCATATTCCTTTTACTGACTCTAGCAAAACTAAGCATCAAGAAAACAAAGTGGAGAGAAAATCTGCCCTTACTTTTCTGCCTCACCAGTGCCTAAATGTAGAACAGGCTGCCTAGTCTTGCATGTTAGTCAGATTGTTGGAGTCTGAAGGATACCACCCACAGTAATTGAGGCCGAAGTTGAATTCAAGCTGATTCTGAAGCAAACCTGCTTTTCTAGAAGTGAATTCTTTAAGGAACAAACACGTCGAAGCAAGCTCTGATCAATCCCAGGCATCTTAGTGGTCTTATTAATGTTTTCTGCTGTGAAACGTTTCCAAGATTATTGATTTTTTTTTTTGCTTTAACATTTTTTTGCCCCTTACACATTAATTTTGTTAATTGGCCATTATGAACCGTCCAGCCCCCGTGGAAATCACTTACGAGAACATGCGTTTCCTGATCACTCACAACCCAACCAATGCAACCCTCGGCAAGTTCATAGAGGTAAGACAGTGCTTTACAGTATCAGCCTTCCTTCCCTCTGTGCTCAGTATTTCTGTAGATGCACTGAACACGCCTCAGAGCTCTGCCTACATGTTACATGAAGCCGAAGGTGGTTTTGTCTTCAATGCGTTGTTCCCTTTCCCCTTATTGTATGGGAAGAGACTCTACTCATCCCTGTTTCTTACTTGCAAGAGGCTGGATGAGCTTCCATTTCAGAACTCACACACCCTCTTTGCCATTATTCTTGTCCTAGTTTCTGAAGGATCCTGTGTTCTGTGATTCTGAACGTTGTTTTTCATTGACTAATGCAGAGCTTCTCCTGTATCGATCTGTTGGCTTCTAAAGAAGCAGTAAACAGAATAGGAACTGGTTTCTGACCTTCTCCCTTTGAGTAGATGTAAGTGCAGCTGGAGTTGTAGTTTGCAGGATGTTACCCTGCAAACTGTCCCAGAATTCAGATTTTGGGTGTCAGGATTTGCCTACCTGAGGCAAACGATGGGCAGAGGCAGTGGATCACACTGATACCGACACAAAAGAGCTTAAATACAGCAGAATTTAATATTCCCCTTTCTGTAAAAGTAGGAGATTATATCAGAAGTAGCAGTACAGTGCACTTCTGCATTCTGGTTTGCTCCAAACCCGTGCCCTTCTGTCGTATTTCTAGAGGGCTTTTATCCCACAGATCTTCATTCCAAAGAGATCCTGTCATCTGATAGTGGTGTCTGGCTGTGGCCATTATCAGGCTGCCATCGTTTAGCAGTGTGCTCTTCACTGCTCAGACAGTGGTAGTTAATTTTGTTTCAGCGCCACATTATTTGGTCTTCATACTGATTCTTGTGGATTGCCTTCCTTTATCAGGAGGTCTAGCTCTGCAACAGATTATTCCTATTTGTTAGATGCTATAAGTGATTCAGTCCAAACAGGAGAGGAAGCTCTGCTTGCTGTATGAACCTTCAAAGTGAACTGGAAGAGCTTTTGTTTGATGTGCTGATTATTTATCTAGCACAATGTGCTACTTATAGTGCATTACAAGGAAGCTGGAGTATGGTGCTGCGTGTGTTCTGTTCCTCCCTGCCTCAAAATGTCAACACTGTGGCTGAGGCAAACAGTTCCAGGCTTCTATTTAAAGAGAAGAACCCACTTGAAGAGTATAAGCAGCTATTTTAGTTTTGCACTTGTATATGTGCAATTTTTTTCCACCTTGGCATTTCCCTAGAGAAGAATAATTCAGGTGGTTCACATTTAGTCCTGTCGCTCATAAACTTCGTCCTAATGTAGGCCAAACCTTCCCTCTTTCTGAGCAGTCACCTTGGAGCTGGATGACAGTTGTGGTACTGCTGACTGTATAAAATGTGCAGTTCTTAGGTGGTAAGAAAGGTCTGTAATCATTCACCTTGTCAGTGCGCTTACACTTTTTCCTTTCTCTTCAAGGAGCTGAAGAAGTACGGAGTGACAACAGTGGTGCGAGTTTGTGATGCCAGTTATGATAAAGCTCCTATCGAGAAAGAAGGAATCCAAGTTCTAGTGAGTTGCTTTTTAAACTGTCTAAAAATGAGAACTGCTGTGTCTAGGAGTGGTGAGGATGGATTGGTGCTTTAGGGAAGAGCTTCTGACTGTTTGAGATGGGCCAAAAGCAGTGTGACACACACCTCCCCCCCAGCATCAGCTAAAGCTGGTTTTGAGAAGCTCATTACTTTTGGGAAAGGCTCTTGCTTAGTCATCACCAAACAGAGAGCTTTAGTGTGGGAATAGGAATGTTGATTTCTGGATTCTCGGGGATATTTTGATTGTTTTAGTGACTACTTTGATGCTAATCTGGTGCTGTGGCTCATACAGCTTGGATTGGTCCTTTTCTCCTCAGTCCAGCACCTTACTGCTGATCTCAGGATGCAGATGAAAGTTCCTTCTCCAGCTGTTTTCAAAAGTGTTTTTTGAGACGACGTGGCAGGTTTCCTGGTCTGGTTGTAGATGGGTACTGCTTGGTAACCTCATCACTGCTCACCTTGATTTGGAGCTGGGCTGCTACTGGATTCATAGAATCACAGAATCATTCAGGTTGGAAAAGGGCTTTGGGATCAGCGAGTCCAACCACCAACCCTACTCTACAAGTTCACTCCTAAAGCAGAGCCCCCAACACTACATCTAAGTGACTTTTAAACTCATCCAGGGATGGGGACTCAACCCCCACCCTGGGCAGCCCATTGCAGTATCTGACCACTCTCTGAAGAATTTTCTCCTGATGTCCAGTCTAACCCTCCCCTGTTGAAGCTTGAAGCCTGAAGCCCTTCCCTGTGCTTCTGTCACTAATGTCCTGTGAGAAGAGTCCAGCACCAGCATCTCTACAGTGTCCTTTGAAATAGTTGTAGAGAACAATGAGGTCTCTCCTTAGCCTTCTCTTCCTCAAACTAAACAGGCCCAACTCTGTCTCTCCTCACAAGACTGATTCTCCAGGCCCTTGATGAGCTTCGTTGCTCTCCTCTGCCCTTGCTCCAGCACCTCAATATCTCCCTTGATTCCCTGGTCAGCAGGTGGAATTCCTTTGCTACTGCTCATTGCTGCTTTTATGCAACCACTGTCTGACTCTGAGCTGTCTGACTTGATCATCTAGTGTCGCTCAGTGTTTTAGGGGAGGTTTTTTTAATAGGTGTGTGCTCGTACTGAGCTTGCAGGCGGTGTTTTTCCAGGCAATACTTGTGAATTATTATACTGTGTTATAGATACAATCAGTTTATTTTGCTGGTGTGAGTAATGCTCCCTTGTAAGGCCAGAAATGGCATCTTACCTTCTTGTTGCAGGTAGTCAGTCTTCTATTATTGCCTCTTTATGGCTCAGTTGCAGGAAAACTTGTGCAGTTTTCCATTAGGGGAAGAACTTGTACGCTGGCATAGCTGTGGAAACCCCAGTACAGGTCAGGCAGGTTTCTTGGCTTCACGCCCTAGTCAGCATTTACTCCAGTTCCAGGCAGCCACGTGTGCCTTGGTGCTGTAGGAAAAATCAGTCATTACAGGGCTACCAGTGCTCCCAGGGCTGCGCGCTCTTCACTCTAGAGCTGTCTTGGACTTGGACATGGCAGTGTTTGCAGGCATGCTGCTCTGAAGTATCTAGCTGTGATACTAAGGTTGCCAGAGACTGAGAGGATTAAACTTCTCCTGTAGAAGCCCTCAGAGCTCTGATTTAACCTGGGGCTTAAGAGTGTTCTTGTGTTCCTGTGCCAGAGCACAGATCTGAGTTCTTCCTAGAAGACTTGGGACTGTGTGTCCTGCTCTGCCAGGATGAGGCCAGCAGACCTTAGCTCCTTCAGCTGAGAGCAAAATCTGCCTTCTCCAGCGTTTGGACAGATCCCTAGAGCCTGCCTTTCTGAAATAATGTGGGGATTTTAGTTCTCAAAAATTCAGTGTTGGCTAAATTTAAACCAAAAGTAGGTGTGGGTTTTTTTTTTTTTTTGGGGAGAGGCAGTTTACTAAAATCTAGAAATGGTGTTTCCGGCAGCTCTTAGCACTGCACTGTGGGAGAGCATTTTGCTTTGAGTCTCATGCCTGTACGTGTTTGCCTCAGCTAACCAACCCCTCTGCAATCACTAGGTGCCAGCTGTTAGTGTTCTGCTGCTCGGAAGGCAAAACAGGAGAGAGCATAAATCCACCTGGCATCAGGAGAGGGTAGCAGAAAGCAGGAGGTGACAGGGAAGGTTTGACTGCTAGTGTGTCATCACTGATCTGATGATCCCAGTCATGAGGGTTCTTGGAGTTTACTGTATCCCAGCAGTGTTGTGTTATTTGAGATAAGTTGAGCTCGTCACTGCCGTGACCACCTCCCGCACAGCTTCTCTTTCCTCTGAGTGCACCGTGTCCTGTCGCTCTTCAGAGATGGTGTTGAGTTACCAGCTGGCTGAGAAAACAACACGTCACTACTTAAAGCTAATATTTGCTTGCTCAAACAACATTAAAAACACAGCTTGAGAGTGATTAGCGTCTGTTTTAAAACTGATGAGGTCAAAACCATTCTGAAACCCCTAAAAACATGGGTGGTTGAGCAAAGCAGGTTCTCTTACTGCAATAAAGGATCCTGTACTGGCAAGATGGGCAGAGTGTGACAGCTACAGAGTAGCTCTGGCAGATGGCATAGTGAGAAAGTAGAGAATTAGATGTTCCCTGCTTGAAGTAGTACTATTGCATGTTTATCAACACAGATTAAATCCAGGAGCCAAGAGGAGGGGATGGGTTTGGTTTCTGCAGTTCACAGAATCGCAGAACATAAAGGATTGGAAAGGACCTTGAAAGATAGAGTCCAATCCCCCTGCCACAGCAGGATCCCTTCAATGCAGTCACACAGCAACATGCTCAGGCGGGTTTGAAACGTCTCCAGAGAAGACGACTCCACAACTGCCCTGGGCAGCCCCTGCCAGGGCTCTGTCACCCTCACTGGGAAGAAGGTCCTTCTCATATTGATGTGGAACCTCCTCTGCTCCAGCTCCCATCCATTGCTTCTTGTTGTGTGTAACACTGAACTGTTACCTTGGGGAAAACTGATAGCTTTCTTTCTGGGGCTGTTTTTCCACTGATGGGCAATCAAGGAGGCTGTCATAGTTTCATTCAGGATCTAAGAGACATTTTGTTGTTTTTCTATCATTTCCTCCCTAGCTCAGGCTTTCTTTACTCAGAGGTGGGGAAGTTCCTCGCAGGTGGCTGCAGTCTCATCCTATGCAGATGCTGGTGGTTCTGGGAGGCTTTCACTGCTGTGACTTAATTGAGTCGCATGTGGCTCTTGAAGAAAGGGGCCTTTGTTACCTTAAAGTCTCATTGCTTTTTCTTGGCCAGCCCAGTCGTGCAGAACCAGAGCTGTTCTGCCTCACAAGGCTGTTCCGCAGTCAGGGTAAATAATCACCTTTCTTGCTGATTGTCCTCCCCAGCTACTGCAGGGTGGCACAGAAGAGCCGGGGTTTCTGTTTGTGCAATCTCAGTGCATCGTTGTGGTTATTAATGAGCGGTTTGGTCGTGGAGCTCAGCAATTTGTTTTCTCTTCTGTCTGACAGGAGTTTGGAGGTGATGCTGGCAGAACTCTTAAGCAGGAAGCAAACCTGCCAAACTTTCTGGCAATTACTGCTCTAGTCCTCAAGTTATTGTTGTTCCTCGTTGTGGGCAGTGTTCTGTCAGTGCTAATTGAATGTCTGTGATGTGCCATTCCCGAGGTGATGCTCTGCTGGGAAATGACGATTGGGATTCACTCAGGCCAGCATAAGAGCTGTGTGGAAGTGGTGGTTAACATGTGAGCAGTGGAGTAACCACCTGCATTTGCTCTGAAGGGCAGAATGGAATTTAATCTAAAACTAGGGCACAGAAGCGACATGTAAATCCTGTTCTTAGCAAAGTAATTTCAGAAGAAAGGTGTCTTGTGATGGGTAATGCTTCAGCTTTTGGCAGCCCAGGCACTGCTTCTGGGACAGTGGATGACACGAGGCCTAAAATAATACAGCCAGCAGTGTGTGATTGAGGGGAAAATCTCATCAAGACCTCTTATTAAAAAGGAGTTTTACTTTTCCATCTCATTTCTGTAGCCTTTTCCTTTGCCCTGTTATCCTAGGTTTTTTTAATTTCCAATTTGCATGTCTCTGCTCTCTTCAGGCTTCATGTATTTTTCTGAGTTAATCCCACATAAAGTTTCTTCTTAATAACTTTAAAGCTTCTAGGTTTTGTAGTTCTGAGGCAGATTCCCACCTTGTGACTTGCTAAAGCGCTAACACGTTTATAAGATGCTCTAGGGCTGAGGTCTGTGCTAAGCTCTGCTGGCTCTTCAGGAAGTATTAAGGTAGCAGTAAATGAAAAGGCAAATGAAAATTTCTGTCAACATGAAAAGTCTGGTGGATTTTTAGCCTTGGTTGTGCTTCTACTTGGTTGTACTGGCTTGCGGTATTTTGAGAGCAGGATGGCCAGGAGCCAGCAATGGGCCCTTGTGGACAAGAAGGCATCCTGGGATGGATTAGAAGGGGGGTGGTTAGTAGATGGAGAGAGGAGACCACAGCTGGAATCTTGTGTCCAGTTCTCAGTCCCCCAGTTCCAGAAGGACACAGAGCTACTGGAGAGAATCTAGCACAGAGCTACACAAATGATGGAGGGGAGCACCTCCCTGCTGAGGAAAGGCTGAGGGAGCTGGGGCTCCTGAGCTTGGAAAAAAGGAGCCTGAGGGGTTGACCCCATGGATGTTGATCAGTATGGAAAGGGTGGGTGTCAGGAGGATGGAGCCAGGCTCTGCTCAGGGGCACCCAGTAATAGGACAAGGGGCAGTGGGTGTGAGCTGGAACAGAGGAGATTCCACATCAATGTGAGAAGGACTTTCTTGCCAGAGCCCTGGCAGGGGCTGCCCAGGGGGTTTGTGGAGTCTCCTTCTCTGGAGACATCTCAAACCTGCCTGGACTGTTCCTGTGTGAGTGGATCTAGGGGATCCTGCTGTGGCAGGGGGACTAGACTTGGTCTTTCGAGGTCCCTTCCAATCTCTAATGTTCTGTGATTCTGTAAGTGTTTTGAGTCCCCTTCACCAGCCAGAAGTAAGGGAAGTTGTGGCTGTAAATGCTGTCTTGATGTTGACTTTGCCTCCAAGTTCTCTTTTTGTTTGTGTATATTGACTTGAAAATGTCCAGGTAGTTCTGTCTGTCCTGTGTATTGGGTTTATGGCAGCTGGACAAACTGATCCATTTGAGTAGTTAAATTCCCCACAAGCTGCTCGGAAGTACCTTCTCTTTACAGAGTCTACCGTACAAATAGTCTTTTAAAAGGTTGACGCAACCACAGGCAAAAGTCTACAGAGTTCTCATCTTTCAGATGTTTATTTGAAGTGTCTATTGATTTTTACATATTTTTAACAAAACGAGATTTCAAGGGCAGCTATTTTTCTAAACCTTCTACACTGCAAAGGAGTTAGCGTAGAGTTTTATTGGGATTTGATTGAGAAGTGCAATTAACTGCTTGTTAAACATTTAGAGTTGCATTATGATATCGACTCACAAACGTCTGTGCAAGCAGAAGCATACCCATAGATCTGTTGGTGGAACGTGCACCTTTTGCTGCATCCAAGGTTTTCTTTCTCCCAGCTGTGGTTACCTTGATTATGGTCTGAAATCATGTTTTTTTCCCCTTCACAGGACTGGCCGTTTGATGATGGAGCTCCACCCCCGAATCAGATAGTTGATGACTGGCTAAACCTGCTGAAAACCAAATTCCGTGAAGAGCCTCGGTGCTGTGTTGCTGTGCACTGTGTCGCAGGCTTGGGAAGGTGAGTCTGTGCTGTCTCGCTTTCAGACTGGATTTAAGAGTTGGGTTATTTGGTGAGGAGGTTGTCAGTGGGTGTCAGGTGGGAAGGTGTTAAGTGGTTTCTCCCAAATAGCACTTCAAACCAACATTAAGTTCATGTTACTAAAACAGAAGGGTCTTGCTGCAGCTTAAAAATCTTCAGTGATTTCATAACTGATCAAGAATGAGAGGAAAAACACTTAGAGAAGGAACTTCTTCCCAGTGAGGGTGACAGAGCACTGGAAGAGGCTGTCCAGTGGGGTTGTGGACTCTCCCTTTCTGGAGACATTTAAAACCCGCCTGGCCATGTTCCTGTTTGACTTGGTCTAGGGGATCCAGGATGGATCTTTCGAGGTCCCTTCCAATCCCTAGTGTTCTGTGATTCTCCTATTCTAGAGTGGCTTCACTTCATTTTCCAGAAGAGTAAGGCTTGTGCTTGCTGCTCACAAGCAGACTGATGTTTCTTTCCTCACCACTCAACTTCCCTTCTGGGAGCAGCTTCCCTTACAGATGAAGTGCAAAAATAACCAGACTGATTTGGGAAAGCTAAATGTTCATGTTTGTGTTGGTGCTGTGGGTCGGGAGGACACGGAGCCTGTTATGGTTCCTGCAATAACCACATGACTGCTGATATTTAAGGATAGGAATGAGTGGGCAAGAAAAGTCGATTGAAGAGGTCAAGTGAGCACAGAGCTGGAGGGCATCAAGTTCTTAAGACAGGGAGGAGAAATGAAGAGGTAGAGACAACCAATACTTGAAGACAGAAGAGCCAAAACCCCAAGGCAATTACCATTTGTTTATCTGTTTCTGCTCTGTTTTTGTCACTGAGCAGAATTAGTTCTCTCCTAACTCCAAGCATGACACTGAGGAGTATCTTTAAGGTGGCCATGTTTAACTTGAGTGTTTTTCAACTCTCCTGTTTCTGGCATAATATGAGGCCAAAGAGTACCAGCGGCTTCCCACATTGTGTCTGTCACACGGACTCCTGTTCCTTACAAGAGTGACCTTTCTGCTGTTGTTCTCAGACTGCTTCAGGCAGAGGGGAAGCAAGAGCTTTACAGACTGTGCTTTAATCTGGAAAACTGCCTACCCGTAGGAGGGAATTGAACTTCAACAATAGTAAAGAGAGAGACAGCTGCTTTTTTGTTGTTGTTGCTGTTCAAGTGACTTTTGAAGTTTTCAAATGTGACATTTTCTTTGGAAAATGAAGGATTCTGGTGATGCAGGTGTGGTGCTAGGGAAGGATGTTTCTCCTGAAGGATGTTTTTGTTTAGCCAGGAGTACAGTTTGTCCTGTTGCCAACACACCCCTTCAATCCTGCAACTGTGTGTGCACCTCAGTCTGGGAGAGAGTGGTGTATGCTGTGCTTCTCACAGACTCACAGAATGTTAAGGATTGGAAAGGACCTTGAAAGATCAGCCAGTCCAGTCCCCCTGCCACAGCAGGATCCCCTAGATGCAGTCACACAGCAACATGCTCAGGCAGATTTGAAACGTATCCAGAGAGGGAGACTCCACAACCCCCTGGGCAGCCCCTTCCAGGGCTCTGTGACCCTCACTGGGAAGAGGTTCCTTCTCATACTGATGTGAGCTCACACTCGCTGACCCTTGTCCTGTCATTGGGTGCCCCTGAGCAGAGCCTGGCTCCATCCTCCTGACACCCACCCTTCACATATTAATCAACATTCATGGGGTCACCTATCAGTCTCCTTTTTTCCAAGCTCAAGAGACCATTAGGGATTGGAAGTGACCTCAAAAGATCAACCACTCCAATCCCCCTGCCACAGCAGGATTCCCTAGACCCAGTCACACAGGAGCATGCTGAGGCAGGTATTAAACATCTCCAGAGAAGGAGAGCCCACAACCTCCCTGGTCAGCCCCTTCCAGGACTCTGTTACCCTCACTGTGAAGAAGTTCCTTCTCACCTGATTAAAACACAACTCATCATTAATTTATTTCCAACCATTTTCAAACATAGACCTCAGAGTATAAAGTTTACCTCTGTTGTCTCTGGAACACCCCGTGCTGTGTACAGGATATAATTAAAACCCCAAAAGCTGAGTCATCTGATGCTTCATAGATCTGTCGCACATACAGCTAAATCTATGGTCATAAGAAGCAGAAGGCATGAAAAGAGAAGATTACACACTTGTTTAAGCAAAGTAGAAAATTAGGTTAGAGTGAAATGAGAGAGTGTAAAAATCTAGATGGATTGTTTCACGCCCCAAACACTGAGGAGGTATTGATTTTGATTTTGTGTCTGTGTGTGTGCTGGAAGCAGAGCTGTCTCCTAAAAGAAATTTTACATTAGGTACTCAGCAGGCAAATATCTTTCTGTAGATAATGCTGAAAGCAAAAATACTTTAAACTATCTGTTTATAGATTAATTTGATGTCTTTTGAAAGGTTCGATATGTCGTTGCTCTGGATCTTCCTTTAAATATTGATTTCTCCTTTAGGGCTCCTGTACTGGTTGCACTTGCTCTCATTGAATGTGGAATGAAGTACGAAGATGCAGTGCAGTTTATAAGGCAGTAAGTTAAACCTCCCTTTTCTCGGGAAATTTCTCTGTGCACGTTGTGTTTGAACAGAGAACGGCAAAGCCTCGGGGATTTCTGATTTGTTTTCTCAATAATGGGCATGACTGTGACATTAATGCTGAGCCTCGTGCCCTTTCCTGTGTTTAGAGATGAGGATTAAAAGATCCCTCTCTTATTTCTTTTTTTTTAAATTCTGGGCTTATCTATTGAGCCATTGGCATAAGTCTTCAAAGATTTTGAACTTGAGGAACAAAGGTCTGGACTGGGGCTGTAGAAATGGTGACTGTATTAAACATGGGCTCATTGCTCCTAATTAAACCCCCCCAAATAATTCTGTTAAGGTGAGGCTCCCAGGCCAAGTTCCTACAGCACGTGGGTGAGCACCAGCAGCCCTATACAGGTGCTGTGGGGTGGGTGAGCACCAGCAGCCCTATACAGGTGCTGTGGGGTGGGTTACCCACCCAGGAAATGCCAGCAACCACCCTGTCTGGGAAAGATCACAGCTGGGGAAGAATGAAGCTGTAGAGCTCGCTTGGTTTCATGATAACATCAGGCCTTGAAATGAAGCCCAGCAGGTGAGATGATGTTGGCTGAGCTTTGCCAAAGAAGCGATTTGTTGTTTTCTGGATTCCCAGGGTCCCCAGTTATCTGAGTGAACTGTTTTGCTCTCAACAGATGGTTCTACACTTACTCTTTTTTCTCTCTTCCTGGGTATGGATGGTATAAAAGATAGCGAGAAGCTTGTTTCTGAGAAGCTCTTTTGTATTTGAATGTGAATGTCATGGTCATATTTAGCTAATACGCTAAGTAGCTCATACATCTGCAAGGAGAGGCTGACCTTGGTGTTTGTTCAGTGCCTGCTGCTGGCGAGGGAAATAAACTCTCTCAATCCAAGAAAAAGTGCTGAAATTTGCTACCTTGGATTTGGTTTTTAATATTGGTGTGGAGGTGATGGACCGCTTGTGCTGCCCTGCTTTAGCCTAGCGTGTCCGTGGAGATAGAACCGAGCCAAATGGCTGTTTGTAGATCCAGAAGAGCCTTTGAAACGAGGGCTAACGCGCCCTAGGATGTACACGGTGACTGAAAGCGCTGCTCTGTCCATTGATACTAGCCTTCCTTCTCTCTGTTTTAGGAAAAGGAGGGGAGCTTTCAATTCCAAACAGCTGCTTTACCTTGAGAAATACCGACCTAAGATGAGATTACGCTTCAAAGATGCCAACGGTCACTGCTGTGTTCAATAAAAACAAAAAATAAAATAAATCTCAGACGAAGGCAGAAGTCTTAGCATGGCTGTTTTCTGGACTCTTGGCACCTGGAAATGTGAATCTGGAATCAAAACTACGTCATCAAATTAGTGGTGGAGTCAGCGCTCCTCAACCTCTGTCCTAATAGTGGTGATGATTGAAAAAAAAATAATAAAAATTACACAAAAAAAGAGAGAAACATTTCAGTGAAGGATTGTTTTCTCCTTTTAAGCTGCAGTTTGACCATCTGCAAGGAGAAAAATCAGTTTCTCAACCTTCTGTATTTTTAACTTTTTAAGAAAAAGAAATAAAGTAAATTTTATGTCCAAGGAAAACCAGCAGAGCATTGGCTTGTGCAGCAACTGTTTTCTTGATTTGAGTAAAAGTCCTGTCCCCATCCCAATCAGGACCTCATAGTAATTCCTGTGGGACTCTCTAGTCCTGTCCCCCTCCCAGTCAGGACCTGATAGTAATTCCTGTGGGACTCTCTAGTCCTGTCCATCTCTCAGTCAGGGTTTGATAGTAATTCCTGTGGGACTCTTAAATGGAGTTGCCTTTTCTTCTTTAACCCTTGCTGGGATCAGGCAGAGATGCATGCAGAGGAGATTTAGTTGCTGTGTGGGAGCAGTCTGACAGCCTTAAGCCCGACCTGGGCATATTCTAGAGACGTGGTTGTGTCTGTGGTGTCCAGGTTCTGCAGGCGTGGAAGAAACTCCTGCTGTGGGCTTTACCAGAAGTCTTACTGCCTCATAGCTCTGGTGAATCTGCTAAAGGCCTTTTCTGCTGGTGGGAGATAACTGTGAGTGTGTGGCCGTGTGTGTGTCTGAGTCAGTCTCATCTTGCCAAAGAATTTAGCTGAAGTGTTCATTGTCTTTCTGTTGCCTGATAGAAAAATCTATCCCAGCAGAAGACTGATGCTCAGAAGTATCCTAGGTGAGCCGGGGCAATTCAGACAAGGACTTAGCATGATCTGTCCTAAGGAAGAAGAAAAGGCTTATTGCTGCTTGTCCAGATTCTCTGCCTTGCTGAGCACAGTAAATCAGGATTTGGGGAGAGACTCTCATGTGTCTCATCCCTGAGCTGAAGACACACACACACACAAAAATAAACACCCAGTGTGGGTTTTTCCCAGCCCTTGTGTACAGTTCAGTTTGACCACTGATTGCCTTGTTATTTCTTATTAGGCTGTTTCAGAGGGACAATCTCTAGTTCCACACCAACATGCCTGTCCTGTAGTCACTCACAGACCATAAATACGCTGAGGTTTGTTTTTTTTTTTTTTTTGGAGTGTGGACTGGCACCGTGTTCTCTTTGCAGGGCTGTTGGTGTTATCAGTGAATTAACACCGGTCATTTAAGGCCTCTAATTTCAGCCAGGCTGCTGCTACCAACCATGTTAACTCAGTGTCCTGCCCCAGCAGTGACCTCATGTCCTTCCAACTTGACTTTATGCCTAATATTCAGCCTTTGAAGGCTTCCAGTACAGATTTAAGGTCATACGTTGCTGTGATCTTTTGTTGTGTTGGTGTGTGCATAGAGCAGGTGTAGACTGGGACCAGTTACTCACCGATACCTCAGCTGCTGGTGATGCCAACTGCCTTTGTAGGAGTTCTTCCTCTTCCACACTTCTGCTTTCAGTTTGCAGCTTCACTGCGTGGGTGTGTTCAGAGTGCAGGTAACAGGCTGTTGGGGGGTCCTATTTCTGGAGGGGATTTATGAGTTTAAGCTAAAAATGAAGGTCCTTGTCTAGCCCCTCACTTGCAGATAGGCCAGGAGACCTGTGTGAGGTTCTCTGCTGGAAAACAGTCCTCAGAACCTCAGCGTGTACCCTGACTCAAGCTGTTATTGTTCTGAGTTCCCTCCTCCTTTTAAGATGTGTAAAGTTGCTGATTAATAGACAAAGGAGATGTGAAAGTGTTTGATGTCGATGCTGGCGTTAGGGAATTCCCGTATCTGGTGGTGATGGTGGAGTCCGTGTGGAAGGTAAATGATACTGAAATGACCTAATTCTGGCCTTTTTCTTCCCCTCACAAACCAGAAGCCTGATGTTCTGTTTCTGGCAATGAAAATGGATGTCTTTAGTGAAATGAATTGCTGGTAGTGAAAACCGATTTGCTCAATGGTGGAAATCAGATGGGAGGGGAAGGTGTTGAGCTTCCCCTCAACACCCCAAACCCCAGGCCCTTCTGAAGAACAATAAAACCAAATCATTTTTACATGCTATCTGTATAACTTTGCCTTCTTCCCCCGAGTTTTATTCTGATTTATACTTTACTATTTCTCCCGAACTGTGAACTGCAGCCTTAAGTGAGGAAAAATAAGGGCAAGTGCAGCCTGTCACGCGGCGCAGACTCCAGCAAGGGAGCGCGATGGTGACCCATGTCCGGTAGGCACAGTGCTCAGCTCAGCACTTGAACATAGTGCAATAAAGTTCTCGCAGTAAAATGTCTTCCCTCTGGCTCCTGATGAATTTATTGCAGCTCATTAATGTTAAACGCTCTTTAATCTGGTTTCTAAAGGCCTTCAAACAGGTTTGGCTGTGCCCGTCGCGTTACCGATCGCCACCGGTAACCACACACAGCTCGGATTTGGGAGGCCAGGAAAGGCTGTTCCACCTTCGCGAAGAACAGGAACAGCTTTTTGCCTTTCAAATTACCCCCTTTAAAAACGTGTCAGCTTACCTTCTGACACAGAAAACAAACCCCCGCACACCAAACAACAGCTCTGAACTTTCCCAAGAACCCTTCAAAAGCCGCTTTGCAAAACTCTTCTGTTGTGCCCCAGACCACCTGGCAGCACCTGAACGGAGCCGTTGTTTGGGATAACAATGACTTGAGTGAGTTTCTGGAGTCGTGGGTCCCCCTTGTTGGCAGGGAAGTGCCGCTGCGCTGAGCCTGTTAATGTATTGTCAGTAATACCAAGGTGCTATTTTTTTTCCCTGGGCTTCCCAGATAACGATCCGATCGGCTTTTGCTTGGCTGCCATCAAAGAAATATGTGACTTGCAAATGGAAATCGGTGTCGTGTTTCTAATATTTATCAGATTTTTCCCACTACTGTGCTCCCAACACATTTCTAGTCCCTGTTGGCATTGAGATAATAAACCATTGCAACTGTGAGACTGGCAGCAGTAAGTGAAGTTTCATCTCCTCTTTATTTCTATGGTTGTTGGTGGGGAGGGGGAGTTGGTTCTAAATAGCAAACTCCAGCTTTGTTTTTAGACTTGAAAGTTTCTGTTTGTTTGCACTCAAGTGAAAACTTTGGCTGATCAAAGGCTACTGGGTATGAAGAGATAATCATGGCCCTAATTGGAGCAGAGATACCCCCATGTGATAGGAGCTGCTTGTTTCTCTTGTTAATTCTTTTCCCAGTATCATCTCTGCAGCTTCAGCTACCGCTCCTTTAACTGGAGATAAGGCGTAATCACCTGCATATTAATATCACTTCAGGTGCCGCATTTGGGGAGTGATTAGCAGAGTGGAGTGACTCTGCGTGGGGAAAGGAACTGCAGGAGTCACGGTTGGTGCTTCCATAATAGGGTACGTTCCTTTGTGTCTCTGGAACACCTTTTCTTTTAGGCTCTCTGAGGGCTGTGTGATGATGTCTCCTGTTTACGAGTTGTTCCCTTGATTTAGCCCAATTGCACAAGCTGAAACTTTTGGGTATGGAGCTAAATAAGCTGTGTGTCCAGCTGGAGGAGGGAGGTGGTTGTCCCCCTGTACTCAGCACAGGTGAGGCTGCACCTTGAGTACTTAGTCCAGTTTGGGGCACCTCAGTGCAAGGGAGACATTGAGGGGCTGGAGCAAGGGCAGAGGAGAGCAGTGAAGCTGAGGAAGGGCCTGAAGAATCAATCTGATGAGAAGAGATTGAGAGAGTTAGAGCTGCTTAGTTTGAGGAAAAGGAGGCCGAGTGGAGACTTCATCGCTCTCTACAGCTATCTGAAAGGACACTGTGGAGATGTTGGTGCTGGTCTCTTCTCACAGGTCATTAGTGACAGAAGCAGAGGGATGAGCTTCAAGCTCCAACAGGGGAGGGTTAGACTGGACATGAGGAAGCAATTCGTCCTGGTGAGGCACTGGGATGAGCTGCTCAGGGTGGTGGGTGAGTCCCCATCCGTGGATGAGTTTAAAAGTCACTTAGATGTAGTGTTGGGGAATCTGGTTTAGGGTGACCTTATAGAGTAGGGTTGGTAGTTGGACTCACTGATCCCAAGGGTCTTTTCCAACCTGAATGATTCTGTGATAAATCTTTGGGCCTTCCCTTGTTCCTTCTGTTTCATCAGAACTTTAATCCCCATTGTCAATGAAGTGACCATAGTGAAGCTTTAATTGTCTTTCATGCCAAATATTTAGTCCAGGTCCTGCTGAAACTGACTGGTGGGACAACACCTAAAGGAACCCTAGGTTGTGTCGACAGAGCTGCTGGTGTGGTTGCAGAATGTTGCCTACATCCCACCAGGACTGGAGCTCTGCTTCATTTGAGACCGTCAGGCAGATCCTCGTTTCAGGGCTGTGGTTGGTACCAGGTAACTGAGCACTTGTTGGGGGTTGGTACTGGTGTGACTGGCATGGAGCTCGAGGAAGCAGCTGTGATGAGATAGGGACTTTGGCTCTGTGTGCCCTTTCTTGCAGGGCTTAACTCTGCAGATGGAGACAAACGGGGGACACCGAGAGCTAATGCCAGAGGAAAATCCCTGATCCAAATCCATGGATGGATTAGAAGAGCTCAAAGAGGGAGGGGAAAAGAACCAGGTAAGGAATTGCCGCTTCTGTCCAAGAACGGAAACCAAAAGCACTGAGTGAAAACGTGAGGCCTGTAGGGCTGCACAGAGTCGAGCGGAAGCGAATCTGATCCCGGGCTGTGGGACATCCTCTGTGGCTCCTGAGAGCCGCATAGCTGGGAAGTAGGGCTGAATGCTGATGGCTGAACCAATTCTCTCCCTGACAAGCACCCTGAGGGGATGCACATGCAGCGAGCTGAAGGATTGGATGTGCTGAAAGGCCCCCCTGCCTGCTCCCAGCATAGCGGGGAGGCTGAGGCCACAGCCATCTGCAGCCTGGTGCAGAGAATGGAGAGCCCAGCGTGAACCCCTGGCCAGAAGAACATTTGGAAAGCCCTTGGGGTTGTCTTTGGCAGGGCCGTGCGTGTGGAGCTCGTGACCTTGCTGGGCTCCTGGTTTGTTTCTGTTTTTATTGTCCTGTTGTTAGCCAGAGGGCTGTGGGATCATTAGCGTGCTGGGTGGCACATGGTCCCGCTGAGCTGGTTATTCCAACTGACTGGACTCGGTGCTTTGGGGGACCTTTTGCTGCGGATCGTTGTGCATGCAGGGCTGCCTCTCGTGCTGCTTGGTGATTTATTGCCATTTCAATTTCCAATTTCAATTTCCAACAATAAAAAGGGAGGGAGGACATTCTTGCCTGGAATACAAACGGCTTCAGGTCTTGGAATCAGGGATTTTCGTAGAGGAAAGGGCAGCAGAACTCATCAGGCTGGAGCTGAGTGGGGTTGGTGGGGGAAATGTTAAAATAGCAGCAGCTTGTTGACATCTAATCCTCACTGCGGCTCAGCCCTGCTGCCTGCGAGCTTCAAGTGCTAAAGAGTGCAGGCAGAGCCTCTTGCTTTTTTGAGAACTCTGATGGGATCGATATGTTCCTGCAGAATGCTTCAATCCCATCCTTTCAGCGGCTGGCAGGGAGAGGAGCATCTGTTTTACTGGAAGAGCTTCGCCTGGTTGAGATGATGGGAGGTGTGGTGCGGTAGGGTGGGGTGTTTTTTTGGTGGCTGTTGTTGCTTGGGGGCAGCAAGCGAGTCAGCACGTTTCCTGCAGTCGGATCAGGCGCAGGGGAGATACAGCAGGGATTTGATAGACTCCCTGGGGATGAGGGGCTGGCTGGTGCCTGGTGGAGCCAGCCAGAGCATCTTGTACTGCAGAGCACCTGCTGCGGGGCCTGGGCTGGAACAGCTTCTGGTGGGGTGGGTATAAGCTGTAGATTTCTTCCCTTCTCCTCCTCTCTAGACACCAAACAACAAGATGAAGGGGAACAAAACATTGTCAGCCTAGCAGGAAAAAAAACCCAACCCTGGAAGGACTGCATAATGCACCAACTTCAGGGTAATTATCATCCTCCCAACTGTTAGCTCCTCCATCACACTGTGGAACAGGGACTTCACGTTACAGACAGGCTTTTGGGACGTTGCTCCTCGTGTATAGCTCGTGTTCACAGAATCACAGAGTCATGGAACATTAGGGATTGGAAGGGACCTCGAAAGATCATCCAGTCCAATACCCCTGCCACAGCAGGATCCCTAGATCCAGTCACACAGGAACATGGCCAGGTGGGTTTGAAATGTTTACCGAGAAGGAGACTCCACAACCGCCCTGGGCAGCCCCTGCCAGGGCTCTGGCACCCTCACTGGGAAGAAGATCATAGAATCATAGAATCATTAGGGATTGGAAGGGACCTTGAAAGATGATCTAGTCCAATCCCCCTGCCACAGCAGGATCACCTA
>JAOXOE010000853.1:4312473-4329453 GCA_028565055.1 Phoeniculus purpureus | reverse complement strand
GGAAAAGGGGAGGTCTTCTTTAGGAAAAGGGGAGGTCTTCTTTAGGAAAAGGGGAGGTCTTCTTTAGGAAAAGGGGAGGTCTTCTTTAGGAAGGGGAGGGGGTCGTCTTTAGGAGAGATCTCTTCATTAAGAGGGGGGCTCTTCTTTTCCCCCCCAGAGCGACTCACAGCGACGTAAATCCTCGACACCCCTGCAAAACGGAAAGAGAATTTGTGAGTCTCCTTCACGGAAGCCTAAAGCAGCAGAAGAAATCAAAGAATCAATCAAATCAATCAGATCCCTGCATGCAATTACACAGGAAGGAAGACATGCAACTCCAGCTGAGCACAGGAACTATCAAGAGCGGGGTGGGGGGGGAGCTAAAAACAGCGGGGCCATAATTTAACAGGTTTTTAAATAACTGAGCAGAAGTTGGGGGGTTTTGGGTTGGGTTTTTTTGTTCCTTGTCTCTTTTGGCAGTGGAACTCTCTACGTTCGTTAGCGTTTTTAACCGTCTTTTGATAGTTCAACTCCCCAATTCCTTTTGATTTTGTTGGGTTTTTTTTTAGGGGTTATTAAAAGTTATCGCTAATTTATGCCGAAGCACCAGGTTTTTTTCTGTGGGGTGGGTTTTTTTTTTTTTTAAATACAGATTTATTTTTAAACAATTTTTTTTTGTTTGATTTACCCTCTTTTTTTTAACATTAAAAATGGAGCGACTGCGGGAAGGTTTCTTGCTGTCACGGGGTGGGGTGGGGGTTTAACGGTTAAAAAAAAGAGAAATGTGCTATTAAAATCAGACATTTAGGTTACCTTTTGGGGTTTGCGATGGCATGTTAGCTCTACACACATCCTGATTTTCTCCTGCGAGAATTTTCCTTTCATATAGGGGGGGACATGGGGTGATCTTTGCATCATTAGGCCCTGAAAGCTGACTCCAAACCAGTTATTTGCATTTTAATAACAACTCTACAAATACAACTCGGTGGTGTTTGTTTTTTATGGGTTGGTGGTTTTAAAAGTCTCCTTCAAGCCAGGTGCCGCTGCCGGCTCCTAATCCTTTTTTCAGCCCCGAGGAGTTTTAATTCGCTTCCCCAGGTGCAGTTTGCTATGGGACACACGAACCAGTTGGATTCAGGTCTAGGCAGCAGTTTAATGTCCAAGCTAGTCTACTCTCTACCTGCACAAGCCACTCCTCTCTGACGGGCAGGAGGAGCCACCGCTGCACCTTTCGCAAAGGGAAAAAAGAAAAAGACACTTGAAAAGTGGCTTTTTGAGTAAAAATAGGAAGGGTTTTGTCTTAGCCTGGGGGTTGGGGGTGAAACTTCCTTCTCCTCCTGGTGGCAGCTTAAGGTTCCGATTTCTTAGCCGTTTCAGACTCAGTCTGAAACGGGGATCAGGAATTCGAGAACCAGCCACACTTTCCAGCAGATTGAAGGCAGATTTGTGCCGCAGGCCAGGATCAAACCTCTTGCAACGACTTCCAGGGGAGTGAAAAACTACATTTCTTTCTTATTTTTAAAAAAATTAATAATAAGAAAACAAAGCTCCTTCAATTCAACGAGCTGGCTACAAGTCTTGTTGGGTTTAGTGCCAATTCCAAAGAATTTAGTGCAAATCCCAAAGAATTTAGTTCAAATTCCAAAGAATTTAGTTCAAATCCCAAATAATCAGTTAAAATTCCAAAGAATCTAGTTCAGATCCCAAAGAATTTAGAGCAAATTCCACAAAATTTAGTTCAACTCACACAGAATTTACAGCAAATTATGAAGACTTTAGTGCAAATTTCAAAGAATCTAGTTCAAATAACGATGAAGTCTGCGCAAATTCCAAACAATTTAGAGTAAATCACAAATGAATTGTGTGAAACTCAAAGCATTTAGAGCAAATTCCAAAGAATTTAGAGCGAAGCACAAAGAATTTAGTTCAAATCACAAAGAATTCAGAGCAAATTCCTAAGAATTTTGTTCAAATTATGAAAAAGTTAGTTCAAATCAAAGAATTCAAATTCCAAAGAATTGTGTTTATATTATGCAAAAATTAGTTCAAATCAAAGAATTCTGTGCAAATTCCAAAGAACTTAGTTCCAACCACAGATAATTTAAAACAAGTTACAAAGAAAGTAGTTCAAATTACAAAGAATTTTGTGCAAATCAAAGAATTTAGAGTAAATTCCAAATAATTCAGTGCAAATTACAAAGAATTTTATGCAAGTTCCTAAAACCACCAGTTTTTTTAGCGACATCTTCACAGGTTTTTTTTAAATACAATTAGCTTTCACATGAATTTAAATTTAGTTGGGGGGGGAAAATAATCAAAGAAATAAAATGAGAAATCCAATCACTATTTTCCTGCTGCACCAAAAAAAAAAATTACGAATAAATAAAAACCAAAAATGACAATTCATCACATTTACTTTGATTAAAAAAGGACTAAACTTTATTGACAAACTGCGGCAGACATGTTGACAAGGTTTTAGCTACCTAGTTAGGCAGACTTACAGACATTTAATCTTCAAGAACAGAGTGGGACGACGGGGGTACAAATCCCATTAGGACTTTATCTTATGTACAAAGTACAAATTTGTCCTCATTTGTTTTTGTTTTTGGTGTTTTGGTTTGAGGGGCGTCTTTTTTTCAGCTGCAGTGTCCCTTTTTAGGCAAAGCTAGTGTTGAGATACACTTGAACAAGTCCATGGGATCGCTACCATCGACAATTTGGTGGCTTTTTGGGGTTAAGCTCACACTGGGTTACCTGCCCCGAGCACTCTAAAATGAAATCAGATGAGACAACTGTCATTTTACAGCATTCAGACCTACTCACCATGCTTTAACTGCCTTTAACTTCCACTAATTGCCTTTAATTTCCATGAATTTCTATTAACTGCCTTTAATTTTCTCAAATTTCCATCAATTTCTTCGCATTTTCTCAAATTTCCACTAATTTCCTCGCATCTTCTTTGAATTTCCATTAATTTCCTTTAATTTTCTTTGCTTTTCAATTAATTTTGATTAACTTCCTTGAATTTACATTAACATCCTTGAATTTTCTTTGACTTTCCATTCATTTCATTGAATTTTCTTCAAATTTCTATTAATTGCCCTGAATTTTGATTCATTTCCTTGAATTTCCATTAATGTCCTTGAATTTCCCTTACTTTGGGTGCTTCAACCCCCCTTTCAAAGTTCTTGATACAGAAGCCACCTACAAACCCCCGTTTACTCTGGCAAAGTCCTGCTTCCCAAGCATCTCTCAACACCGCCTGTTCGGGGCTAGATTTCAAAACCCACAGAAGAAAAGTCAGTTTAAAACACCTAATTCTCGTTGGGCTTTGTATTTTTCCTTTTTTTTTGGTTTTTAAAGTCAATTTAAAACGGACTATTTAATTCACGTTGAGGCTCCTTCCCATTAAAATTTAAAAGTTTGCGATTTCAGCAGCAATCTTGCCTTTTTTATGTTGTTTTTGCTTTTAAAGGAGAAGTTTCGGATTAAGTTGAGGTTTCCTTTTAGACAGGTGGCAGCTACTACCAACGTTATGATTTGTTTTGGTTGTTTTGGTTTTTTTTTTTCCCCCCTCTCGGTTTAAATTCTTAAGAACAAACCCTGAATTTTGAAATGCAGCCTACTTTGGGATTCTGCAACTACCAAGTTTTAGGGGGTCTCCTCAGTGAAAAGAAATCCAACTGGAAAAGGTGAACAAAAACCTTGTTTCCCGACTGCTAGAAGCAAAAGCAAAGTCACTAAACAGTTTTTAAAGTCGACTTTTTTGTGGATTTTTTTAAAGAGATAGATATATATATAAAAAAAAGGTACAGGTCTGCGTTGGTTTGTTTAAATCTGAACAAAGAAGAGGCCGTCTAGACACTTAAAAACAAAACAAAAAAAAAGAGAAAGAAAAAGGAAAACTAAAAATGTAAAAGTCAGTCCTTCTAAATCTATTTAAACTCCGTTTAAAAATACTACGTACAGAAGCCAGAATGCAGGGTGAGGATGGAGTGGGAGAAATAAAGGGCCACGAAGTAAAACAGTTAGACAATTACTTGTCTGATGTGGGTAAAGCAACGGGAATCCCGGGAGATACAAGAATCAGTAACAACTGTTTTGCTCATAACTGCTATTTTTCCCTCATGTTTGTTTTGTTTTTGTTTTTTTGATTTAATAACGTCCGTATGGGTGCTCCCTGTAGGCTCCTTTCACTGGCCTGGCCGGAGGGGCCTTCAGCGAGGGCCGGGTTCCGTTCCAGTCATCTTGACCTGTGGAAGATAAAGGGGGACACTTGTCAGGGATGCTGGAGGTGTCGGGTGCTGGCTGGGCTCCTCTCTGGATTTGAAGTGGGAAGTGCAGGGCATCGTCACAGCGGTTTCATCCCCAGAGTGGTCTGTGGGTCATCAGAAGCTCTCGATTGGGAAAAGGTGCTTGTGGGATCCCTGGGAAGATCTCACAGCCCGGCTAAGTGCTGACTGGGATCAACTGGGTCTTTTGGGGGTCATTAATTTAGCAGAGATGAAGGCAGTGCATGGGGGCAGCTCTGACAGACTGTCAGATGTCAGAGCAGCTTCTGTTAGCCTCAGAGCAGCTCCTCCAACACCCCAGAGCAGCTCCTCCAACTCCCCAGAGCGGCTCCTCCAACCCCTCAGAGTGGCCACCTCCAAGCCCCCAGAGCAGCCATCTCCAACCCAGAGCAGCATCTCCAGCAACTCTCAGCAACATTTTCAACCTAATCTAATGTCTGCTGGTGGGATGGCTACCGGTAGCCCTTCTCTCCATCCCAGTCGCCAGGCTCACGGCAGCTCCAGGTAACAGAGCCAAAACAATCAAGTCCCTACACTTCTACAGGAGGACAGAGCATCTGACTGGCCTCGCAGACACCAGACTGCTCTGCAATTCCAGAGCAGAAATCACTTGCTAGCGCTGGACCAGCACTAACCTCTGACAGATCCAAGTGCTCAACACGCCAGCCCAAACCCTTCTGCCTTGTACAAGCAGCACTGAAGCCAGTAAGTTTGTGTCCCCATTGTCCTTGAGTTCACTCCAGCCCCAAATACCAAAGAGCTCAGCTTTTGCTATGGCCTGAGCCTGCACCACTCACACTGGTGTGGCTGCCACTCTCTCCTGGGACACTGGTTTATCAAAGGGAGTGTCCGATGCCTGGAAGCCAGCGAAGCCGCTTCCTAGCGCCATGGAACACGTTCTCAATTTCTCCAGCCCGGCTCATTTTTCTAATTCTGTTTTCAGGAAAGCAGAGACCGAAGGAAATGACTGTGGATAAACAGATTAGCTGTGGCGACTTCATGCCAAGGACACAATGAGCGTTTTGGCCTTCCCATCCCAGACGACACCGCCGCTCTCCTACCAAGCAGGAGGCACAAAGCCCTCTTTGTGCTCTGTGACTAACGTGGGCAACAAACGCAGCCATTGAAGGCAGGAAAGGCAGCCAACGCGACCGACAGCAGCTGCCTGCTCAAATGCATCTTGGATGGCAAAAGCATCCCCTGCTCAAGCACCTGAATTTGACCTTCTCACAACTGAAACCCAAAGGCTGGCGCAGGAGACAGCCACCGCTATCAGCAATTCTACCTCCTCGACACCAACGGGATGCAGCACAGGGGATTCCCAATTCCTCAGGAGCCCAGAAAGCCCCTCCAGCTCTGGTTGTTACCACCTGCATCCAACTCCTGACCGATGTTCTGCTTGAAGGGACTGCTCTCCACACTGTTAGGCATCTCACTGGGGTAGCTTTAGAAGCTGCTTATAGTTCAGCTTGTTTACAGAGAGAGGAGAATGAATCTTACTCATTGCCACATGCAGATGCCACGTGTGAGCTGGGATGTAAGAACTAGCTTTGAATCCCCCGCAGTCACCCCATCCTGTACTGCCAGCACCTCGGATGTCAGGGCTGTTGTTTTCCACAGCTGCTGGTTTACAGAGTTGTGGTTAAATTGGTCTCCATTCCCCCCAGCCTAAGTTGATGGGTTTACATAACTCAAACGAGCTCAACCTCCCACACTACTCACAGGTCATGTTGACCAGAATTGTTCCACCTAGTCAAAGGGAGGCCTCTGTGTGACATTTAAATCAAACCCATAGTGCGGAGTTGGGATCAGCTGGTGGGTTTTTGAGGATAAAGGCAGCAGATGGAACCAAGCACTCACCCAGTTCAACAAAACTGAATCCAGGAAAAGCAGACTGCAGCAAAACCAGTGCTGTGGGTGGAAACCCAGAGCTCTGGAGCTATTCTAAAGCTACAAGGAGATGAAACGGTATCTCCATAGTTAAACAAAATGGGATTTAAAAGCATCACCTTTGAGACAATCAAAGCAGATAGGAACTGAAGAACCACAGAATGATTATAGCTCCTCAGACCTGGATAAATAGGACTGTGAAAACTCCTTGAGGTTCTCCTCAGTACAGAATGATAGAACAGCTTCAGCTGGAAGAGACCTTCAAGATCATCAAGTCCAACCTTTTCCTAGCCCTATCACCGTTACTAAACCCTGTTCCCCAATGCAGTATCTACCCTTCTTCTCAACACCTCCAGGGATGGGGACTCAACCATCTTTTAGCCCAGAGCACCATGCAGATTTTAAGAACTCTTTCTTGTACAAAAAAGAATCATCTGCTGTTAAGAACGAGGAACCCAGCCCTACTCTTAAACCCGGCTCCCCACATTGGGACTTTCAGAGGGACACATCAAGGCAATGTCTTGGTCTTCTCAAGAGTGGCCCAAGCTAAACTTCAAAGTACCCCAGGTAAGTCCCAAAATAAAGCCTGTAGCTTTACTTAATCAGCTCAGCACTGATTTAATCACAGAATCATGGAATCATCAGGGCTGGGAAAGACCTTCAAGATCATGCAGTCCAACTGCCCGCCCTACAACCCTCAATCACTAACCGAGCTCCTCAAACACCCAAGTTGCCCAGTTGTTGAACCCTTCCAGGGACGTTGCCTCTACCCCATCCCTGGGCAGCCTGTTCCAAGGCCTCCCCACTCTTTCTGGGAAGAAGTTTTTCCTCAGATCAAATCTGACCCTCCCCTGACCCAACGTGACCCCAGTGCAAGGAGCAGCACTAGAAAACAGCTGCCTGGCCAAAAGCAATTCCCAGCCACGTGCAGCCCTTTCCCTGTCAAAGAGAAAAGTATTCCCAGACATACCGTAAGGTTCATAGGTTTCCTGTGCCTCCCCGTGTCCATAATCATAGTATTCTGTGTCCCTGGAAGAGCAATTGTCCTGGTTACACACTTGAAAAACAAAGACCTCAGCTTTTACACAACTGTCAAGGAACGTGGGACACTCCCAGTTGTTCTTCCCAGGATTCCAGCAGGACAGGGCACCTTCTCTACAGCTCAGACTCAGAAATGAGTGTTTCCACTCCCTTAGAAAATATCAAACACCACTGTGTATAATTTTCTCAGTAACAGATAAGAGACGAGCAAACTCACCCTTGGCCCTGGCTGTAGTAGCCTTCATACCCCTCATAGCTCTGGTCTGCATAGGCATCATCATAGCCCTGAAATGGATGATGACATAAACGCTGTTAATGGAAGAAGGATCAAAGGTTAATGTCTGACCCAAGAGTCACGGCAAAGCTCAATCTGGGCTCCGGCAGCTTTTGCAGAGCCGATAAATCCTCATCTATCCCAGGGAAGGGGTCAGTCATGGCACAGGAGCCAAGATCTGCTCTGGTGCCCTGTGGCACGGGATGAACAAACCACTCTAACGTTTACAGTGTTATCTGAAGCACAGAGTTACAGGGAGGTAAACCCCAACCTGTTCACTTATGACTGGTTTTGGAGGAAAAACTGCCCAGGTTTACCAAGAGAAGAAACAGTCTGGTTTAGATCCATCAGTATTTGTGATCATCCCCCAAAAACACTCTCCTGCACCAAACCCAGTGGTCTTGTTTTCCCAGGAGCTGAAGATTAGCTCAGCAGGAGGGGGGTGCTTAATTCTGAGCCTTGAAACATCATCCTGTTCATTCATATTTTTACTTCAAGGATTTTAGGGGCTTTCAACGCTCAAAAAATTCTCTTGCAGAATGAGACAGGAACAGCATCAACCTTGGTCTCAGAGTTTTCCTACCACACACTGGTCCTTGTGGCAAACTCTAGCCTTGTGGCTAAAGGTTTCAGGGTTCCAGGTTTATAGAAGCCACCCCTTACCCTGTGTTTAGGACACTTTTAGTTCCCTTCTCTGAGGGCTACAGGGGCAGAGCTGGTCACCCAGCACCACACCAGTGTTTGCACTGGTGGCCACTTCTCCCCATGAACTTCTTATTTCAATGATGCTGAGTATTTAATACACAGTCAGGTAGCTGTAATTAACCTCCCCCCCACCCCCACCAAAGAGAAACAGTAGCTTACATAATCCTCGTAGGATTCTGGTGCGGGAGGAGGAGGAAGTGGTATCCTCTGAATGCCAGCGGCACGTGCTCTGGGTGCGGGAGCTCCCCGCACTGCTGGGGGAGGAGGTACCCCGCGGGCTACAGCAGCTCCTCTGACCATAGCACCCCGCACCGGGGCTCCTCGCACAAGGGCCCCCCGAGGTGGTGGAGGAGGAGGAGGGGGAGGACCAACCCCGCGGCCCCTGGAAAGAAGATAAAAAGGGTTGTGAATGGTTATGGCTGCGCGGCTCGTGAGCTGAATTCCGAGGGCAGCTTTTCTCGCCCACTTTCAAATGCGATCACTTGATAAATAAGTGCAGTCACCATTAACTAAGCCTCGAGACCATTAACTAAGCCTCGAGACCATTAACTAAGCCTCGAGTTCTTTATCAAGAACGAAAGCACTAGAATTATTAACACTGCTCTAACTGCAGGATTTACAAAATCCTCTTCAGGGATGAGAACTCACCCGTGTGAGATGTTGGAGAGACAAAGGAATAAATCTGATACAGAACTTTAGCCAAGTAATTTCTCAGGCTTCGTTTCAAACAAGTCTCCATCACTAACCTGTAATGACTGTTAGACCTCCAGGGCCATAAAGATCAATGATGAGATGAGTAGGGACACTGCTGAGCTAACTACTCAGAAGCAAAGACTTTCTCCCCTCCACCCCCGCCCCTGTCCATGAAATAGGTAGTGAATCAAGAGCTGTAGTAGTGGAGTTTTATCACCAATTTATCCCCATGCCTCGACAGCCCTGACAGAATAATGCTGCCCTATAATTTCCAAAGGAAGGTCAGTTTAAACTGAAAATGCTGAAGGCTGCAGAAGCAAACAGGACCCATCCATCTCCACGTGACTTCACAGGCCAGTTTTTGAAAGGTTGCTTTATGAAGCTACTGATTTCAGACGTGAAAAACAACCCAGGAGACACCCACTGCGCTGGATCACATAGCAAAACACACTAGACATTCAGTGCCAGCCTGCTAAAAGCTGCTATGTGAGGCTAAGAAGCCTTGGCCAAGGTCAAAGCCAACAGATGACGGGTGAGAAAACAGTTTAACCTCCACTGGCAGGACAATTTGGAGTAAGATGGGGCATTTCCAGGTCTGGGCTTTTGGGAAAGGTACCTTGGAACGGGTGGAGGTGGTGGTGGAGCTGCTCCTCTTCCCCGCACAGGGACTCCTCGGCCACGCGCTGGCTCTGGGACACCGTTCAGATAGGACAGCTCCAAGAACTGTTCCTGACAGATATCATCCATCATATCCTAAAGAGGGGAAAGAGTCAGCTCCAAACAACAGCTACCCAGCCAGTCTGTGCTCCAGGACATCACAGGCTACCGTAGTGCTGGAACAAAGAGAAGCCAACTGTTCTAAATCAAAACCTGGTTAGTTATGCAGGGATTTTCTCAGTTTGCAGCAGTGCCTGGGTCTGTTTAGCCTGGAGAGGAGGAGACTGAAAGGCAATCTCATAAATGCTCACCAATATCAAAGAGCAAGGGTCAGGATGATGAGACCAGGCTCCTCTTAGAGGTTCCCAGCTATAGGGAAACATATATATATGAGAAACAGCAATGGGCACAGAGTCGAACACAGGAAGAACACAAGGAAAAAGAATGCCCTAGTGAGGACCAGGCTGCCCAGAGAGGCTATGGATCTCCTGCTCTGGAGACATTCCAAACCTGCCTGGACATCTTCCTCTGGGATCTATGCTCAGAGGTGAAGCCAGACAAGATGATCTCACCTCAAGCACCTTACAGTTCCCACTGAGAGGCAAGTGGCTGGCACTGAGCCCATGTAACGTAAAACACCGCTGTGTTCCTAACAGGCTGAAGGAACAGCAAAGCCTGATGAGAAGCAAACACCCATTTACAAACTCAGGCTGTCTTTCCAAATCCTTAGGAACTCACTACGTGTCTGGCTCCACATGTTTTTTATCACCCCAGAGCATCCAGCTTCAGAAATTAGCACAGATCTCTGGTGACCCTGCAGAAAGCATCGTATCCTACCCCTCTCCTCCACACACAGGCAGCCTGGGCCTCTCAGAGAGGATCTTCGTGATGCCATGGCAACACCACAAAACCAGGAGGCTCCTACCAGATGTGTCTTCACAGCACTGCTGGCTTCCACAGCGAGTTCTCTGTCAGTTTTCACAAGTTTTAACACATTGTTTGAAGGCAGCGCTAGATCAGAGACTTTAAATAGCAAGGCTGCACACTTGCTGAGGTTCAGCACATCCCAGGGGCTCCCTGAAGATGACCTCCTTCCTTCAAAGCTACTTCACACAGCAGTCTCTCCTCCCTTCTGTGTCAGACTCACTGAAATTGCACAGTTCCCGCATGCTTTTCCACCCCTTCCTGCTCCCCACTGCTCTCAGGTTCCACCTACCCTGGCATTTCAGGGACAACATCTGAGCTCCCCATCTCAGCTGAGGGTCAGCTCTCCACCTGTCTGGTCTCTGAATTAAGAAGACAGAAGCAGAGAGCACCATGTGCTTCTTCCCCATTTTGTTCTTTTCCTACCTTAGCAAAGCTAATGCTTTAATAACACACAAAAGATTCCAGGTTCTGCAGCTGCAGCTGGCACAAAACCATGAGGAAGTTGACCATCAGGGTCTTACGAGCCACTCTGCTCAGGTAAAAGGCACCCATACAAACACTGACTGGCATAGAGGTCCCCTCTCATCCCAGGAGTTCCATCCACGCTAAACCAACACATGGAGGTGGAGAAGCCACCCACAACCAGTGTCACAGAATCACAGAACATTAGGGATTGGAAGAGATCTTGAAACATCAGCCAGTCCAATCCCCCTGCCACAGCAGGTTCCCCTAGATCCAGTCACACAGGAACATGGCCAGGTGAGTTTGAAGTGTCTCCAGAGAAGGAGACTCCACAACCCCCTTGGGCAGCCCCTGCCAGGGCTCTGGCACCCTCACTGGCAAGAAGGTCCTTCTCACACTGATGTGGAACCTGCTCTGCTCCGGCTCACACCCGCTGCCCCTTGTCCTGTTACTGGGTGCCCCTGAGCAGAGCCTGACTCCATCCTTCTGACACCCACCCTTCCCATATTGATCAACACCCATGGGGTCACCCCTCAGTCTCCTTTCTCCCAGCTCCAGAGCCCCAGCTCCCTCAGCCTTGCCTCAGCAGGGAGATGCTCCCCTCCCTCCATCATCTCTGTGGCTCTGCGCTGGGCTCTCCCCAGCAGTCCCGTGTCCTTCTGGACCTGAGGGGCCCAGCACTGGACACAAGACTCCAGCTGTGGTCTCCCCAGGGCAGAGCAGAGGGCAGCATGACCTCTCTTGATAGATGACCTTTAAATACCCCTTCCAGAGGCTTCTATCTGCTTGGTAAGGGCAGCCCCTGGCAGCCCAGTCCTGCTGGGTGGGTGAGGACAGTGGGATTCGTGGGGCTGTGGCTGCCCCCAGCCTCTCAGGGCTGCCCAGCCATGGTGGGCACAAAGGGCGGGGCAGGCGTGGCTGTGATGCGCACCACCCTCTGTGACATCACAATGGCCAGGTCACTCCAGGAGCCTATATATAGGCCACAGCAGCCAGGGCCACTCCAGAACAGTCTGGAACAGTGGTAAGTGCAGACGTGGCTGGGCTGATCCAGGCCCTTGGGGGTGGTGGGTGGGACCTTGCCCTGCACAAAGGGTCCAGTGCCTTGCGGGAGCAGCCTGGCCAGGGTGCGGCGCTGCTGTTGCCGGGGCTGGGTGCCGGCCTCGCTGCTTCCCAGCTGCCACCCTGCAGCTCCTGTCGCATCCCCACCAGCTCCCTCCCTCCCAGCACCACTGACTCCCTTCTCCCTTCTTTCTGCAGACCATGGCTGCTCTTAGAACGTACATCCTTGCGGTTTTTGTGCCGCTACTGCTCCTGCACCCTTGGGTGCTTCCGCGTCACATGTACGAGACGAGCTTTTGGCTCGCAAGGCACGATGACATCCTGAAATGGAATAACACCCCCCTGGAGGGGACGAAGGGTACCACTGAGCAGAGGACCCTGCAGCTCAGTGGTGATGCCCTGAGCTCTGATCCCTTGCAGCTCTGGCAGCTCCTGCAAACTGCCTTATCCGTGCTCTGTGGGCTTTGGTACTGGCGGCTCAGAAGGCAGAGCCGTGGGCCAGCCAGCAGCAGCAGCAGCAGCATGAGGTTCAAGGAAGAGAAGGAAGAAGCCGCGTGGTCAGATGAAGAAAGTGACGAAGATCCAGCAGATGTCAGGGACATGGATGCAGTGTACGCACGGCGCATCCAGTGGCCAGGAAGGAAGCTGGTCCACGGGAGCCAAGAGGTGATGGAGCTCATGGGCGACCTCCTCCGTGCCATACAAGCCCGCTTTGCACAAAGGTGCTTCCCACTGCTGCAGCCAGCCATTGGCATTGGTAGCGCCTTTGAAGGGTGGGCTCCGTGTGAGGAGGACACTGTGTACCAGGTGATCCTGCCTCTAAAGCCCTGCCGCGGGCACGTGTTCCACGTGGAGCTGGACAGCGCTGGCGAGAACCCAGCCCAGAACCCCCGCATCCGTGTGGAAGTGGAGTGCACCTGCTCGAGGGTGCAGCGCGGGGACGACTTGCTCTGCTTCTTCCACCACTATGAGGAGGAGCTCAGGAGAAATCACTCTCCCAACCTCTTAGACGTCGTGTGCACTGGCTCCTATCTTGACATGCACAGAACTGCGGCCTGGATCCAGACCGCTGTGAAGTCGGTCTGGGCAGCGGTGCCTCAGTCGCTCTGCTACAAGATGCAGCTGCTGCCTTCCCTCCACTCCTGCAAAATGAAGCTGACAGACGCCTCTGGGAGGAGCCTTGTCCTTGACATACTGACGGGAGTGCAGCAGGGTGACTCGAACGTCTTCCTCATCAGCCAGGACACGGAGGCCACCAGCATTCCAAGCACGACGTGGCTGGAGAGCTGGGCTGTCGCAGAAGCCCAGTTCTTCAGGCACATGGCCGCGCAGGTCCCGCGCGGCAGGTGCCACCTCAAGTGCCTCTACGTGTGCGCCCGCATCGCGCTGGGCACCAGCTTCTCCAACGACATCTTCAAGACCATTGTGATGCACCTCCTGGCCACCACACCGCAGGCAGGCTGGTGCCGCAGGGACTTCCTGGCGCGGCTGGAGGACATAATGCGCTACCTGCGCGGCTGCCTGGAGAGGAAATGCCTGGACCACTTCTGTGCCAGCAACCAGAACAAGGCCAAGGACTTCGTCCTCCTCCCAGAGTGCCAACGAGCTTGGCCGGGCAACCTCTTCCGGCACTTGGAAGCCAATCCGGATGCCCATGCTGAGGCACTGCGGGAGTTCGAGGTGCTGCAAGATCGGCTCGTACGGCTGCTCTTCTACGGGCATTGATGGGGGGTGTCGTGCATGGCGGGGGCGGGGGGGGCAGAGTTGCCAATAAAGGTCATTTTTTAACACCAACGTGTTTCCGAGTGAGTTTGTGCGAAAGAATCGCCGCTGTCTTAGGCAAGGTGACGTCCCCTTTCGTATCTGGTACTTGCGGGCACCCGGGGATGTGATCCTCTCACGCTCGTGTGGACTCTTGGAGCCCGTAGCTTCGATCCTGTTTCTCTACCGGCGGTTCCACTGTTCCTGAGACTGACCCCTTCACCCTTTAATGAAGTGGTTCTTCCACTCTGAGTCTCTTAATCCGACACATCCAGCTTTCTAAAGACTTTCTACACCAGTTAAAGTTCCTTCAGAGAGTTTTCTTCAAAGCGAAGTAGCCCTTCATTGCCAAGGAGTAGTTAGGAAAATGGGTTCGTGTGAAAACAGCCCCCAACTCAATAACAACCCCCCAGATTCTTAGTTTGCCTACAACAGTCTTTCTGCCAGCGCCGGCAGTGTCCTGCCGTCTGTGGTGGCAGAGCTGCCCTTTGTCGCTCAGATCTCGGCTGGTATCGTTCAGCGGAGCCGGAGCCGGAGCCGGAACCAGAGCTGGAGCAACAGCTGGAGCCAGAGCCAGAGCTGGAGCAACAGCCAGAGCTGGAGCCAGCCAGCGTTCCCTGGCACTAAATGGTGCTCAGACCTTAACTCCTGCAATTGAGAGCAGCTCCTGGCATTGTTCTAGCCCAGGACTATTGACAATTTCCCTCTGACTTCAGCGATCAGGAGAACTGAGCAGGATGCAGCCCGCTCTGCGCCAGACGGCTCCGAGCCAGCACACGCCCGCAGGCTCCTGTGTTCAGCGCCGTGTTCCGATCACAGCTGGCAGGGCTTGGCAGCTCTGCCAGCTCTGGCAAGGACCGGCTACTCCTCCTCTTTTAAGGTGGTTATTGCAGACTATTAGAAGTAAAGCTGAGCAGGCTCCTGGCTGCTAGAAGTGAGGGTGAGGCCAAGGTGTTAAATCTTGTTCTTAAAAAAAAAAAAGAGTAACTCAAGGCTGACATTAAAGTGGGGTCATGAAAGGGAAGAACACACAGAAGTAAACCACAAACCACAGGGGTGATGGAGGGAGGGGAGCATCTCCCTGCTGAGGAAAGGCTGAGGGAGCTGGGGCTGCAAAAGAGGAGCCTGAGGGGTGACCCCATGGATGTTGATCAATGTGGGAAGGGGGGGTGTCAGGAGGATGGAGCCAGGCTCTGCTCAGGGGCACCCAGTGACAGGACAAGGGGCAGCGGGTGTGAGCTGGAACAGAGGAGGTCCCACATCAGTGTCAGAAAGGACCTTCTTGCCAGTGAGGGTGCCAGAGCCCTGGCAGGGGCTGCCCGGGGGGGTTGTGAAGTCTCCTTCTCTGGAGATGTTTCAAACCCGCCTGGACTGTTCCTGTGTGACTGGGTCTACGGGTGCAGAGCACCTGCATGAAAGCAGCTGCTCTTCTGCCAAGATATCTCTGCAAAGCAGCATCGTAACAGCAGCAAAGCCCTGACCTGCCACATCAGGAGCTTTTCGAGGCCAGCTGGCCTTCTAGGACTTTTGTCCTGGCTTTGCTGGAGCTCAGTTGCAGACCAGTAACGTGGTGCAGGCTGGTGGCAGTTGTGAGGCAGCAGGAGCTGAAGCTGGGAGGGGCAGAAGCCGGCACAGCTGCCCCCCGTTAGCTCTCAGGTACATCTGGCTGCCAGGGCAGCTCCCCCCACCCCGTTAGCTCTCAGGTGCATCTCGCTTTCTGGATGTCACTCTGGGTGTAAAGGGGGAAGTTTCCAGAGGGTAGGACGTCTCGTGCTGCGTTTCCCACCGCTGGTAGAGCTGCCTTCTGCTTCTCTCCTGAGGACGGGCTGCCTGCCCCTTGTGGTGAGTGTTGCGTTCGCTGGGCTCCGCGGGAGTCTGTGAGCTTCTCGTTGGCTTTGGTGCTGATTTTGGGTCTCCTCTCCTCTTCCCAGTCTCCTTCCTTGGCTGGGAAGGAGCCATCAGGTGATGGAGCTACTGCTGTAGCCCGGCCCTGTGCGCTGACCGGACCCTGGTGTGTCTTCTTGCTGGCTGATGAGTTGCTCAGGAGTTGCTGGGTGCGTAAGGACGTAGAGAACTTAACGTACAATCACAATTTCCTGAGCTATTAGCAGTTTGGATCGAGATGGGTGATTTCTGCCACCTGGAAGTGCCTGCTGGGGCAGATGCGCCATGGGAATGTTAGGGGACCCCCCCCCCCCTCAGGACAGTGTCTTTGCTCCTTCAAGTCACCGCCTCTTGCTCCTTGTCTTCTGGGATGTCTGGGGTGAATCGCTGCGCGGGTGAGGTCCCCTCTGGTGTCAGTCGCGGATCTTGTACCCAAAGCCGTTCCTTCCACCCCCGCAGTCACCTGGTGGGGCACAGGGTGAAGGGGAAGGCAGGCGTCGTCCCAGGAGGGTTTGGGTGGGGACTTTTGTGGCCTCCCTGATGAGTCTAGTGGGTATCTTGGGGTGCCTATGAGGGACTTGGGGTGGGCCCTGAGGATCATGGGGTGCCACAGGTGTTCCAGGTGTTTCTGGAGGGTCACAGGATCCCTGTGGGGCTTCTTGGGAGGCCACAGGGAGTCCCAGGGTGACCCAGAGAGGGTTTTGTCATGCCAAGGGAGCTGGAGAGGGTCACTCACAGGACCCCAGTCGTTCCTCCAGGTCCATCAGCTGCTCCCCGAGAGCCTCCACTCGGTCCAGGTGTTGCAGCCCCCCAGCTAGTGCCTGCCCCACACACGGGGGTCAGGGGGTATCTGAACAGATCCCTTCCCACCCACCCAGTGCCATGGGGAGGTGGGAGCCCCAACAGCAGCTGCTTATGGGGGATCGAGGCTCCCCAAACGTGCCCCACCTGCTCCAGTGCCTCCATCCGCTCCCGCAGCGCCTGCAGCTGGGCTGAGAGGGGCTCCGAGGGAGGTGCTGGGGGGCAGAGGACCCTGTGAGACCTGGGTGTGCAGGACACCACTGCCCCCAGCCTGAGCCCCAGGCTGTCCCCGGTTTGCCCGCTCACCCCTTCCCACCCCTGCACCCTGCCCTGCGTGGACCCGGGAGTCGAAGGTTCCCTCTCCGAGCCCACCCCGGGCTGCAGCCCAGACTCACCCCGCTCGCAGACGATGCCCGGGCGCAGCACCCGCTGCTCCACCCGCCGCGATGCCACCCGGTACGTGGTGCTGTGGGCGCCGCCGTGGGGTGACCGAGACCACACTGAGGGCACCCGACCCCGCTGCCCCCCCGCAGCCCCCGACAGTCGGGAACC
>JAOXOE010000853.1:4295179-4307248 GCA_028565055.1 Phoeniculus purpureus | reverse complement strand
TGGGGGATCGGGGCAGCCCTGGGATCGTCCGGTGCCTTCCCAGGAGAAATCCCCTCCGTCCCCGATCCCGCTGTCCCTGCCAGGATCGGCCTCGCTGCCAGGAGCTGAATTCCCCTTGGCCTCACGCCGAAACCGAAAGGGTCTTTGGGGTCACGGCCAGGGCTGGGTGGGGGCCCCACAGCCGGTAGAGCCCAGACACCCTGCTGATGGGCTCTGGAGGGGGGGCTCTTCTCCCCGCCAGTCTGCTGCTGGGGTGACTGGGGAGCACTCTCCCTCCCAGGCATCCCATTTGGTTCCACTGTCTCCCTGCTGGGAGCTGCTGGGATGGGTGGAAGGGACCTGTTGGGTGGGGGTCTGGTGGCAGCAGTGGGGAGCACTGGGGAGCAGCGGGGCCCTCCCCACCCCCACAGTTGCAGCAGCAGATGCATTTTGCCCAGACTTGCATGGCCGTGGCCATGGCAACGGGCTGCGCACTGGGGGGATACTGGGGGGGGGGGCTGTGCTGCCGTGCGGTGATGCATCACTGCCAGGGCACCCCAGGGACTGGCTACACCCCAGCTCTGGATTCACCCCAGTTCTGCCTTCACCCCAGTTCTGCCTTCACCCCAGCTCTGGTTTCACCCCAGTTCTACCTTCACCTGAGTTCCTCCCTCACCAGTAGCCCTACTGGTGCGCACCCAGCCCGGGGCACCCAGGCACACGGGGTGCAGTGTCTCGCAGGGGTTTCTCCGAGGGAGCTGGGTGCAGCTTCACCCCAGCCGTGGGGAGAGGCCGGGCAGGGTGGGGACCGGCCGCTCACCCCATTATCAGTACTGGGAGCCCATAAAGCCGGCGGCTGTTTGCACTGGTGGGGCTGCGCCGGCGGTGCCCTCCTGCCCCCTCTTTGTCTCTTCGTTAACTTTTAACCACAGCGGCGGCTTTTCCTCTCCCAGTCACCGCCACTCCCTGTCCAGTCTCACCAGTCCCGCATGGCTTTGAGGCCAGAACCCTTTTTGGGGGGGCACTGTGATGCTCCCCCCGCCCCAGCTGCGGTGCGAAGCTCTTCTCTCCCCGCTGGCAGAGGGATGGGGACCGCGCCGGCTGCATCATCCCCCCCCCCCCAACCAACATCTTGGGTACCCCCGGCGATGGGTGACTGGTGGCTGGAGCTGGTTGGGGTGGCAGCAGCGAAGATGATGATGATGATGGGGGGGTGGGTTCGGCAGCAGGAGCAGCTCAGCTGGAGAGGAGCCTGCGGCGCTGCCGTGACCCACTAACCCTCTTCTGCTGAGAGATGCGTGAAACATCACGGGCCCCCACGCGGCTCCCGCTCCCACGGCCACGGGGCACGGCCTGGGCACAGCTGTCTTGGGGAACCCCACCGTGTGCCCCCCACCTGCCCCCTGTTGCCCAGATTTGAGGGGGTTTTTGCAGGACCAGGGGAGCTCTGCTGTCTCGGTGCAGCTGCTACTGCCCTGCCGGTGGGTTCTGGGGGTGCAGAACCCTCCCCACCCCGCTGTGGTGGTGCCAGCGGGAGGGTAAAGTCCGCCTGGCTGTGCCCAGGGGCCAGCTGTTGCCTGGTGAGGATGGGGTTTGCTTTGGGGGGTGGTCCAAGGGGCATCCCAAAGGGCCCTCCCTGCCCCAGCCGGTGCCACGACTGGGTGGGTGGCAGCGGTGACTCAGGGTGGGTGGCAGGGTGCTGCTGCCGTGGGTGCTGAGGAGGGGTGGGGGTCTGCCTCCTCCTCCTCCCCCTCCCCTGGCTGACCTGGTTTCTCTGCAGCCTCCCCCTGTCTCTAACCCAACCCGGCCAGATGGCTACGGGGCCACGGGACTGGGGGCTTTGGGGATGAGGGGTGGCTCAGCCCCACTGCGGGGGGGGGAACAGCCCCTCACTCCCCCCAACTCAGCATCATCCCCCAGCCCTGTGGAGCTGGTGGGAGCCCCGTGTCTCACACCCCAGTGTGGCCCCATGGACCACCCCACACATCCCACCACCCTGAGAGGGGTTAAGAGGTTTCTCTGGGGGCTGCAGCACCAAGACACTGGGGGTTGGGGGTATTTTGAGCAGCATCCAACTCCACCATCCCACTACGGATACTGGGACTGGGGGGGACATGGTGACCCCAGTCGGCACCACACACCGCAGCCTTCAGCAGGAGCAGCCGAGGATTTGTGGGATTAAGGCTTTGCCTGGTTTTTGGTGGCCACAGCCCTGTTTAAAGATGAAGAAACCGACACCCCCAAAAGCCCCCGGCAGCCCCAATCCCATTAGCTGGGATGGGCTGGAAGGAGCAGATTCACCCCCTGCTCAGCCCCACAGCCTGGACTTGGGATTTGTTGCCCTCCCTGCTCCACCTCTGCTGCCCACAGGGTCCCTTCACCCCTGGGAAGAGGGAGGAAATCCCAGTAGGAATTTTTTCCGGAGCCCTTTTGGGGAGCCCTGGGGTTTCCTCTGGGATCTTGGCCCTTGGAGATGGGGGAAGAGGGTGACTCACATGCGGGAACCTTCCCCTCCAGCAGCCCTTTGCTGCCCAGCACCCGCCTCACCCACAGCACACACCTCACCCCATCGCTCAGCTCACTCCATCACCCACAGCAACCCTTCACCCCAGCACCTACAGCAACCAGCTCACCCACAGCACCCACCCCACTCCATCACCCACAGAACCCGCCCCACTCCATCACTCACAGCACCCACCTCACTCCATCACCCACAGCAACCCTTCACCCCAGCACCTGCAGCCACCCACTCCCCCCGAGCACCCACCCCACTCCAGCCCCCGCCTCACCCCACCACCCACAGCACCCCCCCCACTCCACCACCCACAGCACCCACCCCACTCCACCACCCCATCACTCACAGCAACCCTTCACCCCAGCACCCAACTCACCCCATCACCCACCTCATCTACATGTGGGGTCACTCACATTTGGGGTCACACCAACACCCCCAGCCCCAGGGTGTCCCAGTGCCATCCCAGTGGCAGAGGACTCAGTCTATTGACTCCTCCAGCTAATTAACAAACCCTGACACCCACTAATTAACCCTCCTGCCCCGTTAGGGCCCCGATGCAGCCCAGACCCCGCTGTTGGGGTGCTGTGGCCACCCCGGGCCTCCTGCGGGGATTGTCCCCACCCCACAGCCCTCACTGGGGCTGCCAGCAGCGCTAATGGGATCAGCGCCTGATCCCATTATTCCTGGCTGCTGCAGAATGGTGCCAGCAGCTGGAGCACAGGGACACACCCCCCTCCCCCCAATCCGTAAGGCTTTGGGGTGCGGGGAGCCACCCTGGGCTGGGGGTTCAACTCTACACAAGGACCTTGTAGGGTGGCACCAACCCTACAAGGAGAGGGGACACCAGCAGCATCACCCCAGAAAGCAGCAGAGATGAGGAGCCCCCCTAGAGGGGATCAGGAACCAGGGATCAAGAGCTCTGCCTGGTCCCTTAGACCCCAGTAGGGTGCTGGGGTGGGTGTTGGGGGGCTGTTTTGGGATTGGGGTGACCCCAGCACTGCAGGAGGAAAGAAAAGGGCATTTTCCTCTCCCCTCTTCTCTCGGGGCTCCCGTGTGGCTGCACCCACCCCGGCCCCATCCTGCCGCCGCACCCCAGCACCCCAGGACCTGCCCCTACACGCTGCTCCCCGCCGGCTGCTTCGGGGCTGTGTCACGGCCCCGCAGACCCGACCGGTTTGGGGGGAGACCCGTGAGCTCAGCGTGGGAACAGCCTGACCTTGGGGTTGGGAGCTGCTGGCGGGACCCTCAAATCCCAAAGATGAACCAGAGTGGGGGGGGTTTTGCGCTGTGGGGTGGGGTGTGGGGTGTCGATGCTCCTGGAAAGCTCCCTGTGGGGTGATCCCAGGCTGCCTGTGTGGGGTGGGTGAGGAACAAGGGCAGCGGGAGAACCCAAATGATTAACCCTAATCCTAACCCTAACCCATCTCAAAGTGATGGGGGAATTGTGGGGGGTGGGACTTGTGGGACCCTCTTTCTGCTCAATCCTTCCTCACTGGGCTGGGAGGAGCTGGTTGGGGCAAACAGGGAACCCCCTGAATCACCCCACAGCGGCATCAGGTCCCATATGGGAAGGTCCCCAAGGAGGCTGCGGGGTACTGGGACAGTGGGGTCTAAGGGTGTGGGATGAGCGATGGGGAGGATGGGGAAAGCTGGGAGCACTGGGGTGCAGTGGGGTGGGTATAGGGCCATGTGGGTTGGGGAAAGCTGGGAGCACTGGGGCGCAGTGGGGCGGCTGTGAGGCCGAGCGGGAGGAGAGCGGCAGCAGCGGGGCAGGAAGCGGGGCGGCAGTGGGGCCGGGGCAGGAAGGCAGCCGGTGGCCCCGGGGTCAGCGGAAGAGGGGCGGAAAGGCTGGGGGGCCACAGTGGTGACGGCAGGAGGAAGCCTGGCCCCGGCCAGCGGGTGCTGCGGTGCACGTGTGTCCCAAGGGGTCACCATCCCTGCCCCGTGTGGGACCCCAAAGCCCAACCCTGGTGCTGGGCAAGGGATCCACAGCCTCGTGGGAGATCCCGCAGCTGCCTCAGGGCTGGGGACACTCGACTTGGGGTGTCTGGGGACCCCTTTGTGGTGGCCATCGAGGTGATGCTGCTGGGGCTGAGCAAGGAGCCGGGTCCCAGGGGCGTGGGGTGGGTTTTGGGGTATTTATGGCCCCAGTACTTGGCCAGGAAGGGACTGGCCGGAGAGGTCCCGGGAATGGGGCTGTGAGGGGCTGTGAGGGGCAGACGTGGCCTCCCAGGAATGTTGGGCCAGGCTCTTCGGGGAAAACAGCCACTTCCCATCAGCTGCGTCCGGCGAGGGGATTCCCAAAAGCACGTTCATCCCATTTCGGGGCTGCTAATGCAGCAGCAGACCCTACAGAGGGGGTTTCTGCTCTGTGACCCTCCTCATGAGGGTCCCTGGGATCAAGGAGAACCTCAAGCCGTCCCCAGCACACCCCAAACACCCCGTTCCCGCAGCCCTCCTGGGCTCGGGGACCTCAACGCGGTCCCCAAACAGCTGCTGGGTCCTGCTCGGTGCAGGTGGGGTGGCTGCTGAGCTCTGTGGGTGCAGGGATGGGATCCCCCGTAACTGTCAGCACTTTGCTGGCCACAACCTCCTCCCCCAGGGATGGAGCCTCGTTCCCTGTAGCAAACCTGTGCCTGGCTAATCCCGGGATTAGCGGATGAGGGGAGGGCAGCAGATGGAGCCCGACCAAGCCCGGACTCCTGAGGGTGCAGCCCTGCTCCTGGTCCAGGGTTCCATTGTGGTGACCGAGGCAGCTTGGGGGTCCCCCGTGAAGCCACCCCTCAAGGAACCCACTGCTGGTCCCAGGGGAATTCCCCCCCCTCGGGATCGTCCCCTCTGGGAAAGTCCCTGAGATCTGGCTGTCAGATGAGTCAAGGGAACCCAGACGTGTCACTGCGCCCCGACCAGCCCTTCCCAGCTGCAGGAAGAGCTTGTGCTGGGAATCCAGTGACCTCCATGTCCGGGCCAGGTCCCCGTGAAGAGGAAGAGGAGGAAGAGGAGGAGGAGGTGGCTGGGGGTGCAGCAGGTCATGGGGACCCTTTTGGGGTCGGGATGCTCTTACCCGGAGGTGCCCAGTGCTCATCTCTACACCTAGAGGGGACGTCCCAGCCCTCTTGGACTGACTGGAAGCCCCCAAAACTGCAGCTCAGGTGGCTGCAGCTCTGCCTGCCCTGGCTGGATCACCCTATGGCAGGTCAGGGGGTGTCACCCCAAAACCCCTGCTCTTGGGGCTGTGCAAAGGGGAGGGGGAGAAGCGGTGCACATGGAGAGAAGGAAACGACTGCTGGTCTCCATCCCGAGCCCCCCACTCCCTAGCAAAGCTGTTCCCCCATCCCTATAGGCAGCTCCCCCCTGGTCAGTGGGGTCCCGGCCAGGCAGCGGGAGCAAAGGAAAGGAGGGGTCCTGCATCCAGGACCTGCTGTGTGGTTGGAGGGGGGTCTTTGCTTCCCATCTCCCCACTAGGACCCCCCCAGCCTGTCGCTGGTGCCCCACGGCTGCGTGCTAACCCCGGGGTCCCCACTCAATGGGAGGAAGGAAATCCTCATCCTCGGGAAAGGCTGGACACGAGTGTTTCCTCCTGCTGCCGTGAGGAGGGGGCCGGGGCACCATCACACCCGCCCCTGGCGCCCCAACATCCCACTCCAGCCCCCCCCGCCCGCCTCCCCATCCCAGTCAGCAATCCCAGCCACAGACCGGGTCTGGCCCCGACTGGGATGAGACCAGACTCAGAGGACAGGCTGGGGCGGGGGGTCCCTCCATCATGATGAGGGGGGTCCTGGGGGGTCCTTCCCACGCCATGAGCCAGCGAAGCGGCTGGTTTTGGGGGGCAGAGGCACCGTCCAAGGGGCGTTCAGCTGCACCCCAGTCCCCAGAGCTCCCCAGCAGCCCCTGCCCTGGTGTCCCCGCTCCTCCCTCCTCTTCCTCCCGCTGCCCTTCGCCCCCGTCGAGGCGACAAACAGGCGGCGCCGCTGCCTTCGCTTTCGGTGGCCTCTGGCCCCGTCGTGCCCCCCAGCGAGATGGGGGCCGGGGCGATGCTGCCCCCCTTCCCCCCGCGTTCAAGGCTGCGATCCCCGGCTGCCGGGGCCAGAGACCCTCCCTCATCGCCCCCGGTGGTCACTTCGCCTCCGGCCCCGGTGCAGCGGGGAGATGCTGGAAGTCGGTCCCGGTCCTGCTGGAGGTCCGCCCCGTGTTTGGTTTCGTTGGAGACGGGGGCGAACGGGGGTCCTGTGGGGCTGGGGATGGGGCGGGAGCGGCACCGCGAGGGCTCCGGGAGCGGCACCGGGAGCGGCACCGGGAGGGCTCCTGGCGCCTCCTGGCGGCTGCGGAGCCTCCAGCAGAACAAAGGGCTGGATCTCGGTACCGGGAGCCCGACCCGGTGCCCCCCGACGGCAGAGACGGCGGCGGCTCCCAGCTGCCCCCAGCCCCGATCACCGCGGGGAGCTGAGCTGCGCCCTTCATCCTCCTCCTCCTTCTCCTCCTCCTCCCGGCCCCGATGATGCCGCCAGCCCCGGGCAGACCTGCCGGGCAGGTTGGGCAGGAGCAGGGAACACCCAGCCCCAGCGGGAGAGGCAAAGTGGGAGCAGCCGGAGCTTCTCACCAACCCCTCTCCCGCCCCAAGAAAACCCCCAAGACCCACCCTGAGCTCCCCGGTGGGTCCCCCGCACCCCTCAGCAGTGAGGCACCACAATTAAACCATCGTCTTAATGAGGCCACAGAGCATCCCCCTGCAGCCACAGAGCATCAGGGTGGGGGTGTTCAGAGCTCTTTGGGGTCCCTGGGACAGAGTCCTCACTCTTGGGGCCAGCCGTGGCCCCAAAAGCCACCACAGGCAGCAGAGATCGGGGAGGGGGAAGGAAGAGCTCCTGTGTGGGATTTGTTCCTGTGAGGGATCTGGTGGTACCTTCTAGGGTTGTTCATCCTGGAGAAGGGAAGGCTCTGGGTTTGGGGCTTAGAGTGGCTTCCAGCACCTGAAGGGACTCCAGGAAAGCTGGAGAGGACTTTTTCATGAGGGGTCTAGGGATAGGGCAAAGGGCACTGGGTTCAAGCTGAAAGAGGGGAGGTTTAGGTCAGATCTGAGGCAGAAAATCCTCCCTGTGAGGCTGCTGAGGCCCCGGAACAGGTTGCCCAGGGAGGTTCTGGCTGCTCCATCATCCCTGGCAGGGTCCAAGGGGCTCTGGGCACCCTGGTCTGGTGAGAAGTGTCACTACCCCTGGCAGGGGGATGGTACTGGGTGAGCTCTGAGCTCCTTCCCAACTCAATCTGGGATTCTGTGATTATCCCAGTGGTTAACAGCTCTAAAGGTGAAGAATTTCCTTCTGGACTCTGACTGGAATCTCCCCAGTAGCTGAACCCCAGCACCCCTTGGCTTTTCCATAGAGCTCCTTGAGACGAGGGAGTCATCATCTCAAGGGTCTTTTCCAACCTGAATGGTTCTGTGATCCTATGATCTCACCCACCAGCTCCTATTGACCTGCTGTCCCCCAGTTGCCCTCTTCCTCTCCCTAGAGATCACAGATGACCCCCCCCCCACCTCCTCCCACCACAGCCCCATGCCTTCTTGGCAGCCACCCTGTGGGTACCTGGACATGAGGTCATAGACTCACAGAATCACTGACTGTGTTGGGTTCAAAGGGACCCCCAAAGGTCCAACACCCTGACACCCAGCAGGGCCATCTCTCCCCAGACCAGGTTGCCCAGAGCTCCAGCCAGCCTGACCTTCAATGGCTCCAGGGATGGGGCCTCCAACCCCTCTATGAGCAGCCTGTTCCAAGGATCCCCCACCCTCAGACTAAACAACTTTCTCCTCCTGTCCAGCCTCTGCCCTTTTCCAGCTTCAAACCATCACCCCTCATCCTATCGCTCCCTGCCCTTGGGAACAGCCTTCTGACAGCCCCTCTCAGGGGTTGGAAGGTCACTAGAAGATCCCCGAAGAGCCTCCTCCTCTCGAGGCTGAACAGCCCAAACTTTCCCAGGTTTGAGGTCTCTCCAGAGCAGGACGTTCCACAGCCTCTCTGGGCAGCCTGGGCCAGGGCTCTGCTCCTCTCAAAGTCAAGATTTTCCTCCTGCTCCTGCATCCCAGTTGGTGCCCGTTGCCCCGTCCTGTCACTGGGCACCACCAATCAGGATCTGGCTCCATCCTCTGTCCTAACCACAGAACATTAGGGATTGGAGAAAGATCATCCAGTCCAATCCCCCTGCCAGAGCAGGATCACCCAGACCAAGTAGCACAGGAACAGGGCCAGGTGGGTTTGAAACATCTCCAGAGAAGGAGACTCCACACCCCATAGCTATTGATCAGATCCCTCCGAGCCTCCTCCAAACAGCCCCAGGTCCCTCAGCAGAGAGATGCTCCAGTGTCCTCCTCACCCTCCACTGGTCTCTCTCCAGCAGCTCCTTGCCCCTCGACTCTCCTCTTCCACTCCACCAGCACCTGCACCTCTCCAAACAGGCAGAAGCTTCTCCGGAGCCAGGAGCAGGGCAGGGATTGGGGGGCACACTTCAGCAGCCAACAAAGGGACACAAACCAACTGTTGGGAGTAAAAAAATAGGTTTTTTCCTTTTAATTCCATCAGTTTATCAAAGAAAAAAAAAAGAAGAATCAACCAGAAAAAAGAACAATGACGACGACGACAAAAAAAAGCCGTGGTAACAAAAATACAAAGCTCTGAGGGTTCCTTGTTCTGTCTGTTCTGTAAGAGCTGAGCAGCAGTGCAACGGGCTGTTAATTCAGCTTCTGCTCTGAGTCTCTGCTGGCCGAGTAGGAGTAGGCTTTGCCCAGCACCAGGCGGTCGCGCAGCAGCTTGAAGAAGGCGTAGTAATTGCTGAAGAGGATCAGAGCCAGCGAGATGGTCTGGTGCCACTTCTCGGATGAAATGAGGGAGTAAAGCTGGTAGAAGATGACGGCTCCTTCCAGCAGAATCAGGATGTTGAGGATCCGCAGCGGTTTGCTGAAGAAGAACTGGAGGGGAGGCTGCCGTTAGGGACCGAGGGAGGGTAGAGCCTTCAGGGGGTGGTTTTGACAAGAGGTGTGAGCGGAGGGCTGTGAGGATCAAGAGGGGCTGGAGAGCTGCCTTGAGGAGAAGGACTTGGGGGTGTTGGGTGTCTGCTGCAGGAGCCAGCAGGATGTCCAGGTGGCCAAGAAGGCCATAAGCATCCTGGTCTGGATCAGGAACGGGCTAACCAGCAGGAGGAGGGAGGTGATGGTGCCCCTGTGCTCTGCACTCAGGAGACCAAACCTTGAGTGCTGGTGCCAGTTTTGGGCGCCACAGGATCAGAAGGATATTGAGGGGCTGGAGTGGGGCCAGAGGACAACAAGGCTGGGGAGAGGGGCTGGAGACCAGGGCCTCTGGAGAGCAGCTGAGGGAACTGGGGTTGTTTAGTCTAGAGAAGAGGGGGTTGAGAGGAGACCTCATTGCTCCTTACAGCTACAAGGAGGCTGTAGCGAGGCTGGTGCTGGTCTCTTCTCTTGAATTACTAATGATAGGATCATAGAATCATAGATCACAGCCCCCTCTTCTCTAGACTAAACAACAGGATGAGGGGAAATAGCCTCAAGTTGTGTCAGGGGAGGTTTAAACTGGATCTTGGGAAGTTCTTTCCTGAGAGAGGGGCTGGGCACTGGAACAGGCTGCCCAGGGAGGTGCTGGAGTCCCTATCCCTTGGAGGAGTTTAAAAACCGAGTAGCTAGAGCACTTGAGGTCATAGTGTAGGGGTTAGGGAGCTCTTGGACTGAGGGCTGGGCTTGATGACCCTGGAGGTCCTTTCCAGCCTGGATGACTCCAGGATTCCTCTGGGATTTCCTCTGGAAGCACATAAAGCTGTGGGTGGCTCTGCACAGAGCCCAGGCTGGCAGGGGCCACTCACTGAGCTCATCCCACCACCCCCATCACACCCCAGAGGAGCCAGCTCAGGCAGCCCGAGCTGCTGAGGACGAGAGGACACTGACACCCAGCCGAGGACCCCAGAAAGGAGACTCAATCTTACATGAAAGCGGAAGTGTGAGACATCGGAAGGCACCGCCACATTGTAGTGCCCCACAGCCTTGTAGACGTTCTTGCTGTGCTTCACCAGCACTCCCTGCGGCCACATACACTCCTCTGTCCACCTGCAGGAAACACAGAGCCCTCATCTCTACCTCCATAGCTGAACTGGGGGGCTGCTGCCTTCCCACCACCAGCTACAACAACCTAGGAGCTGCTCCTGCCACTGTTTGCCAGGGCACAGGGAGGGCCATTGGGGCACAGAACCAGGGTGGAGGCCAACAGCAGCTACTTGTGGCCAGAAGCAGCAGGAGCGAGAGCACAGACCGGGTCTGGGTGCTGTCAGACCAGACAACCAACAGCTCCACTGTCATCTTCCATCTCTTGTTTTTGTTTTAAGCAACAAGAGGAGGAGGAGGAGAAGTGGCTGGAAAGCTGGAGCCGCCCATCCCATCCAGCCCTAGTCCCACGAGCGAGGTCCTTACTGATGCTGCAGCACGTTGGAGCAGAGGGCTGGGTCGACCTTCTGCCAACAGCCCAAGTGAGCTGCGGCTTTGTGGAGCAGGTCGCAGTAGCGAGCGGGCAGCAGGTACTGCATCAGGATCACCGACGTGCTGATGGAAACCAGAAGGAAGAGCTCACACGACCAGCGTTTGTCGTAGTACTGGGTGTTCTGGGAGTGGGGACACAAGAAGAGGGGGTGTTTGCATGATTTCACCTGACAGCTGTCGAAACACAAAGCACACAGGCAGCTAAACTCAGGGCTTTGGGCTTAATCCTGCTTGAAAAGGAAGCGGCTGCCTCCTGAGCACAGCGCAGCAGAACATTTCTGCCACCATCAGCCGTCACCAAGACCAGGGTGAGAGGTCCTGGTGTTGCCTGAGCTCAGCTGATGATAGTGGGAGCACCTCAGGGGAAGGGGATCTGGGCTCAGCCCTGAGGTCTGACAGATTGACCACGAGACATTTGTCATAAAACATCTGAGGAGCTGAGCTAAACCAGCTACAAATCCTAGTAAGGCCCATCCTCCTTCTTAAAGTCCTGGAGCTCTGGCCTCAGAGAAGGTTGGTGGGCGAGCGACTGGTTGGAGTCCTCCCAGCTTCATGGGGACGCTGGAGGGACAGGATACGCTTCTCCAAGACAACACTGTTCTCTGTTTCCTGGAGCTCAAGCACAGTTGAACTCAGAGGATTCTGCTTCTTACTTTTCACAGGGGGTCAAAGGTCTGACCCGGGTGCCTGTGCACACAGAGCAGCCCCCCTGACTAACCTCCTGTGTGTTCCAGTTAAGAAGTGAGAACCAGACCAGTATCACAGCATCACAGAACATTAGGGATTGGAAAGGACCTCGAAAGATCAGCCAGTCCAGTCCCCCTGACACAGCAGGATCCCCTAGATCCAGTCGCACAGGAAAAGGGCCAGGTGGGTTTGAAACGTCTCCAGAGAAGTAGACTCCACAACCCCCCTGGGCAGCCTCTTCCTAGGCTCTGGCACCCTCACAGGGAAGAAGGTCCCTCTGTGGAACCTCCTCTGGTCCAGCTCACACCCACTGCCCCTTGTCCTGTCACTGGGTGCCCCTGAGCAGAGCCTGGCT
>JAOXOE010000853.1:4242464-4269857 GCA_028565055.1 Phoeniculus purpureus | reverse complement strand
TTGGGCAGTTCTGGTGGGTTCTGAGAGGATTCTGGGGAGTTCTGTTAGGGTCTGGTGGGGTTCTGAGAGGATTTTGGGCAGTTCTGGTGGGTTCTGAGAGGATTCTGGGGAGTTCTGTTAGGGTCTGGTGGGGTTCTGAGAGGATTTTGGGCAGTTCTGGTGGGTTCTGAGAGGATTCTGGGGAGTTCTGTTAGGGTCTGGTGGGGTTCTGAGAGGATTTTGGAGGTTCTGGTGGGTTCTGGAAGGATTCTGGGGTGTGCTGGTGGAGTCTCATGTGGTTTGGGGGGTAGGTGCCACCATGGCCCTCAGCCAGCTGAAGTTCAAGGAGCTGGGTGAGGAGGAGCCCAGCTGGGAGGAGGAGAACCTGGACAGTGTGAAGGCGCTGACGGCCAAGCTAAAGCTCCAGACCAGGAGACCTTCCTACCTGGAGTGGGAAGCCCGGGTGAGGGGGCAACCCTGGCGCAGCTGGACCCCCACGGGGGCACCCAAGACAGAGCTGGACCCTGGGAACCCCAAAGACCAGCAGGGTGGTGGCATCTGTGGCTTCACCAGCATGGAGGCAGCTCTGGAGTGGCTCAGGACGGAGCTGGTGAGTAGCTGCAGATGGGATGAGGGGTGGCCCCTACAGCATGGTCATGGTCATGGTCATGGTCATGGGGGGGTCCCTGGCCTCATGGCTGTGCTTTGCCTCTTTGCCTGTCACAGCCGGTGTCCCTGGAGCAAAGTGCTCCCGGCTCTGCAGTGCCACCGCCCTACCCATGTCCCCCCTGCCCCCAGCACTGGGCTCATGGCTCTGCCAGGGTCTGAACTGGTGGTCACCTCCTCCTGCCTGCCCTGGCCCAGTTGGAAGGGACCCCCAAAGGGCATCCAGTCCAACCCCTCCCCGTGACAAGCAGGGTGGTCACTCACCAGAACAGGTTGCCTAGAGCCCCAACAAATCCTGGGTCAACCCCAAGACTGTGTGTACGGGCTCTGTGCCGATGCCAGGGCTGCCCCAGGGGGTTTGTGCCCACTGGACGAAGCTCCAGCCCTGATACCCCACTGCCCTGGCAGCTCCAGCCCTGATGCCCCAGTGCCCAGGGACCTCCAGTCCTGCTGCTCCACCGTCCTGTGAGCTCCAGCCCTGATACCCCAGAGTCCTGGCAGCTCCAGCTCTGATGCCCCAGTGTCCCCAGGAGCCCCAGCCCTGATGCCCTGGGCAGCTCCAGCCCCGCTGTCCCACTCAGCTGCAGCCCTGATGCCCGTCTCCCCATGCAGCGGGACATGCAGGCTGCAGACCAGCGCCTGGCACAGCAGCTGATGCGCCTGCGGGCACGGCTGCACCGTCTGAAGGTGGAACAGGCTTGTCACCAGCACAAGGAGATGCTGGACGACGCCACCTTCGGCCTCGAGGGCTGCGAGGAAGACTCCGACCTGCTGTGCAACATCCCGCCCAAGGCTGCCTTTCTCCTCTCCACTCCCCTCAAGCACATCGGGGTCACCCGTATGAACATCAACTCCCGGCGCTTCTCCCTCTGCTGAGCCCCGACGGCACCTTCGGGGGCACCTTGGACCTGGCAGGGCTGGAGGCTCCTCAGGGACTGCTGCCAGCCCTGATGCCCTGGGCACCGTGGGCAATGCCACCCCCCTACGGGGTGGGGTTTGGGGCAGCCAGTGCCCCAATCCCTAAGGATGGTGGGATCAGCCTGCAGTGGAAGATGTGGGGAGCAGCTGCCTGAGGAGGAATAAAAAGAGGGGAAGGGGAGAGATGCTCCTTTTCCTCCTTTTGTGGCACCTGGGCACCCCAGCTGCAGCTCCAGACTCTTCACTATGGGGGAACAGGGGGTGGCAGGAGGGACTGAGCCGCCATCACCCCTTCCCCAGCCACCCCATGGGGCTCACAGGGTTGGCACCAGGATGGGGCTGGGCCATCTCCCCCGGTGCTCTGGGCAGCAGGTGGGTGCTGGGAACCCACCTCAGTGCAGGAAACGCTCCTCACCCGACCCAACGGGGGGGCTGAGCTTGAGGCTGGAGGTGTTTGGGTTCGGGCTCAGCCTCCACAGCCCCATCTCTGAGCCCCCTGCAGCCCTGCGCTGGCAACTAGGGGGGATCCTCAGGCAGTGCCAGCCAGGGGTGCCAGAGCTGCCCTCACTCAGCAGAGGGGTTTTGCTTTGACCTTTTCCCCTTCCCCCATTAACACCAAACCCTCTCCAGAAGAAGCTGGCAAGTGGTGCCAGGGATGATGTGGGGTGACCTAGGGAAAAAGTGGGGTGCCCCAAGGATGATGTGGGGTGCCCTAGGGATGATATGGGGTGACCCCAGGGACTGTCTTACTGGCTGTTTATCCTTCCCAGCTTAGCAGCAGGATGTGTGGGGAACCTACTGTGCACCCCATGGCTGTGGCACCCCCAGCCCTGGCAGTGCTCCCCCACAGCTGGCATGATGGGAACGGGGCTGTGCGGCTGCCCCTGGGAGAAGAGTCGGGGTGCCAGGGTGGGTGGCAGCGAGGAGCACCCCCACCGCCGCCGCCACCCCGGCACAGCTGGGTTTCCTGCCTGTGGCCCCGCAGAGCAGGCGGCAGGTAGCTGTGGCTTCGTGTTTGATGGTAGAAGCCAAGACAATAGGGTTGTGGTTACTCTGCTCTGAGCTGGCTCCAGAAACACGGTGCTGGCAGCCTGGCCCTGGGCACAGCCTGGCACCTCGGCTTTGGCCACGGTCACCGTGGCTCTCGGGGCGCTGTGATCTCAGGTGATGGCCAACACAGGGGTTATGGGGTGCAGGATGAGCCCCACAGCCCATGTAGGGTCTGATGGGGTTGGATGTGGCTGGTATGTGGCGCTGCCAGTGTCCCCACAGTGGGCACCAGACTGGGGACAGCACAGGGCAACTGGGGGGGGCTCAGACAGGTGCTACAGCCTGGGCAGCAGGTGCCAACCCCCTGCCCATCGCCATCCCCTCACATCAAGTCTCCACCCCACAGCACCCCGCTCAGCCCCACAAAGCGATGGGCTCAGCATCCCCTTGACCATCAGTCCCCATGGAGTGGGGGTTGGTGACCGGGGGCACGGGGACCCTCGTAGCCGGGACTGGGTGGCAGGAAGCCATCGGGGGTTGTCACTCGCTCTTGCGGTTGAGCGCGAGCTGCGAACCGGCTTCTCTCGAGTTTGCTCATGAGGCAGGAAACCAGGGCAGGCGCCGAGCAGCAGCGGTGGGGAGCGCCCGGGGGGGGCTCTGCTCTGCTCCCCAGAGGGTCCGCGGGGGTCTGGATGAGGATGGAGAGGATGTGAGTGGGGACGGTGCCTTCGTGGCCACTGCTGGGCCATGGGAGTCTGAGAGCAGCTGGTCCTCTCCTCACCATTGACAGGTAACAGGGGGATCTGGGGGTGAGAGGGTTTGACCCCTCCATCTGGGATCTGGGGACCACCCGGGGGTCTGCTAAGGGTTGGGGGGGGGTCCCATTGTGCCCCTTGAAGTGGGTTTTGGGTTCATTGCTGTGGGGGTGAGGGATGGGGGCAGCAGGGTTGGGGTCCCCATCCCTTGGTGACCACCCAGTTGGGGTGAAAATCGCTACCCCCCCCACCTCTGCCTGCCTGGGATCCTGCCCGGGGGGCAAGTGATGGACCCCTCACCCCAACAGCAGCCCCAAACCCCATTTCCAGAGTGAAGCAGCAGTTCTGTCCCCAAGGCCAGGCTCTCCCTGCCCACCTACGGGTCAGAGCAGCTTGAGGATGGCCAGTGCTGGTCCATCAGGGTCAGCTGCCCAGCTGGGGGGGTGGAGGACACACAGACACTGGGAAACACCCAGTTGGGGTGCAAACACCTCCCCAGTGCAACAGCAGCTTTGGGGCCACGGTCCTCTGTGTGTCTGTGGGGCCATCCCAGTGTGGGGTCACAGCTGGGTGACCCCAGTCAGCCTTGAAGAGCCTCAGGGATGGGGTCAGCCCAGCCTCCAGCCCTCCTCCCAGCCTCCCACCCTTGAACAAACCACCCCAAAGAGGTGTCTGCAGAGGGGCTGCTGTGGGGCAGCTCCTCTGGGAAGAGCTGGGGGGGGTCCAGATGTTCTCTGAGCAAAGCTGGGCAGAGAATCATGGACTGTGATGGGTTGGAAGGGACCTCCAAAGGGCTCCTGGTCCAACCCCCCTGCACCCAGCAGGGCCAGCTCTCACCAGAACAGGTTGTCCACAGCCCCAGACAACCTGACCTTGAATAGCTCAAGGGATGGGACCTCCACCCCCTCCTCTGGGCAGCCTGTTGCAGGGATCCCCCACCCTCAGCTTCAACAACTTTGTCCTCCTGCCCAGCCTCACTCTGCCCTTTTCCAGCCTCAAACCATAACCCCTCATCCTGTTGTCCCCTCGAGAACAGAGGCACCGGTGGAGTGGGATGGACCTTCACTTTAGGGGTTCAGTGGCCACAGTGGGGTTGGGGTGATGGCTGGAGACTGGATGAGCTGGGAGCTCTCCTCCAGGCTGAAGGATCTAATGATCCCCTAGAGACCATCTCAAGAAGGTATCTAGATCCCCCTAAAGCAGATCCCAGAGGAGGCCATACAAGGACCCCCCCTCAAGCAGACACCTCAGTGGAGCCACGATGCAGGAACAAGGTGGCCAGGAGCTGCAGCACCTCCTTCGCTCCCTTCACCCCACAAATTCAGTTGCACAGATGCAGCAACAGAACCCGACTTCAAAAGCCCCCGGTGCCCCGACCCCGCTGCTGGGTGCAGGTGAAAACGGCTGCTGTGGCTTGAGCTCACGAGGGAAGGAGAAGCCAACCAACCCCCCATCCCAAGAGCAACAGCAGCACCTCCCTCCCCACCCTGGTTTGGGGCAGGACGGAAAAAACACCTCCTGGCACCCTAAAGGGCTGCGGGTGGGTCTGGGGGTGGCTCTGTGGGGTGAAGGGCTGGGTGTAGGGTTTGCTGCCTCCTGGGTGTCACTAGGGTCTGGCTGCTCCTCCTGCCTGCAGCAGGGTGCTGTGGTGTGGCCCCAGGACCCCCCTTTTTGTGACCCTACAGAGCGGCTGAGGGCAGTGGGCTGGTGACCTGGAGGACTCAGGTCCTCAAAGCTGCGTGGGGAGGGCTCGAAAGTCTCTCCTCTCCGCTCGAAAATCACCCCTTGGCTGCTCCTGTGCTGGTGGGAACCCTGAGGTGATCCTGGGGAACCCCAAGGGATGGTCCCCATCGCCCTGCCGTGGGTGCTGTTGACCCCAAGGGAAGGGGCAGCCGGTCTGGCAGCTCAGACTGTGGCCACCAGCCACCTCCTGTGGTTTGGGCACCAGCCCCTGGTGCCACCATAGGGACCCTCTGCCCACCCTGGGGACCCTCTGTGAGGGTCTTCCATGGAGGGGACAGACCCAAACGAAGCCCCCACTGCTGGCAGAGGGAGACAGGTGGGTTCATCGTGTCCTTGTGGAAATGGGCTCCTGGGTGGGAAACCCAGCTGGCGGTGCCAGCTGCCAGCATCTCCCAGTTAAGCAGCTCCTGGGGTTCAGCTGGGGACCTGGCAGGGTAAGGACAGGGACCCCTGCAGCTGCACCTCCTCGCTGCCACACAAGAGCTCGTGATGGGGGTTTGGGTGCTGGGGCAGAGACATCTGGGCTCCAGGGGGCTACGGAAAGCACGCTGGGGGCCCCTCAGAAAGCTGCTGGGCAGGGCCCCCAGGAAAGAAGGGGCTGGGGGAGACGAATCCCAGCAGTGTAGGCGATTCTGCAGAAGAGCTTTTTCCAGCGGGCTGCTGAGCCCCCGTGACGCCCACATGGGGCTCCCAGAGCCACGGGAGCAGGGTGAAGGTGCCCAGGAGGTTGGCAGAGCGCCCCCCCCCCCCCCCCCCCCCCACCCCCCCCCCCCCCCCCCCCAGCACTGCCCAGGCAGCCCCAGCGCTGGGGGATCCCCTGGGCACAACCCTGTGCTGACTCAGCACTGCCCCTGATGCTTCAGGTTGGGGGGGTTCTCGCTGGTTTGGGGTGAGGAGCACCCTGAGCAGGGCTGGGGGTTTAAGGGGTGGAAGCAGGACCACAGTGATGGGGCTAGAGGAGGCCACTGGGGAGGTGGGGGAAGAAGAGTTGGGGAGGACTTGTGGCTGTGGCTGACCCCAGTAGCCAAACCTCAAGTTGCAGGACCACTGAGGACCTGTCAGCTGCTGATGGGATTTTCTTGGTGGGGAGGTTGTTGTCTGGATGGAGGGACAACACAAGGATCAGCCCAGGGGCTGTGGAGTGGGGAGGAGCTGGCCAGGCTGTGCTGGGGTCGGGGCAGAGCCGGGGAAAGGGAGCCTCAGGCTGGGGATTAATTGCCGTCCGTGATTTAATTAACAACCAGGATGAAATTAGGAGGGAAACTGGGTGGGGACAGGGACAGAGGTCTGGACCGCGGGAGGCTGGGGTCGTGTGATGAGGGAAACCCGATGGAGGGAGGGAGGGATGGAGAGACGCAGGGATGAACTGGATGTAGAGGTGGATGACTAGATGGATGGATGGGTGGATGCAGGGGTGGATTGAATGTAGAGGTGGATGGATGGATCAGTGTAGCGATGGATTGATGGATGGATGGATGGATGGGTGGATGCAGGGATGGATTTGATGTAGGGGTGGATGGATCATAGGGTCATAGGATGGATCAATGTAGGGATGGATGGATGGATGCAGGAGTGGATTGAATGTAGAGGTGGATGGATGGATCAGTGTAGCGATGGATTGATGGATGGATGAATGCAGGGCTGAGGATGAAGATGGAATGGAACAGGAAGAGAGGTTGAGGCTGAGGCTGGGAGTGTGAAGGTTTCCCTCAGCATCCCTCACCCCCACCCACCCCGCAGCCACCATGGGCTGCTGCTGCAGCTCAGACTACGACGATGACTGGATCGAGAACATCGACATCTGCGAGTACTGCAACTACCCCATCGAGCCCAGCAGCAAGCAGCAGGTGAGGATGCTGTGAGCAGACCCCATTCCAGTGGCCAAACACCTCCAGAGGTGGCCATGGGGTGGCCAAACCCCAGAATGGTGGAGGCTCACACAGCTCCTCATCCCCCGGCAGAGGATGATCCGCAACGGCTCCGAGGTGCAAGACCCCTTGGTGTCTTACGAGGCCACGTCCCCACCGTGCTCCCCCCTGCAAGGTAAGGTCCAGCTGTGGCAGGGGGTGGCTGTGGAACCCCCCCTGAGCTGACTACCCCTAGCCTGCCCCTGTGCTTGTCCTCCCAGATAAGCTGGTGGTGGCCCTCTACAACTATGAGCCCAAACACGACGGTGACCTGGGGCTGCAGAAGGGTGAGAAGCTCCGCATCCTCCAAGAGTGAGTGAGCACTGGCAGCACCCCCTGACCTTGTGGCTTCCCAGCCAGCATCCCAGTGCTGCTGGGGGGCTCTATATGGGGTCCTCAGAGCTGGGGAGGTCTCACCTCACAGTGTCCTTGCAGGAGTGGGGAGTGGTGGAGGGCACAGTCACTCGCCACTGGCCAGGAGGGTTTGATCCCCTACAACTTCGTGGCCATGGTGAACAGCCTGGAGCCTGAGCCGTGAGTAGGATCAGAGTCATCCGGGTTGGGAGAGACCTTCAAGACCATCCAGTCCAACTACCCAGCCTACAACCCCCAGCCACTACCCCAGCTCCTCAAACACCCTGGTTGTAAGGTTGTTGAGCCCCTCCAGGGATGGTGCCTCCACCTCCTCCCTGGGCAGCCCCTTCCAAGGGCGCTCAACTCTTGCTGGGGAGAAGTTTTCCCTCAGATCCAACCTGACCCTCCCCTGGCACAACCTGACCCCATGTCCTCTGCTCCTGTCCCCAGTCCCTAGGGAGAAGAGGCCAACCGCCACCTCACAGCAGCCTCCCTTCAGGGAGCTGTAGAGAGCAGTGAGGTCTCCTCTCAGCCTCCTCTTCTCCAGGCTGAGCAGCCCCAGCTCCCTCAGCCTCTCCCCACCAGCCCTGTTCTCCAGACCCCAACCCAGCCCCAGCTCCCCCAGCCTCTCCCCACCAGCCCTGTTCTCCAGACCCCAACCCAGCCCCAGCTCCCCCAGCCTCTCCCCATCAGCCCTGTTCTCCAGACCCCAACCCAGCCCCAGCCTCTCCCCAAAGCAGAGGTGGCTCCAGCCCTCTGATCATCCTCATGACCTCCTCTGGACCTGCTCCAGCAACTCCTCATCCTGCTGGTGTTGGGATCACCAGGAACCCCAAGTGTTCCTCCTCCCTTGTAGCTGACAGGAGCAGGTCCAGCTGTAGGATGAATCAATCAAACCCCTTGCAGGAGGGTCCCTATAGCCTGTCAGCTGGAGAAACAGTTGTCAGGGCTGGTTTGTGCTCCCGTGTATTTTCCCCACCGATAAACTTCTGCCACAATCACCCCATCTGTTATCTTTACGGCCTTGGACGCTGCAGGAGAGATATTGGCTCCATAGCGGAGCGGAAGAGGACGTGAGAAGAGCTCCTGGGAGCAGCAGGGAGATCACTCACTCTGGCGAGTGAAATGCATGGCTTTGATTAACCATCCCACAGGTAGCCCCAGGTAATTGATGGGGTTTGGCTTGGTGCTGAAGGCTGGCTAATTCCATGATGCCAACTTGGGGTTCCCTGTGGGTGATGGAGAGCGAGGACAGCTCTGGAGAGACCCTCATGGACCGATGCTCTGGGGTATCGCACCCCAGGGCTGTGATTCTAGGGGGATGAGGGGCTTTGCCTGTGCAGCAGGTGAAGAGCAGTAAACGAGACCCTTTCTAGGAGTGGGGGGCTGATGGTTGGAGCAAATAAAGCCCCACTGAGGGCAGGACTCCACTGAGCAAACCTGAGTATCAGGATCCCCTAGTGATGGGTTGTGGGTGGTTTATAGGGGAGTGGAGCTGATGTCCAGCCCCTACCCCCAGCCAAAGGGTTACTGAGCCTGAGGATGCCTTGTAGACCCCATCCATCACCTGCCTGGCAGTTCCCCACCCATGGGTGATGTGGGTGCTCACCCAGATGCTGGGCTGGGAAGGAGAGGGTGGGTTAAGTCAATGGGAAGGGTCATGAGGGATGACAGGGACTATCCATCATGGGTGAAAAGCTGCTATCACAACCTGCCTCCATCCACCCAGGCCCTCACTGGGTCACACTGGTGTTGTCTGGGGTAGGGGGGTGTCTCCTGCCTTAGCTCATCCTGCTGCCTTGGTCGTCTGTCACCGGCGAAAGGAGATGCGGCTGGGCTCGGGGTGAGGGGATGGAGACCTACAGCTGCCCAGGAGGTTGGAGACAGGTGGGGATCAGTCTCTTCTCCCCAGTCATCAGCAACAGGACAAGAGTGGACTGGATGATCCTTTGAGGTCCCTTCCAATCCCTAATGTTCTGAGATTCTGTGAAGAGGAAACAGGTTGCCCCAGGGGAGGGTGAGGTTGGCCATCAGGAGCAATCTCTTCCCTGCCAGAGTGCTCAGGGATTGGAACAGGCTGCCCAGGATGGGGGGAGTCACCATCCCTGGAGGGGTTCGAACACCCAGTAGCTGTGGCCCTGGGGAACAGGGTTGAGTGGGCAGTGTGGAGATGGGGTGGTGGTTGGACTGGATGAGCTTGGAAGCCCCTTCCAACCTTAATGACTCAGCTGGGGCAACACACCAGGGTCTCCTCCCACCAAACCCTTTCCCCCTGCCCTGGGATCCCTCCAGGCAGAGCAGTGCCCACGGGGCCACGTGGGTGCTGCCACTCAGGATCCCACAAGGGACATTCAGGCAGGGCTGGGTGGCTCCAGCCTCATCCCTCCCCTTGGTAATGGAGACTGGGGAAAATCCAGCAGAGTACTGGGACAAACCACCCCTGAGCCACAGCAGCAGCCTGGCACTGGGACTTGATCCCTATTATCCGGTGGCTGTGGTGGCAGCACCAGGCAGCTAGAGAAGAGGTGCCAGGTACCCCACCCCGTGCTCCACAGGTTGGTGCCTGTCGTTTAGCACCAGTTAATGAGCACTTAGAGCTATGGAAATTCGCTCTTCACTCAGACCCTGAGGAATCAGATAAGTGCAGGTGCCTTTTCATCCCCCTCCCTCCTCTCTTCTCTCTTCTCATCTCACCACAGATCAGCTTCGCTTTCATTTTTTTTCCTTTCCCCTTCAATCTCCCTTTCAGCAGCAAAAGGCAGCCAGGAGATCACCCCCAGTGCTGGATGCAGACTGGTGTCTGCAGATTTCAGCGATGGGCATCACCGGGGCCAAGCTGTGCCAACAGCCCCCCCTTTCTCCAGCCTCTTCCCTCAGCCACCTCCTTCCAAACCCCCTTTTACACCCTCCTGCTGCATGGAAACCCTCCCACTGCGGTCAGCATGGTGGGCTGAGCATCATTAGATGATGGGGATGGCCTACAAGGGGTTGTTTGAAGCAGGGAGTTGGCAGAACAGCCTCGCTGAGAGGCTCCAGCAGCCCCAGTACTGCTGCTTGATGGGTCCTGCCACAGGATGATGCCCAGGCAGGGACTGGTGGGCACAAGGCTCTTGGAAATACAGAGCCACAGAGTTATTGAGGCTGGAAATGACCTCCAAGATCATCAAGTCCAGCCTGTGCACAGTTTGGTGGCCATGGTAGTGTTGGGTTGATGATCTGGATGATCAGAGGGCTGCAGCCCCTCTGGCCTGGGGACAGGCTGAGAGATTTGGGGTTGTTCTGCCTGGAGAAGAGAAGGCTCTGGAGGAACCTTACAGTGACTCTCCAACCCTTGGCAGGGGCTCTCAGAAGGCTGTTGCCAAGGGCAGGGAATGATAGGATGAGGGGTGGTGGTTTGAGGCCGGAAGAGGGCAGAGTGAGGCTGGGCAAGAGGATAAAGCCATTGGATCTGAGGGTGGGAGATCCCTGGAACAGGCTGCCCAGAGATGAGGTGGAGGCCCCATCCCTGGAGTCATTCAAGGTCAGGTTGGCTCTGACAGGGGGATTGGACTAGATGATCTTTCAAGGTCCCTTCCAATCTCTAATATTCTGTGATTCTGGGCAACCTGGTCTGGCAAGAGATGGCCCTGCCTGGTGCAGGGGGGATTAGACTGGATGCCCTTCAGACCTCCCTTCCAACCCAACACACTCCATGATTCAATAGCTTTGGAAGTCTCCTCCAACCTCAACTACACTACAAGGGCTGAACACACAGAGGTTGTCTCAGCCCTTCAGTGCAAGAAGGCCCTCAACTTCCATAGAACCACTCAGGTTGGAAAAGACCCTTGAGATCATCAAGTCCAATCCAAGAACCTTCCTCTACCAAGTCCACCACTAGACCAGACCTCTTCATATAACATCTGTATTCCAGAGGGGCTCCCTCACTAATTCCTCTGGGTGGGTGAGAGCAGCTCAACAGCTCCAAGACCTGAGGAGGAGACGTGTCATCCCCCATCACAATTTCTCTCCAGATATTTCTTTCCCCCAGCTCCCTCCTCTCCTTCAGAGCAGAAGCTGCCTGGTGGCTCCTTTCAGGAGGGGTGGAGAGAAGGAAAATTTAAAAACCCACTAATAATTGCCACTGATTTCTGCAATTTGAAGAAAATGCATTAGTGACACTTTTTTTAAGGCCCAAAATAACACAATTTGCATGTAAATGTGCCTCAGCTTTGCAAACTCCACTTGGTGTTTTCTTAGAGACACAGAAAATACTCCGTGGGTTCAGCCCCAGTGCTGCTGCTGCTGCTCCAGAGGAGCTGATGAGTGGGGCCAGCAGCAGGTGCCACCCAGTCCAGGGATGGCAGCACCAAGGGGTGGTGCTGGTGTGGCCGGAGATGGTGCTGCTGGTGATGCTCAGACTGTGCTTGGGAGGATGGGGCTTATGGGGAGAGGCAGCACCAGAAGGGTGAGGAGATGTTGGAGGGGGTCCAGAGGAGGTCATGAGGGTGATCAGAGGGCTGGAGCCACCTCTGCTCTGAGGAGAGGTTGAGGGAGCTGGGGCTGCTCAGCCTGGAGAAGAGGAGGCTGAGGGGAGACCTCACTGCTCTCTACAGCTGCTTCTGAAGGGAGGCTGCAGTGAGCTGGGGGTTGGCCTCTTCTCCTTAGGGACTGGCGACAGGAGCAGAGGAAGTGGGGTCAGGCTGTGCCAGGGGAGGGTCAGGTTGGATCTGAGGATAAACTTCTTCCCAGCAAGAGTGGGGAGCCCTTGGAAGGGGCTGCCCAGGGAGGGGGTGGAGGCAGCATCCCTGGAGGGGATCAACAGCCAGGGTGTTTGAGGAGCTGGGGTAGTGGTTGAGGGCTACAGGGCAGCTGGTTGGACTGGGTGATCTTGAAGGGCTGATGACTCAATGTTCACTCTGACCTCCTGCCACTCATCCCACTGCTAAGCAGCAGCTCATCCTCAGCAGCCCCAGCAAGTCCAGTCCACTCCACTCCCTGCATCATCAGCTCAGTTACCAGTAAGGCTCCAGTGCCCTTATTGTTCCTGCAGCTCTGATACTGGAATCTGGAAGAGCCCAGAGCAGCATCACAGGGGAAACCTCCAGCAGCAGCTGGGAGCTGATTTATAAGCTCAGCAGAGCCGTTATGTCCAACCTGATGATGGGAAACCGAGCGACAACCCTGCGATGGGCCTTTGGAGAGCGGCTCTCTGCCTCAAAGTCTACTGAAGGCAACAAGCCCATAAATTAAGAGCCTCGAGGTGGCCAGCACAGCTGATCGGTGCAACACAGCCACCCCCTTGGGCTCCTCCCCTGCTCTCATCGCTGCTCTGGGGATGTGTCTGTGTCCCAGCACATCCCACCTGCACTGATTTCTCCTACAACCAGCTCCTCCACCCCTCAGATTGGGACTTTTCCAGGATTTCACCTCAGTCCAGCTCGTTTTGCTCACTCCAGCCCCGTCCTTTCCCCACATCCCCCTGCCATCAGCATCACACCTGGCCCAGAGGAGCAGCCTCCCATCCCCACACAGCCATCCAAACCCAATGACCCCCCTCCATCACACCCCTCCCCAGCCAGTTAAACCCCAACTGACAACAACTAGCAGCACAAGGCAGCATCAAGTGTGTTCTGACATCAAGACAACCACCGTGTCCTCCCCGGGCCACCTCTCTGATGCCTTTGAAGACCAGCAGCTCACAGCCACCGGCAGCATCACCACGCTGGAAAACCCAGACACATCCCAGTAGCAAGACTGGGCAGCAGGGATGCTCCAGCCGCTCCCTTGTTTATCCCCTCCAGAGGGAGTTTTGGTTCCAGTTCAAATGCAGCCAACTCCCCAGCTTCAAAATCAAACCAAAGCCCCAGCTCTAAAATTGAACTCAATCCCAGTGCCTCCCCACCAGTTCTCCCAGTGTGCCCAGCACAGAGTTCCCTGGCTTTTCCCCTTTGCATTTCTGAGCTGCTGGTGACTGGTTGTTGAGGCTGCAATAAGCAGCTCAACTGGCCGTGTACCACTGCCCGATCCCACCCTGTGACAAGGAAGAGCTTTGGTCAGGGGAGTTGGGAGTGACTGGGCACCGCCTTTTTGCACTGGGAGGGCAGCGTCAGAGCCAAGAGGGTGGGTGGGAACCTGGGGAGATGCTTCCCCTCAGCTCCCTGCCTGAGAAACCCCTCTTTGCCCTTCCCAAGGAATGGGCTGGGGACACAGGGAGAGCCACCAGCTGGCATCAGCAGTGGGACCCACCAGATGGGGTTGAACCAGCTGCATGGTCATGCCCAGACCCACCAGAGGCAAAGACACACTTGACCCCATCAAGACCCAACTACTCAACTCCAACCCCAGCACCACGACCCCATCAAAATCCAACTGCTCAACCCCAGCACTGGCACCACAACCCCATCAAGACCCAACTACTCAACTCCAACCCCAGCACCACGACCCCATCAAGACCCAACTGCTCAACCCCAACACCACGACCCCATCAAGACCCGACTACTCAACCCCAACACCAGCACCACGACCCTGTTAAAAGCCAACTCCTTGACCCCAACAAAACCCCATTAAAACCCTCCCTGGGTTTCACACTGAAACAACTGGGGCTGCTTGAACTCCCCAACTCAGGTTTCCTTCTCCAGCTGAAGAAGGAATAGACCCCACAAACCCTTCCAGCAGCCAAGATCACCCTACAAACCCTACACCACACCAGCCCTTCCCCATCTCCGCTGCTCCCAGCCCTCTGGCAGCCAGAGGTTTGAGATCAGCCAGGAATCACTTTGCTTGGCTGGATCTTCACACAAGAACCTCACACGAGATCATTTGACCCCCCCCCCCACTTATGGGATCCCCCAGAGGATGACAGGACATGGGCTGGAGTGGGGACGTGGGTGCTGGGTGAGACCTGGGCTGCTCTCAGAGAGCCAACAGCTGGCCCCATGGGACACAGGAACCTGCACTGGGAGACACTGGGGTGGGGAGGAGAAACCCAGGCTTGAAGGCTGTTAATTAAAAGCCTCCTGCCAGGGTACTAAACACCTCAATGCAACCAGCAGACGCGTTAGCGGGGGATCCCACCGGGGCTGTTGTGCTGCTCTGTTTAATGGGTTTAATTAATTTATTACTCTGCACACAACCGCTTCCCAACCGGTGGCAAACACACCTGGCCAGGAGTCGCCCCAGAGAGCCACAACCAGGCTTAGAGATCCCCACAGGGACCCACAGCCAGGCTCAGGGGAGCCTCATGAGGACCCAGAGATGACCCCAAACCATCACACAGGGGGCCACAGCTCAGCACCTGTCACTCACCTCAGCTCCTCCAGCTTGGCCACTCTGTCTGCACCCCAGCAGTCATGGTTCTCCAGAGCTCAGTAGTCCAGCTTAGTAGCCCAGTCCTACAAGGTCACCCACAAAAGGACTTACCTGCTCTAAACTCCCCACCTGGTGCTCAACCCCCTCTAAATAGGGCAGGAGTCACCTCCACCACCCCACTCATGCAGTGCAGCTGGATTTGTGGGTGGGGAGGAACCCTCTAGCCAGCCACCCACCCAGCCCTGCAGCTGCTTCTGCCCTCGTTAGGGCCCTCATTAGGGATCCAGGAGCCTGTCAGTGCTCTGTGGTGCCCATGGCTGCCATCAGAACCTGTTCTGACCAGGAACACAGAGGTCCCACAGCCTTTAGAGCCAGTTAAATCACCACTTCTGAAGGAGGGATCCCCCAGGACACTGGGACTGATGGTGAGAACTGGCTCCAACCAGCTGTGGGACCCCATCTCAAACCCTGTGCGTGTGACTGGTCTCCTCACCCCATTACAGATTCACATTGCCCAGAGGATGCAGGAGGTCCCTGGGCTGCACAGACCCAGGTAGACCCCTCTACACATACACGAACACCCCACTCTGAGTCTCCCTTACTTCAACCCCCACCCATCATCACCAGTCCCATCACGGGGGGAAGATCCGAGCAGTGGCAGCAGCCTCCTCAGCAGCTCCTCTCCCCCTCCTCTCCGTGGGGCTCCCTGAGGAGCATCAGGCAGATGTTTGCTCTGTGACAATCTGCATCCTGCTGGATCTGATAATCAGATCAATTATCCCCAGCTCCCAGCCACGGAGCTCTGCGCTCGCTGGAAATCAGGATGGATGGAGCCTTTTCGCTGCCAAGCGGAGCGGTCAAAGGGGTCCCCACGCGACGAGGCTGGGGATATCCAGCCTGGGGACAGACAGCAGGGAGGTTGTTAATGGCAGAGAGAGCCCTGGGGCTGGATTCCCTCTGGGAAATGGGAAAACACTGCAAAACTCCCCATCGCTGCTGAGCTGGAGGCACTGCCTGAGCTCTGCAGGCACTGCCTGGGGAGATGCCAGCCACAGGCACGTGGAGGCTGGCGGCTTCTTGGCTGGACTCTGCCACTGCTTGAGACCCCCACTGCTTGTGGGGCAGCAAGATGGGAGCATCCATGGGGCTGCTGAGCAGGGACATCCATGAGGCAGTTGTGCAGGAGCATCCATGAGGCAGTTGTGCAGGAGCATCCATGAGGATGCAGGACAAGAGCATCCCTGGAGAGGCCAGACAGGGCCAACCATGGGGCAGCTGGGCAGGGACATCCATGCGGCTGTTGTGTAAGAGCATCCATGGGGCAGCTGGACAGGGGCACCCATGGGGATAATGGGCAGGACCATCCATGAGGACGCAGGGCAAGAGCATCCACAGGGATGCTGTGTAGTAACATCCATGGCACAGCTGGACAGGGGCACCCATGGGCCACCAGGGGAGGGACATCGATGCTCAGCCAGCCCCTCTCACCCCATCACCACTCACTCCACCAGGGCACCCCTCTCCCTTCAGGTTTCAGAGTCCTCAGGGTGAGCTGGGCTGCACGTACAGAGCGGGAGGCTGGTGACCACCCCAAACCTCCCCTGGAAGCCCAGCTCAGCCCCCGATTCCCGCCCCAGGGCGGGTCACCCTGCCCAGACCCCGGGCAGCTCGTGCAGGGGGTCCCTCCTTTATTTTCCCCACGTGCTGTTATTATTTTGGCAGCGGCGGAGTCAAGTAGCTCAATTAAGCAATAACTGCCTCTGTACAGCTGCCCACACAGCCCGCGGTAAATAATTAAATGCCGAAATAAGACAGCAGATGGGAAGCAGCACGGAGAGAGATCCGAGAGGAACCCGAATGGCTCCTGCCATGGCAGCAGCTGTGCGGGGCCTGGGATGCTGCCCGGGGTGCCGCAAGCCTCCCGGAGCATCCTGCATCCCACTGAGCACGGGATGGGGGGTGGAGCACGTGTGGGCGTGGCCCATGCTGGGATGTCCCGTGGGATCCCCTGCTAGCAGGGGTGGGGTCTGTAGGTCTGGAGAGATTGAGACATCCCTCTGCCTCCAGCATCACTGGGGATCACAGTCTGACCCCGTTCCAGCATCGCTCACATCCCCGCATCCTGACCCCGGCTCCCTCCCACAAAACCCCACGGGAGAGGTAGTTCCCCTCCCTCAAGCCCTAGATCCCACCCCAGGAGCAGTCAGCTCCACCCGAGAGAGCGGCAGAGGGGAAAAGCATGGTGGAAAATTTTAACCGAGCCCCGGGTATCGATCGAGAGGCGAAGCACATCCCCCGAGCAGGGCTGCGCTCCGCTCGCACATCATCTGCATTTATCTGCTTCAGCCAAGCACAGGAGCCTCCTCGAAAGGCCTAATTACAAGCTACTGATGGATAAATATTAATGCCAACCCCACGCCTCGGAAGGAGACTACAGCTCAGGGCTCAGCGCAGGAGCCTGGTCCAGCCGCATCCCAGCAGCGCCGGCTGGCCCGGAGCTGGCAGTCCCCGGGTACCACCTCTGCCAGCTTCCCCACTGGCTGTGCCTGGGCAGAGCTGGCGGTGAAGGCAGCGAAGGCAAAGGGTTTGGTGGAGAAAGCAGTGGGTTCAGTGAGTGATGCAGCCCTGTCACAGCTTGGATCCCCCATCCTGGGATGCAGGAGGAGCCCCACATCCCTCCATTCCATGGCCCTAATGAGCCTTGCAAGTGGCTCAGAAGGGCTGGAGGCGTTGAGGTGAGGAGCTGGCTGTGGGTCAGTGGGCACAGGCTGCTGCTGCTGCTGCACAGAGATCTCGGAGGGCAGCGGCTCCCCCGAGGCAGCCGGCGCATCCTCTCCATATTCACATTTCCATCACATCCTCCTCAGACAGCACCAGCTCCACTCCTCCATCTGCTTAAATGCCACCTCCACGAGGGGTTGGCTCCAAACATCTTCTCCCCTTGTCGCTCGTTTGCCATCCTCTTAAGGATTCTCCTTCGGTTCAGGAGGGATTTGGATTTGGGGGGACTCAGGAATGAGGTGGAACAGGGAAGCCTGGAGCTGGAGGCAGGGGATGGTCTCCAAATCTTCAAGGGCTGCTTCAGGATGCCCCACACCAGCATGGACCAGTAAGGCTGAGCATCACCGTGGTGCCCGTGCTGGGGACCTCCTGCTCCTTGCACCGATGCCCTCAGCACCCAGATTCTTGGATGCTGGTGTGAAGGCAGCCGCCAGCTCGTGGATGGCACTGGGTCAAGGACATGTGGCCACCCCATCCCTGCTCCCGGATCAGGGTCATCCCTGTGCTGGATGAGAAGCTGCTCCCCCTAAGAGCTCCTGCACAGCCTCCCACACCCCGGGTACCCTCTACAACAAGAGGGAGAGGCCCAAAATCCCACTGCAGATGCAAACAGTGCCCGTTGGGGTCCAGCTCAAACCCCTGGAGGGGGCTGTGGTGCCCAAGCGCTGATGTCCCCCACGTGGGGACGGTCCTGTGCCAGGCTCGGAGCCAAGAACGACTCTGCTGCTGCTTCTCTTCGCAGGGTGAATTGAACCACAGCCAACAAGGAGCTCTTGTGCAGGGGCTACCAGCGCAGCGGCTGGCAGAGCTGCTCCATGGTGTGACCCCCCCCAGGAGATGCCTCCCAGATCTTCATCTCCTCCATTATCAGCTCCGGGCCAATTTCCAGACAGCCCCAGTACGGAGATCTGAGCCTCTCTTAGAGCATCGGCTCCCTCCCAGCCCTAGTGGGGGTGAACTGGGATGAACTGGGATGCTTTGGGTGGCTGCCCCTGTGTGGCCGGGGAAGCACAAACATGCTGCTGGGGGTCTGCAGCCTGACGTGGGGATCCACCCCTTGGCAAACGCCCCTCAGCATCCTTCTGCTTGCGGTGACACCCAGTCCCCAGCACCTACCGGCGCTTGCTGGGAGGGTGGCAGCGGTGGTGGCAGCAGGGTGGGACGGGCGCAGCTGTTGCTGGCAGGGGCTGTGACAGGGTGTTACATCCCCGTTTCCCCCCCTCCCCTCCACCTCCTCCCTCCTCCCCAGAGCTGTCAGGGAGGGTTTTTTCCCCCAGGAGCCGCTGCATAATCTGCATCCACCAAGACACAGCTTCTGGGCCCTGTTTGTCAAAGTCAATCTGCAGCTCCCTGCCTCCCGAGCTTGCGACACGAGAAGAGGGAGCCAAGCCTCAGCCACATACCCTGGGGCTGCTGTGATGCTGCCCCCCACCACCAGCACGGACCAGTAACCATGCGGTGGGGCTGAGCATCACCACAGCTGGTGCTGGGGACCTCGTGCACCTTCCACCCTCAGCACCCAGATTCTCAGGTGCTGGTGTGGAGAGAGCCACTGGCTCGTGGATGCTGCTGGATCGAGGTCGTGTGGCCACCCCATCCCTGCTCCTGGATTAGGGTTATCCCTGGGCTGGATGAGAAGCATCAAAGGCACGAAACCCTATTTCCAAGTGCAGGAGCATCACCCTCAGCTCCACCACCCTACGGTGCATGTCATGAGCTGCTGGTGCTCAGCTCCCACCTCACCCTCCCAGCGTGGGATGGAAGGGGCCGGTGGGTGCTCCAGGACGTTTCCCTCCGTGAGAGCTGCAGCTCCTGCCTTCGCCTGGGGGCCGGCTTTGTTCTCTGCACAAAGGGAGCTGCCAAGGAACAGGCGGCAGCTCAGGCAGAGGGACGGGAGCTCTCTGCAATGCTGGAGGAGGACTGGGCTTGTCACGGCGCTGCCAGTCACTGTGGCATGGGGCTGAGCCGGAGCAGGTGGCAAACCGAGCTCAGCTCTTGTAAAGCAGCTCAGCCTCACCCCAGAGCCCCACCCTGGTCCTGGTGGAGCCTCCTGAACACTAAAGTCCCCCCAAATCCCTTTATGGGGTGCATCTACCCCTGATGCACCAGCCAGTAGGGCTAGGCTGGGCCTGGAGACACTATGGGGACGACACCAGAGCTGCTGAAGCTCAGGTGAGGTGGAGCCAGAGGCATCTGAACTTCTCCCAGAGCATCACAGGTCTCCGCAGCATCCTCGCTCCACACAGCCAGACCTTGGGGACCCCCGAGGGGTGCTGTGGGCTCCGGGGCAAGCACCCACCAGCCCTGCTCCCTGGAGGGCAGGACACGCTGCCCTTCCAGCCCTCTGCCTCATCCATCACCAGTTACAGCCATCTGCACCCACGGTTCAGCACTGTGGGCTTCCCGCCCTCACCCACCTCCCAGCACATGCTGGGTCCACTAAAGCCCAGCAAGCAACTTGGGCTGGACCCAAACCCTCCATCGTCCTCTGGCACCGCCAAAGATCCCAGTCGGAGGGGAACGGGGGCTGTTCTCGCTGTTACGAGCTATCTATAGCCCCCTCTGCACCTCTATATATAGATCCTGTCTCTCCCAGCTAATCTCTTTGCAATCACAAAGCCATTAAATTAATTAACCGAGGGAAAGGGAGGAGAGGCTGGATACCCCCCAAAGAGCAGATGATCGTTTCATAGGGCTTTATACCCAAAACTCAGGCAGGGCAGCCCCTGGCCACTCACTCAGAACAGGCACGAGTCCGCCGTGGTGGGCACCGCAGGCTGAGCTGGCACCAGCACCACAAGCCCTGCTGGCACCGCAGCCTCAGGGGGGTTATGCTCCCTGCTGTCCAATGAAGGGTGAAGAGAGGTGGCCGGATCCATGGAAGGTCCCCGCAGCATCTCCACACAGCCGGTTGGTGCATTGGTGCTGCCTCCCGCCTCGAAGATGGGTGAGAAATCCACGGCCCAGCACGGGGTGGGAAACAGCGAGGAAGCAGCAGCTCCTGCCAGCAGCAGCCGGTGACGGGAGGAGCTGGCAGCAGCCGGTGCTGTGGGGCTGGCCTGAACCCCTGAGGGGTTTTGAGGGGAAAGCTCAGCGTGGGCTGGTAACCTGAGGATTTCATAGGGTCATTATGGTTGGGAGAGACCTCCAAGGTCATCCAGTTCAACCACCACCTGAACTCCGTGCTGCCCATAAAGCCTCTTCCCCAGGGCCACAGCTACTCAGCGTTTGAATCTCTTCAGGGACGGCAACTCTCCACCTCCCTGGGCAGCCTGTTCCAACCCCTGAGCACTCTGGCAGGGATGAGGTTTCTCCTGATGGCCAACCTCACTCTCCCCTGGGGCAGCTTGAGGCCTTTTCCTCTTGTTCTACTGCTGGCGACTGGGGAGAAGAGACCGACCCCCACCTCTCTACAACTTCCCTTCAGGTGGCTGTAGAGAGCAATGAGGTCTCCTCTCAACCTCCTTTTCCCAAGGAACCCCCAGTTCCAACCCCACTCAACTCAAGTCAATCCAACACAATCCAACTCAACCCAACTAAACCCCACACAACTCAACTCAACCAAACACAACCCTACCCAAACCAACACAACCCAAAACAACCCAACACAACCCTACTTAACCCAAAACAACCCAACACAACCTAACACAACCCAGCACAACCCAGCTCAACCCAATTCAATCCAACACAACCCAACTCAACCCAACACAACCAAACTCAACTCAACACAACCCAACTCAACCCAACACAACCCAACCCAACACAGCACCAGCCCCTTCACTAGAGGCCAAGATGACTCCTTGCCCAGTGCTGGCCACGCCTGGAGCTCTTCCAGGGGATTTAGGCTGGATCGGTGGGTTCAGATGTGATGGGAGAAGGGCAACACCATGGTAAAGCCCCAGGCCAGGAGAGTAGGGAGCACCCAGAGCCGCCTCCCTGCCCCCAGCTCGGTGCAGCAGCAGCTCCCGGCTCTGCGGGCTGGGCAGCTGATTGATCGGCTGTCTGCCCGCAATCCCCAGCCGTCACTCAGCCTCTAATCCGCAGCCCTGATGCATTCTCCTCGCTGACAACGAGCTGACACGGTTTTCATTGCACTTAATCAGCTCTTTAAATTTAATGCCCCAATCGACTGCATCTGCATCGGTCACTCCGCAGCGGCCGGGTCCCGTGGACAGGATGGACTCCTTGCACGGGATTTTAAGCACCGAGACAGCAGCAGGAAGCTGCTTTCAGCATCCAGAAGCCCCAGCAAAGGGCCTCCATCCAAACCCCAGTTCAGCTCCCAGCGCTTCCCAGCTGCACTGGCAGCTCCCATCTCCCTCCCATCGCAGCCCAGCAATCACCCGGGCAAGTGGAGCGCTGCAGGATGGCAGCTGAACCCTGGCTCTGGTGGCTTCTCCCTCCTTACCAGCCACAGCAGAGCCCAGGTCCCTGCCAGCCCCAGGATGGTCCTCATGGAGGGGACACAAATCCACCCCATAAATGGCTGTGTAGGGTACTGAGCATCACCCCAACCAGGGGTGCCCTGTCCCCTTTCACATGGGTCTGGGGGAACCACCAGCAGCTCCTGTTGCCCACCAGCCTTCTGGGGAGCTGCTGGAAAAGAGAGGAGGGGGAGAAAAGGATGAGGAGGAGAAGGGGAAGGGGAGAAGAGGAGGAGGAGAAAAGGAGGAAGATGAGAAGAGGAAAAGACTTTTCCCTCCTCTAATGTGGCACCGAGATGCCCCTGTGCCAGAGCAATGAGTGGTGACCACAGGGATGCCCAGCCCCAAAGGTGGTGGTCCAAGGGACCAGCAGCATCCACCACCTGTCCACAGCTCCCCAGTCCACAGCAGCAGAGCCCCAGAAGCCCCTTGGAGTGGGGGAAGGAAAATCCCCCACAGGGAGCCAGGGATTGGCATGTAAGGGCCAGCCACTGCCAGGCTGTGGTGCCAGCTGGGTGATGCTCTGCAGCCCAAACAGAGCTGAGGGGGTGCTGGGCTTCGCTCCACCCTAAACAGGTGGGAACTGATGACTGTGAAGGTTTGGGGGATGCAGAACAAAATCATCAGCCCTTCCCTTCCCACAGCAGCTTGGCTGCCGGGTTCCCACACGGCTGGATGCGGCTGCAGAGATGCAGATCCTGAGGCTGGAGCAGCTTCCCATGGGTCTGGGGGCTCCCACCAGGGCACTGTGTGATGCCAGCAGGGTGAGTGATGCCCAGCAGGGTGATCCAAGGAGAAGTCCTCTCCCCAGCACCCTCCTGGGGTCAAATCCTTCTGGCCCCCAGGACAGGGACTGGCAGCACCAGCACCTGAGGAGTGGGTGGTCTTGGAGTGACTTTTCTCTCTTCCTTCACCTTTCCCTGTTCTTTGAGCAGCGATTGAACATCCCCTGTGCAGAGAACAAAGGTCTCTGCCGTGAGGAGCTTGGTGAGACCCAGGTATGGTGCCAGAAGGATGAAGAGCCTTTGGAACAGCGGAGTGAGGAGCACCCAGAGCTGCTGGGGCCCCCCTGCCCTGGGTGAAGCTCAGCTCCTCCACCACTAGCCCCCAACCCCAACTAAAACCCCCCTGGATGGAGGTAAAACCCCTGTGAGTGCGATGCCAGCTGGCCGGAGCCAGGATGTGCCTGGCTCCACGTGCCCAGGCAGCAACCCCCATCTGCTCAGGGGTCACAGCAGCCCCCTGCATCCCCCCTCTGCTGCTGCCAGAGCCCGCGGGCAGCTCCAGCCCTCACATGCCGCGCTCCGTGCTGCAGGAAGGCGCTCGCCTGGGATGCTCCAGCTTGCCCTACATTCCTCCCTAAATATAGCCAGCCAGGTGCCACCCACCCGCCCGCCGGAGCCAGCTCGAGGGAGGCTCGCTGTGGGCTTGACCCCCAGTTGGGTCCAGCTCACCTCACCCCAGGGTGCTGCCAGTCCCCTCCCAGTGCCATCCCCACTGCCCCAGTGCCACCTCTTCCATCCCTACCCCCGAGACCCTGAGTGGAGTCAAAGGGCTGGTGGCACCCAAGGGTGGCTGCAGGGACCCAGCCGCCTCCTCCCCATGGGAACCGACCCCAAAATAGTTGGAACACGCTTCCCTCACCCCGCTGGTGGAGGGGGTGGCAGAGGAGGATGGAGAGGCAGAGCCGAGCTCGTCACACGCGTTCGCTCCCGCCTTCTGCTTCCCAAAGCGCTGGAGAAACGCCGAGGCTGTGCCAGGGAGGGGATGGGATGGGATGAGGTGGGATGGGAGGAGGGCTCGGCGTGTCCCCAAGTTGCCTCTTGCCCCCAACAGCTGGCGAAGGAACAACATGATGGGACCATGACCTCATGCTGCAGCCGCTGAGCAGGATCCCTGGCCAGATCTGGGGCTTCGTCCTGCCTCCAGGCAACTGCTGACTGCCAGCAGGGCCCGATGCACAACCTGGAGCTCGTTTGTCCTTTGCTTGGGGCTCTGCAGCTGCAGTGATGCTGGCAGGGACCCCTCTGCACTGGGAGGGGGCTGGAGGGCTGCTTTTGCGCTGGATTCCAATTCACACCACAGCTCCCGGTTCATATCACAGCTCCCAGCTCACACACCACAGCTCCCAGCTCACACCCCACAGCTCCCAGTTCACATCACAGCTCCCGGTTCACACCCCACAGCTCCCTGGGATGCTCCCGTTGGGGTACTTGGAGCCCTCATCCCAGCTTCCCACTGACTGTCAGCAGCTCTTCCAACTGAACCAGCTCCTGACCTCCATGAGCTGCAGCTCTCACGACCTTCTCCCCAGGCCCTCCCAGGAGCCCCCTTCCTGGAGGTCCTGGGGATGGAGTCACTGTGGCTTATCATAGGATCATCATGGAATCATCGAATGGGTCGCGTTGGAAGGGACCTCCAGCCACCAGTGCCGTGGAATCACGGGAACTCTCTTAAAAGCTCCAGCTCTGGCTGAAAGCTGATGTTCACCTTGAAACAAGCCATTTGCTGAAGGCCAGAGACACGATCTCAGCTGAAGTCAAAAGCTGCTCCAGTAATGGATGTGCAGACAAAAGCCCTGAGTTGGCACCAGGGGGGTTGGGGAGGGCTCCCTGGCTCCCCTCCTTCTGTGGAGCAGCAGCTCCTGGCAGCGCTGGATCTTGGCAGCTGACCCCTTGCTGCCCCCAGGGACACTGGGCATAGGGTGGACCATGAGATGCAGCCTCTCAGCTTTGTCCTGAAGCCTGGACAGTGCAGGACATGGCCCTGGCAGCTGATGGAGAAATTAAGGGCAGGGAGAAGAGAAACCATAGGACTGTGCTGGGTTGGAAGGGGCCCCCAAAGGGCAGCCAGTCCAACCTCCCAACACCCAGCAGGGCCACCTCTCACCAGACCAGGTTGCCCAGAGCCCCAGCCAGCCTAACCTTGGATGGCTCCAGGGATGGGGCCTCCACCCCCTATCTGGGCAGCCTGGTCCAGGGACCCCCCAACCTCAGACTGAACAACTTTCTCCTCCTGTCCAGCCTCACTCTGCCCTTTTCCAGCTTCAAACCGTCACCCCTCGTCCTATCATCCCATCACTGAGGGTGCCCTCAATCCCCTCCTCCAGATCATTGAGAAAGCCGTGAGACAAGCCTGACCCCAATCCTTCACAGCTGGGCATCATCTCCTATGGGATCCCAGTGGGTGGGGTGGGACCCCTCATCCTACCATGCCCTGCCCTTGGGAAGAGCTCAAAGCAGGTGCAGGAGAAGCCCAAAACTACTCTTCCCCCTCCTCTTCCTCACTGCACAGTGGCTGCTGCAGCTCTGTAACGCTCACCCCAACGTCACATCCCCCCTGTCAGTAGGATCCTCCCAAATTACAGCCCCAAGCTCCCAGCATCTGCACGGGGCACCCTGCCCTAGTGCCAAGCTCGCCCCAACCCCTCATTAGCTGCCACGGGAGGGCTAATTGCAGCCCTGTTCTACTACAAGAGGCTGGCATCAACCTTTGGCGGGGGTGGGAGCTCAGGATGCTGAAGAGATGCTCCCCCCACCCCATGTATCCCTCAAACTCAGGGTGTTTTCCCAAGTCCCTGGGGAGCATTTGGGGGGGGGAGTGGTCCCTATTTCCATCCCACAGCTGCCTCTGGATGCTGGAGCATCCCTTGACATTTCCCATTAAACCCCATTAAGGACCAGTTTCTCACAGAACACCTGGGATCAGAAGGGACCCTGGAAAGATCATCCAGTCCAATCCCCCCACAGCAGGTTCCCCTAGATCACAGAATCACAGAGCATTAGGGATTGGAAGGGATCTCGAAAGGTCATCCAGTCCAATCCCCCGGCCACAGCAGAAGATCCAGCGGAGAGTCCAGTTCAGGTCCAGAGCCAAACTGGGGGCCCTCCCCATTGCCATTTTGAATTCGAAAAGACACAGAGACCTTTTTCAAATAGGAATCAATTCCTAAACCCAAACATATCCCTTCTCAATTACCTTCCACCCCCAAAAAACAACCCTCATGAATATGTATCTCCCCTCTTTTCACCTCCTACAACCCTCTATTACTGGTTTTCCCGGCACCGGGGAGGCTGCGGGTTGCACCGGGGCTGCGACATTTATCACTCGAATGTAATTTATAAGGTGTAGAGCGGGGTCTAATAAAGTCGGGATGCGGTGATGGATGGGGGGAAGGCGTGTGCTTGAAGGGGATCTTGTTTACAGCCTTGTAGGGCTGCGCTCAGAGGGAAATGGGAAGGTTCGAAAATCGTTAGCTCCGTGCCGGGCGCTGCCGGGGAAACCCCACGGGGAGCTCCTGAGCGGGAGCTGAGCAAAGGTTGGAGGGGCTGCTGGGGATTTGTAGGGGAGTGCAGCTTGGTCAGGGATGGGAGAGCACCCAGGGGAGAGGAGAGGGAGAGGCAGCACCCAGGGAAGAGGAGAGGAGTGGAGGAGAGGACCCAGGGGAGAGGAGAGGAGGAGAGGACCGGACCCAGGGGAGGGGAGAGGAGACGAGACGAGGAGAGGGAGAGCACCCAGGGGAGAGGAGAGGAGGAGAGGGAGAGCACCCAGGGGAGAGGAGAGGACCCAGGGGAGAGGACCCAGGGGAGAGGAGAGATGGGAGAGCACCTGGGGATGAGTGAGCACCCACAAAACAAAGAGCACTTAGAGAAAGGAAAGCACCCAGGGATGGGTGAGCACCCAGTGCTGTTCAGCAGAGCTCAGGCAGCTCCGGGACTCAGCCACCGCCAGCTCCGCCTGCCTTTGAGTGCCAGGAGAAGGCTCTGCCCTCCAGTGAGTTATTGCGAGGACCGACCAGTCCCAAGCGGCACTTCCCAGCAGGCAGCGAGGAGCAGACCAGTATTTATAGGCAGAAGGCAGCGCTGCGAGCGCCCAGCTGTCACTCAGCTGACAGCACCAGGACTTGAGGCCACCGCGAGCCCAGCGCGGGCGACAGGGAGCCGGGGCACTGCCCTCACAGGGAATTCTCAGTGCAGAGCTCACCCAGGCAAGGACTGGTCCCCACAGTGATTTATCTGCAGTGCAGGAGCCAGGAAAATTGTCCTTTTATAAATCACCCCCCGCTGGCTCCTGCGGCTGCCAGGCAGGGCTGTGCCTGGGCAAGCAGCTGCTCTGCGTTGGTGGCACCTCCTGGGGCACACTGAGCCTTCTCGTTCCTGAATATCCCACCAACACAGGGGATGTGGGAGCAGGGTGGAATCAGCGAATCATCAGATCAGAGAATCATTGAATCATCAAATCAGGGGATTAGAGAATCAGAATATGATCAAACCCTTGAATCACAGAATCCCAGACCATTAGGGATTGGAAGGGTCTTCAAAGGTCATCCCCAATCCCCTGCCCTGGGCAGTGACACCTCTTACCAGACCAGGGGGCCAAGAACCCCATCCAACCTGGCCCTGGACACTGCCAGGGATGGAGCAGCCACAGCCTCCCTGGGCCAAATCACAGAACAGTGAAGGGAGCTTGAAAGATCAGCCAGTCCAATCCCCCCACCACAGCAGGATCCCCCAGATCCAGTCACACAGGAACATGGCCAGGAGGGTTTGAAACATCTCCAGAGGAGGAGACTCCACAACCCCCCTGGGC
>JAOXOE010000853.1:4220737-4232469 GCA_028565055.1 Phoeniculus purpureus | reverse complement strand
ATGAATGGGTGGTTCTGTGGCTGAGCGATTGCAGAACTGTGTGTCTGGTGCAATCACCTTGGCAGCTGGAGAGCAGCTGCAGGGAAAACACTTGAACTGGGGCCAGGCTCTTTCAAGTGGAATCGAAGATGTTGCCTCTCGCAGATAAGAATCTCAGCGCTGCTACAAGCGCAGGGGGCGGCACTCGGGAGCCTGCAGCCACCCTCGGAAACCCTCTTTAATTTGCTCTTGTTTACAGGAACTCGGCTTCATCACGGAGCCCTCGCGGTGTGTCTGGCCTCACGTACCGCTGCTGCCGGGAAGCTGCAGTGCAGGGCCGAGTGAGCGGTTCCACCGGCGAAAGGCCGGGGAGCTCTGGCACTTGAGCCTGTGCTGGTTGCCAAATGTAATAACCTCTGAATGGGCTACTCCGTGTGCTGCACGGTCAAGCTGTTGGGCTGCCCCTGCTGATGCTCCAGGGCCTGAGGGCTATGTGCTGCTCGGATCCAGTCCAGTGACCGCACGTGTTAGAGGTCAGAGAGGTGCTTTATCACCTGCAGCTCAGAATGGGCTCCCTCTGGCACTGGCCACAGAGTGTTATCAGTTCATGAGGTGGTCAGTTCTGTTATCACCAACAGCCTCCCCACTGTCACTCCCTGAGGGAACCCAAAGGCTTCAGAGCCTTTTTGGTCTCAGTTTTGGGAGGAGAGTGACAATCACCTGGGACAGAGGGACTTGTTTGCAGCTCTCTGTGCTTCCCAGTCCCAAAAGAACAACTTGAGATGTTTGTTGTAGCTGCTGCTCGTCAGGAGGGACCAACAGGGAGAATCAGAAAGAGTTCTCCAGGCTGGAGAAGACCTTTAAGCTCATCTGTTAACCCAAGTGTCCCACAAGGCCACTGCTAAACTCTGTCCCTGAGCTCCACATCTCCATGTTCTCTTTCTCCTGGATTCTAAACCTTCCTGATTCTCTAGTGTGAGACTGAGTTGAATTATCTATTCTTCTAGAGAACGGGAGGCTGAGACAAGACCTCATTGCTCCCTCACAGGAGGTTGTAGTGAGGCTGTTGCTGGGCTCTGCTCCCAAATTCCTAATGATAGGATGAGGGGAAATGGCCTCCAGTTGAGGCAAGGGAGGGTTAGACTGGATCTGAGGAAGAAGCTCTTTGCTGAGAGAGTGGTTGGGCACTGGCACAGGCTGCCCAGGGAGGTGCTGGAGCCCTGTAGGGGTTTAGAACCCCAGTAGCTTGAGCACTTGAGGCCATGGTCTGGGGGTCAGGGAGCTGCTGGGCTTGATGCTCCTGGAGGTCCTTCCCAGCCAGGATGATTCTATCAACGGTCTTTCTACTCTTGACTGATCAGCAGGAGTCCTCACCAATTTGAAAAGGGCTTTTATCATTTTTGATGACTTTCCTGCTGCCTCCTGTTCAGGAGCTGTGCTTTTAATACTGGTTGGAAGAAACCTTAAAGGTTTATAGCAATGAAGATGTAGAGAGGCTGCATGTAAGGACACTTCCTGGGAACAGCCCCATGCTGATCATTCCTGAGAACAGGCTGCCACTGGCCCTTGGTTGTACTCTGGTCCAGAGGAGCAATGAGGCTGGGGAAGGGACTGGAAGGAAAGGCTCACGAGGAGAGGCTGAGGGAGCTAGAGGTGTTTAGCCTGGAGAAGAGGAAAGGGTGGGCGTCAGGAGGATGGAGCCAGGCTCTGCTCAGTGTCATCTAATGACAGGACAAGGGGCAGCAGGTGTGAGCTGGAGCAGAGGAGGTTCCACATCAATGTGAGAAGGACCTTTTTGCCAGTGAGGGTGCCAGAGCCCTGGCAGGGGCTGCCCAGGGAGGTTGTGGAGTCTCCTTCTCTGGAGACATTTCAAACCCTCCTGGACATGTTCTTGTGTGATTTGATCTAGGGGATCCTGCAGTATCAGGAGGATGGGACTGGATGGTCTTTCAAGGTCCCTTCCAATTCCTAATGTTCTGTGATTCTGTGATTCAGTGGGGACCGTCTCCCTCTCCCCAACTCCCTGAAGGGAGGCTGTGGTCAGGTAGGGGTTGGGTTCCTCTCCAGGGCAACCAGCACCAGGATGAGAGGGGAGAGCCTGAGGCTGCCAGGGGAGAGTTAGGTTGGATGTTAGGAAGCCCTTCCTCACAGACAGGGTGATCAGATGCCCAGTCTCATTGCTCCTCTGGACCTGCTCCAGCCCCTCAACCTCTTTCTCGAGGTGAGGGCCCAGCCCTGACTCCAGTACGTGAGAGAAGGTTTCCCCAGTGCCCAGTCCAGGGGGAGAACGACATCCCTAGCCCTGTTGGCCACACTATTGCTGATCCAAGCCAGGATGCCACTGGCCTTTCATGCCAATGAAAGAACAAACTGTGTTAAACAACCCTCTCAATACTGGATGAAAACAAATGTGAGTGAAGGTGCAAATGAGATTGTTCTTACATGGAGTCCAGTGGAGCAGGATCTACAGCTGACAGAGACACTCCTTCTTGTTCTAGCAACTTCAGCACTTCCCCTAGACAGGACCACAGACACAAAAAGCTCTTAGTTTGGGGATCATCAAGAAGAAAACCCACAGTCAGCACCTGCTGGTCTTCATGATTTCCATGGTTGCAGAGCAATTCTACAGCAATCTGGAGGTGTTTAGAGATCGTTTGGATGAGGTGTTGAGGGATCTGGTTTAGGGGTGAACTTGGAAGGTCAGGTAGCTGGTTGGACTTGATGATCCCAGGGATCTTTTCCAACCAGAGTGATTCTGTGAATATCTCCGATCGGAGACTAAGGGTTACTCAAACTAGCAGACACCTTGTCGCGAGGCTACCAGAAGCTTCCAGAACTTCCCCGGCCAGCCTGTTGCCCTGCTCACCTGTGGTGATGACACAGTCCACGTCACGGGTTTGGTGCTCCTGGCTGAAGAAGTCTGGCCGGGATGCCTCCAGCTTTTTGTCGTAGCAGGGCATCACAGTGACGTGGTAAATCTGTGCGGGGGAGACGTGCTGGGAGGGAGACAGAGCCGGGCAGCTGGGTTGGTGCTTTGGCAGGTGCTGAAGGAGCACAGCCTCAGCAGGACACACAGGTTATTATCTGTCTTTGGGTAACACAGGGATAACACTGCCAGGCAGCCACCAGAGAGACAAAGGAAAACACTGCTGACCAGAAGCACCCCAACAGAAAACCCAGAGGCAGGGAGAATGTCCATAGAATCATCCTGGCTGGAAAGGACCTCCGGGATCAGCAAGCTGAGCCCTCACCCCAACAGCTCCCTAACCCCTAGACCATGGCCTCAAGTGCTCGAGCTACTTGGTGTTAAACCCCTCTAGAGATGGGGATTCCACCCCCATCCCAGGGCAGCCTGTTCCAGTGCCCAACCGCTCTCTCAGCAAAGAACTTCCTTCTCAGATCCAATCTAACCCTCCCCTGATGTAACTGGAGGCCATTTCCCCTCGTGCTATCATTAGGAATTTGGGAGAAGACACCAGCACTAGCCTCACCACAACTTCATTGTAGGTAGGTGTAGACAGCAAGGTCTTCTCTCAGCCTGCTCTTCTCTAGACTAAACAACTCCATCTCCCTCAGCCTTTAACAGGTTGGACTTGATGATCCTTTGGGATCCCTTCCAACCTGAGATACTGGGATTATAAATCCAGACACATTCAATTCTTTCTCTCCTAGAACCCAATTCCACTTTGAAGCTGAGGTTGACACAGGAATGATTCCTTTGTTCCTATAAAAACATGTCCAGGTTCATGTGGAGAAGACTACTCCCCTGGGTTGCTTTTCCAGTGCTCAGCAGTTCTAAGAAAGAGAGTTCGGGTTGGATACAACAGGTGTCTGCTTCAGGGAGCAAATTGTTGATACAGCACCACATCTCAGCCTGGAGAATAGGAGGCTCTCAGGTGACCTTTGAGCAGCTTCCCAATCTCTGAAGGAAGGGGGCTACAAGAAAGCTGGGGGAGGGCTTTTGACAGGGGTGATAGTGAGAGGCGAAGGGGAAAGGGTTCCAGACCTGAAGAGGGGAGATTGAGGTTGGACATGAGGAACAAATTCTTTGCTGTGAGGGTGGGGAGATGCTGGAACAGGTTGCCCAAGGGAGTTGTGGCTGCCCCATCCCTGGCAGTGTTGAAGGCCAGGTTGGCTGGGGCCCTGAGGAACCTGCTCTAGTGAAGGTATCGCTGCCTGTGCAGGGGGGTTGGAACTAGATGATCTTTAAGCTCCCTTCCAGCCCCAGCTGCTCTGTGATTTGGGTGCCCAGGAGTGACTAGAACTAACATCTGGCCCAGCACCCAGCTCTGCCTGAGTTCTGAAGTCCTCCAGCCCTTCTGCAGAGTTAACTCTCTCCCTTTGGCCTCCCAGCTATTTGACTGCACGACACTGGAGCATCTCAAGACCTTCCGGACGGAGCGGCCGGTGAACTCTGCTGCACTCTCCCCTATTTTTGATCATGTAAGAATGAGCTCAGCTCCCTCTCTCCTGCCTGTGGCTGCAAATAGGAGGGGTCCAATTCAGTGCTGATGTTTTGGCTTCTCTCCGTTGCAGGTGGTGCTTGGTGGTGGGCAGGAGGCCATGGATGTGACCACCACCTCTACCAGGATTGGCAAATTTGAGGCCAGGTTGGTCCTTTTTCCTCTGGCAGGGCCAAGTCCTCACCTGGAAGACTCCTGATAGCCAAGGGAAGCTGTTCCCAGAGTGTCTTGCTCCTGGCAGTGATGGAGGGATCCGTTAAACTGGCAGAGCTCTTGAGGCCCCACCCTGATTGTTTCCTTAACTGCTGGTGCACATTTTGATCTTCCTCCTTCCCCCAGGTTCTTCCACTTGGCTTTTGAAGAAGAGTTTGGCAGAGTGAAGGGTCACTTCGGGCCGATAAACAGCGTCGCCTTTCACCCCGATGGGAAGAGGTGAGCGTTTCCTCCGTGGGCTGCACAGTGTGTCCCAGTCAAACTCTGTTCACAGGAGCCAGCACCTTCTTAACTCTCCCAGCCCTGCTGCCTCCCCTGGGCTGTCGCAGGGCTTCGCTTACACCCTGCTGCACATTCTGTCGGCCTCGCTGACCCTCTGATTCATCTCTGGAGGGGTTTGGGAGAACAGACTTCCCCTCTCTTCAGTTTAACCCTCGCGGCAGCGAATTCCTGACCCGAGGGACGACTTGATCTTGTCTTTCATCCCACAGTTACAGCAGCGGGGGTGAGGACGGCTACGTTCGCATCCACTACTTTGATCCCCAGTACTTCGAGTTTGAGTTTGAAGCTTAAAGGAGGACTTGCTCTCCTCTCCACTCTCCTCCTCCAACCTGCTTGCCCAGTCCATCGGCTCACCTCACCCTGCTCTGCAGGAAGCAGCCAGCTGCCAATTCAAGGTGAACTGGGGGCTGTGGAAAAGACAGGGAATTAAAACCCCAACCATCTCCAAAGGGCAGGACTGGCTTTGTCATGAGGTGCAGGGTTGGGTTGGCTGCCCCTGGGGCTGCTCTCTTCCTGCTGGGCATCAAGGGAGAACAAAAATCACCAGGAAATAAAGAGAATTTTTTATAACCCCCCAAAACAGCTCTGTGGGGGGTTTTTTGACTCTCTGCCCAGCCCAGAGGGGCAGAGCCACAGCCTTGAAGTGTGAAGAGGCTGGAAGTGCAGCAGCCGCTCGTTGTTTCCCAGTTCACACACACGCACCCGGTTCTGCTGCTTTGTTTATTTGCTGGGCTGACCCTCGGCCAACTTTCCTCATGGAACAGTTATTTCCTGCACTGGAGGCCTGGCTTGTGGATCCTTGTCCTTCCCCGGCCCTCACCCTGGCTCTCTATGTCTGCTGGGCTGGTTTGTTTTCTCTCTTCCTTCCTCAAAACTGGGTTCAAGGGCAGCGTCACCCTGTCCTCTGCACTTGTGAGACCGAACCCTCAGTACCTGGTGCAGTTTTGGGTTCCACAGGATCAGAAGGATGTTGAGGGGCTGGAGCGGGGCCACAGAAGGGCAGCGAGGCTGGGGAGAGGAGCTGGAGAACAGGGCCTGTGGAGAGCGGCTGAAGGAACTGGGGTTACTGAGTCTAAAGAGGATTCTGAGAGGAGACCTTGCTCTCTCCAGCTACCTACAAGGAGGTTGTAGCGAGGCTGGTGCTGCTCTCTTCTCCCAAATTCTTAATGATAGGACGACGGGAAACAGCCTCAAGTTGCGTCAGGGGAGGTTAAGATTGGATCTGAAGAAGCAGCTCTTTGCTGAGAGAGTGGTTGGGCACTGGAAGAGGCTACCCAGGGAGGTGGTGGAGTCCCCATCCCTGGGGGGGTTTAAAAACTGAGTAGCTGGAGCACTTGAGGCCATGGTCTAGGGGTTAGGGAGCTGTTGGGATCAGGGCTGGGCTTGCTGATGCTGGAGGTCCTTTCCAGCCAGGATGATTCTAGGATTCTCACTCTTGGGCTGGCTCCAAGCTGGGAGCAACTGTCACAGCGCTCAGAGCCCTCTGGGGACAGGGGCTGTGGGTTTAGTGTGTCAGCTGCTCTGTTTGGGCAGTGCAGGTCCGTCACTGGAGCTGCCTGAGGCTGGTGCTGCTGGGCACATCGACCTTTTGCTCCATCCACTCTCCAGGAATCCTGCTGGGAAGGAGAGCTGGAAGGAGCCCCATTTGTCAGGGAGTGGGGCTGCTGTGTAAGGGTGGAAAACCAGGCATGGGCTGTGAGAGAGAGCTCTTTACTGAAATCAGCAGTCTGTGCAGCCCAGGGGCTGCTGAAGGGTCTGTTCCTCAGCTCCCTGAGCTGTTCCATGGGGTCTGTGTCCTGCACAGAGCTCCCCGTGGGCCTGGCAGCCAGCAGGGAGTGAGCTGCCCACACCACCGTTCATCTCTCATTCTCGGTCGCGACGGTGGGGTCAGAGAGGGATTGGCTCAGCCTGTTGCCTGCACTCTCCTTGCTGGAGGGGTCCCTGACGCCTTCCACTAACCGCTGGATCTCTGCCCAGGCCTCATCCAGGTACTGAGATGAGCGGATCCATCGGAGGAATAAGCCTAGGAGGGAAGGGACTGTGTTACCGCAGCCCTGGCAGAGCAGCCCGGAGCCCACGGTGGGTTCCTGGAGCGCTGGTCCCAGCTTACCCTGCCACAGCTGGATGCTCTGGGGCTCAACAGAGGGCCAGATAACCAGGGCGTTGGGCGAGTACAGAGGGTTCAAGTACTTCTTCCTCTCCGTGGGCTGGTTGAGCCATGCCCAGAGGGAGTGCGTGTTCTCCTTCACTTTACACAGGCACCTACGGGAGAGCCCAAGCTGCGGAGCCTGGCGTGACCCACGCCGCGTCCAGGATGGCTCCAGCAGGGCGACAGCCTTGCACCGGCCTCAGGAAAGCAGCGGTGACCCCGAACCCCCTTTCCCCGCTCACCTCTCCCTCTCGTTGTTGCAGAGGAAGGTGCCGTAGGCGGAGGCGTAGGAGTTGTCGAAGAGGGTGAGCAGGAGGCGTTCGCTGAACTCGAGCGAGAAGGGGAACTGGCGGCTCAGCTGCCACACGCAGTCGAGGAAGAGGGCGAAGAGCGGCGCCTCCTGCTTCAGCCGCGCGTGGGAATAGGCAGAGCGAGCACAGCGCAGGTGGAAGGGGTGGCCGGCCTGCGGGACCCCCCCCGGCAGGGAATCAGGAGGGGTGAAGGGCTGCAGCAGCAAGGAGTTCGGTTGGGGAGCGGGAGGGCAGCGGCTTGAAACTGGGGGAGGGCGAAACCGCTGCCCCACACCCTATTTGGGTCTTAATAGGGGAGGAGCAGGGACTGGAAGCCTAAACTGGGAGGACTGGGGAGGTCCCATTAAGGGGGACTGGGAGGGAGTGGGACCTGATACTGAGAGGACTGGGGGGAGGGACTGAGGAGGTTCCAGTAAGGAGGGCTGGGAGGGAGAGAGACTTGAAACTGTGTGAACTGGGGAGGGGGACTGAGGAGATTCCAGTAAGGGAGATTGGGAGGGAGAGGGACCCAAAACTGGGTGGACTGGGGAAAGGGACTGAGGAGGTTCCAGTAAGGGGGACAGAGCAGGTGGAACCTGAAACTGGAGCAGTCCCAGTAAGGGGGACTGCGAAGGAGCGGGAGCCTAAACTGGGGGGACTGGGGAGGTCCCAGTAAGGGGGAGCAATAAACCCCCTGTGGAGTGCTGGCCTCACCTCGATCCACTCCCTCTCGAGCAGCCCCTGGAAGCCGGTCAGCGTGCGGCAGGAGGGCTCCAGGATCACCTGCGCCAGCGCCGTCACCAGCAGCGTCGTGTCCGTCCCCTCTGGGCCGTGCACCAGCACGTTGGCCTCCTCCCTGTGGGCGAGCGCCAGGCGGGTGCGGGGACACCAGGGTGAAACCTCAAACCCAAGGGCCGGGGCTTGGGCAGGGAGCGGGGATCGGGGGACCCCGGTACCTGTCGAGGCACTGGGCGGCCAGGCAGGCGGTGCTCAGCGCCGCCTTGACGTGGCTGAGCCAGCGGCAGCTCTCCAGCCGGCTGAGCCAGCGGTCCATGGTGATGGAGGTGTCATTGCAGGCTTCCACCAGCTTGATGAAGCTCTCCTGCAGCGGGCGGCCTCTGGCAGGGGAGGGCAGCAGGGTCAGGGGCTCCCCGAGTTGTTTCTGGGCTGAGGACTGGGGGGTCTCTGCTCCCCCCAGTCACCGGGTCTGGGTGCAGCTCCTGACCTCTCGAGGGGCCGGTGCAGCCTCCTCCAGTGCGGGTAGGAGGATTTGGGTTCCGTGCCCCCTCCGGTCATGCGAGCCTGCTTGGCCGCCTGCGGCGAGCGCGTGTCGATGACGAAGCCCCGCTCGCCATCGTCCAGCACCGTCGCCAGCAGCATCTCGTCCTCGCGGCAACGCCTGCGGTTGGGCCCCGTCAGCGGCTGGCTGCTGCGGAGCATCACCTGCGGGGCACCAGGATGGGGTTGGGGGGCTTCGAGCGGCCGCCTTCATCGAGGAGACGGGTCGGGGATGGACTCACGGTGCCCTTCTTGGGATGGTAGTAGCTGAGGACGGGGAATCGCCCGCCCTGCCGGAAGCGGGCAGCCCTCCGCAAGGCTTCGTCGTCGACCGCCGCCGGCACGATGACGACGGGAGGGTACGTGGGGCAGGTGGTGAAATCCCGGTTCACCTCGCTCAGCCGCCACTGGCTCGTCTGGTGGCAGGGAGGGAGACGCAGGGTAGAGGGGGCTGCTGCGGGTGCCTCCCCTGGCAGCTTGGCACGGGGCAGGGGAGTTGCTTTTGCCCCCAGCCCCGCAGACTCACCTGCGAGGAGATCTGCTGGAAGTACTGCTCGAGGGGGACGAGGTGCCAGCCTTCCTCGAGCTTCAGGCTCTGGGGTCTGTAGAAGAACGGGTACATCATCATCACGGAGTCCACCGAGGAGAGCGCCTGCAGCGGGAGCAGAGGGCGAGCCGTGGGCACCAGGGTGCAGAGGAGGGGCTGGGACAGACCTCCAGGGCTCTGCACAGCCCAGCACTTGGCCACAGCCCAGCTGGGCAGCACTGGCCCCGCTGGCACCCTGTGCCAACGGCAGGCGGGAGCTGAGTGTTTACCGATGTTAACGCCCGGTGCAGAGCAAACACCGCAGGCAGCTGCCCTCTCCTGCCAACCCTTTGTGCTCCGGCAGGCAGGAGCTCACCTCGATGGAGCTGGCGATGTTGAGACACTCCTCCATCCCCGGGATCTCCAGCTGCAGCACCTTCAGGTCTTTGCACCGCAGGGTGATGGTGCCCGAGGAGCTGGTGACCCTGGGGAACGGGGTTGGGGGGGCAGGAGGAAGGTCAGGGCTGCCACCCTGCAGGTGGGCAGACAGGCAGATGCTGAGAGAGCTCTGAGCCGGGGAGGGGGGCAGGAAGCAGGAGGGCTGCTGCTGAGGCGCTGTCTCTTCTCTGGCACCGGTGGCACCGAGCTGTCTGAAACTGGCCTTCCCAGTATCCCCCTGCCCTGGCGGTGGTCCCAGCGGGTGCTGCAGTGGCTAACACGATGCCAGCGGAGCCAAGAGAGCGTTACAAACCAAACCTGGTGTCTTGTAGGGAGCCCTTAGTCCGGGGGGGCTGGCACCAGCCTAAATTCTGCACTCTGGGGCACGGAGGAGAAGACGACGTCAAAGCCCAGTGCCGCCAGCATCCCCCAGTATGAGCCACAAGGGAAGAGAAGGAGGGACGAGGCTCATTTGGGTGGCTGTGACCACCGGAAGGGCAAGCGGGGCATCTCCTCAAGCGACGGCAGAGGGTGATGCTGCTGGCAGGGGCCGTGGCGGCGGCTGCCGAGAGCGACCCACCTCTTCTCCACAGCGTCCACGTTGCGGATGAGCAGCCAGAGCTCCACGGTGCCCGGCTGGCCGTCCCCACCGGGGCATGACGAGAGGAGGACGTGGTGGCTGGTGATGCACAGGGTTCCCTTGACCTCCGGCAGCCCCGTGCCCGACAGCACCACGTTCTCCACCGTCGCCGTCTTGATCAGCTCCGAGAACTCCATGGTGGGGCCGGTTCCCCGCTACCAGCGGCTGCTGTGGGGCTGGATGGAGAAAGGGGAAATCGTGCAGTGGCTGGGCCCTGGCTGGAAACCCTCTGCGTCATGCTGGGCCCCATCGGTTCGCTCCCGCCCCGACAGCGTTGGCTCGGTCACCTCCAGCGCCCGGAGCTTGCTCGCTGCAGAACGTGGGGTGCTCCCAGTAAAGCTCCCAGTGCAGATGGGCAAACTGAGGCACAGGGTAGCCAGGGCTGAGCTGGCAGTGCCTGCTGCAGCGGGTTGGGGGTTTGGTTGCTGGTGAAAAGGCAGCTGCCACCCCACAGGGAGCAGCTCTGGGTCCTTTCCTGCCTCCACTGGGGCTGTCTGGGTTGCATCGGCTCTGCCTGTGCCCACAGCCAGCCCCGAGCACGGGGATGGCACAGAAGCTGCTGCCAAGTGTCCTGGGTGAGGAGGAAGAGGAGGGTGAAGCAGTCCCGGGCACCCCTGTGCTTACCTGCTCGGGCTCTGGTGGGACCTCAGGGTGCCATGCGGAGGTGGGGGGGATGATCTTGGGGTGCAAGTGGGGTCACTTAGGATGCAATTTGGATCTTGGGGTGCAAGCAAGGAGCTCGGAGAGCAAACGAGCAACCGCCAGGTATAAGCACGGCAGGTCAGGGTGCAGCAAGCAGGGATCTCGGGGTGCAAAGTAGGAGGGTGCCTCAGGGCTCCGGGGGTGCCAGCAGGGATCTTTAGAGCACAAGCTGGGGAGCTCAGGGTATAAGCAAGGGAGCCCGGGGGTGCGGGCACGAACCCTGGGGTGCAGCCAGGGAGCTGGGGGAGCACCCAGATCGCTCAAGCAGCACTAAGGGACCGGCTCTCAGTCCCGCACAGCTCGTCCACGCCGGCGGGACCGCGGATCTCCGTGCAGAGCTCCGCGCCCGGCGGATGTCGGGTTTAAGGTGGCCCGGCCCGGGGGCGGGGCAGTTGGGGCAGCGAGCGGAACTTGACCCCGTTCCACCTTAAGAGCTCGGTCGTGCTGCGGGACCCTGGCTGCCCCCCTTCTTTTCCCGCAACACCCCCACTTCAGCTACACCCCCTGTCCGGGTGGTTGGTTGTTTTTTTTTTTCCTTCCTTTGGGCTTTTTTTGGCCCAAACCCGGGTCCGGGAGGGCGGCTGCACCCGGGGATAAATCAGCTGTGCCAGTATGTCCCAGTAAAGGTTTCCTCCCGGGGAACTGGGAGCCTCCTCCCAGCTGGAGACAATGATGATAAAAAGGAAAAAAAATCATAAGGGGGGGGGGGGGGGGGGGGGGGGGGGGGGGGGGGGGGGGGGGGGGGGGGGGGGGGGGGGGGGGGGGGGGGGGG
>JAOXOE010000853.1:4206802-4220637 GCA_028565055.1 Phoeniculus purpureus | reverse complement strand
GGGTGCCCCTGAGCAGAGCCTGGCTCCATCCTCCTGACACCCACCCTTCCCATATTGATCAACATTCATGGGGTCACAGTTGGGATGAGGGCTGGACTTGATGATCCTGGAGGTCCTTTTCAGCCATGGTGATTCTAAGTTGTAGAAGTCAGTTCTGCTTACAGAATGCAACTCTAACACAGATAAAGATCTTAGAGCATAGAGGGGTGAGGGAAGAGGTGGGACAGCACCAATATCAACTCATTTCATCGCCTTCTGCATTCTCTTCCTCCAAGGTTTGGATAAGATAGAGTTTCTTCAGAGCCACGAGAACCAAGAGATCTACCAGAAGGCCTTTGACCTGATCGAGCACTACTTTGGCGTAGAAGATGAATCCAGTTTAGCTTCCCAGGTAGATGAGAACCAGCAGCAATACATCTTCCAGCAACCTGAAGCTCCCATGGAAGGTTTCCAGCTATAATGTGCCTGGCTCTGGGGTTGAAAACAACACAATAAACCACCACAAACTTAACCAGAAACTGGGAGCAGCTCGATGGTCCCATCCCCTCCCTCTTTGCGAATGGAAGGCTCAACACCCACTTCACCTGTTAAGAACCAACTCCTTCCTTCAGACAACTAGAGAACCCAGTGCTTTGTCCTCGCGGAGCCAGAGGATGTTCTTACCCTTCTGTTTTTCTTTTGGCTGCTGCATAAATGTCCTTAAAGCAGGCGGCTGGGTGGAGGAAGGACACTGAGGTAACAGATTTGCACCTCTTGGGTTTCTTTTATTTCCCTGTTGTGGTGATCTCTTCTCCCTCCCCAGTATCACTTCTTACTTCGGGTACTTTTGATTTAAGATTTCAGTGCTGGGGTTGGGTTCAGAAAGAACACAAAAAGGTTTCAAGCGTTCTGCCAGCAAAGAAAATTCTGGAAAACCCTGGGTTTTGATCTATTTAAGGTTTTTTTTTTTTTTGCACATGTTACTCTTTATTAAAGACTCTAATTTGCCAAGAGCAAAAGGTTTAGCCCTGGCCTTTCTGTGCCCCTCCTTCAGCGGGACAGTCCTCTTGAATCTGGGCCACAATCCCCTGAAATTTTACTGTACACGGACAGAGAAACGAGGAGCTCTCCCACTCCTGGGAAATTTTTTGGGGGGTGGGTGGGGAGGAGGGGAAAAGGCTTCTTCCCTCTGTCTTAGATGATTTTTGTTGTTGTTACTGGTTGGTTTTTTTTCTTGAACTGCTAGTGCTCTTTACAAAGCAAAAAGCACCAAGACCCCAAAGATGGTCACTCCGAAGAGGGTGGGATACTCGGGTAGGTTTTGGAAGCGGAAGCACAGCTGCTGTTGCACAAGGCTTTGTTTGTGTTGCTACTGAGCGAAGTCATGAACTGTGGAAGTGGTGAAAAACCCATCTGCATCTTTCAGCTTTACTTGAAACATTGATTATTTTTTCCATGAGAACCTCTACCGAGTCCTGGGTTGTTTGTTTTTTCTTTCCATTTAGGGTTGGGGTGGATCCTCTGTGGGTTGGGAGAGGAGGGTGTCTCCTTGTGCCATGGGGGGGGCTTGTGTGTGCAGTGGTCACTTGAGCCACAGGCCTGAGTTTCCATGTTTCCCTCCTGCTCACCAAACTTGTAGATTGTAATAAAAGAGCCAAATCTCTCTTTTTCTAGAGAGGCAGCTATTTATAGGAAAAAACCTACAGGAATTTAATTTCTGTCTGTAGAGAGCAGCACTGTGAGGCAGTGGCACCTGGAAGCCCGGGCCCAGCTCAGGGCTGCTCCTGCTGCTGTTCCCCTTGCTCCCCAGCACTGTCTAAGGGTCTTCAGCTTCAGCCCCTCCAGCAGTCCCGACTTCATTAAACAGAAGTGAGGGCCAAGAGCACAACCCCCGGCACAGGGGGTGTTGGGGTCTGCCCCGGGTTCCTCCCTGTATGCGAGGCCTTGGCTGGGGTGGAATCTCGGAGTGGCCAGCTAGGGCTGGGGTCTCCCTCCCCTGGCAGCGGGATGGGGGTTCGCCTGCTACTCCCGGCAGGCCTGGCTGGCGCCGCGGGCGGGGGATGCTGGGAGCTGTAGGCGGCGCCGCGCAGCGGATGCCGGGAGCTGTAGGTTCACGGCCCCTGCTCGCGCAGGGGATGCTGGGAGTTGCAGTCCCCCGCGCGTTCCCGCCATAGTTGCCGCCTCTCCCGGTGTTTCCCGGCAGCCCCCGCGGTGCGCCCCTTGCTGATTGGCCGATGGAGCATCCCGGCGCATGCGCAACGCACGGCCGCTGAGAGGCCCGGGGCCGTTTCACTGAGCGCGGGGCGGTGGGAGGAGAGGCGGCAGCAGTGCGAGAACCGGCCAGGCCAGGCCGCGCCTGCAGCGGGAGGGCCCCTGCCGTCCTTCACCCTCCGCCTCTTCCTCCTTCCCCGTCCTCCCGATGCACCGGGGGGCCGCCGGGTCCTGCGTGCTGATTGGCTGAGGCGAGAGAGGAAAGAGCTGCGTCACACCGCTGGAGCTGACGTCACGTGGTGCGTGCATGACGTCACCGGTGTGGGGAGCGGGATGGGGGTGTGCAGGACTGGAGCTACCGGCACCGGGGACGCGGGCTTCGGGGGTCTGTTAATTAGCGCTGGAGGAGGGAAACGTTAAGGCGGGTGGCGCAGCGAGGGGCTGGAGCCCAGGGTTCAAGGCCCGGGCTGCCCCCGGGCCCGGTTTCCCCCGCCGCAGCTGCCCCGGAGCTGCCCCGTTTCCAGCAGCGGAGGCAAAAAGCAGCGCCCGGGGCTGCAGGACGCGTGTGCGGAGCTGCGGGGACCGGGCCCCGCCTGCACGTGGGCGGGGGACACGCGGACCCGGCTGCCGCCGCTGCCGGTTTCCGCGGCTGGGCTGGGCCCCGGGGCACCGCCGAGAGGGCTCTGGAGCTGCCGTGGGACGGCGAGAGGAGCCGTTCTCTGGTTCCACTGGGGCCGTCTGTCACCTCCAGACTGGGAATCAGAGCCTCGTATGATTGGGTTGGATTGGGCTGGGAGGGAGCTCAGAGCTGCTCCAGTGCCAACTGCCTGCGAGGGGCAGTGACTCCTCTCCCCAGGGCAGGGTGCCCCCAGCCCCCTCCAGCCTGACCTGCAGTGGCTATGCTCTGGGCTGAGTGCTGGAGCAGAGAGTGGGAACAGCTGACCCCTGTGGAAAGAGAGGCTGAGAGAGGAGCCAGGATCTGGGCTCCCGGTGACACTGGTGAATCAGCTGTTCAGTGCCAGGTTCTCAGCTGGCTGTGAGCTGCTGGTAGGTGATGACCTCTCTGCCGGGTCGAGTGTTGCTCTGCTCCACCAGCAGCTGCTCCCAGCTCTGCTCAGCTGGAAGAGGAGTTATCACCTGACAGACCTTCATGAAATCACACCCAGGATGCTGCAGCAGCCTCTGCCCCAAGCAATGTCTTTCCCAGTGACTCCCAACAACCCCCAAATTGTCACTTCTTAAACCTAACCCTTGCTGCTGTTTCCCTTTCCCCAGGGTTTGTTGGCACTGAGCAGGGACCAAGGTCGCAATGAAGAACCAAGGTGGGGAGACCAAAGCAGCGCCACGGCCTGCTGGCTCCTCCCAAGTGAGCAGCGGTCTGGTGCTGGAGGAAGGTGATTCTGCAGAGGCTGCAGCACCCCCAGAAGGTGGGGAGACGCCCCCACCCCAGGGTAGGTGACAGTGCTGACAGCCCCACACCCGGCTAGACTTTGATTCAGGGTGTTGATTTCTCTGTGGGAGGGTGGGCCCCTAGGTCTGGCTGTCCTTCACAACAGTTGTTGTCTGGAAGATGAAACCCAGGGCTGAGGGACAAGGTGACTGGTTAGAGCTGAGCCTGCAGCCAAGGAAACCTGGGCTATAGGAAACACACAGTGAGTTGGGCTCTTCCTGGAGGAAAGGAGACTCAGGGGAGCCTTCTCCCTCTCTCCAGCTCCCTGAAGGGAGGTTGTAGTCAGGTGGGGGTCAGGCTCTTCTCCCAGGCAACCAGCACCAGGACGAGAGGGCAAGGCCTGAAGCTGCCAGGGGAGGGTTAGGTTGGGTGTCAGGAAAGGGTGATCAGAGTCTGGACTGGACTGCCCAGGGCAGTGGTGGAGTCCCCATCTGTGGAGGTGTTGAAGGACAGCCTGGCTGTGGCCATTAGTGCCCTGGTGATGATAGGTCGTGGGCTGAGCTGGCTGAGCTCAGAGGGCTTTTCCAGCCTCAATAACTCTGGGATAACCATTGGAGGAACTGTGGAAGCAGCGAGTAGGGCCAGGGATGCTGCCTGCTGTTGGGCAGTAGAGCTGCTCACGTGTGTGAGAGTAACCCAGCCAAACCGTGAGGTAGAAATCCCAGCTCTGGCTGTCAGCAGGCAGCTCCTGCAGGGAAGAGCTCACACACGACCTGTTTTCATTCCAGCGTGGTGGGGAGGGAGCGGAATCTTTGCTCCTGACAGATGTCAGGGGCACGGTCATGCTCTGGGATCAAAACAGAAGCTGTCAGGAGTCACCTCCATTGTTGGGGCAGCTGGCTGTAGCCGCAGCCCCAACCTTCAAGCAGCCCTGGGGGCGCTCAGGAAACCTTTCCTATGCTGTGAGTGTTTCCAGAGAGCAGAACAGGCTGTGTGGGAGTAAGGCTGAAGCTTTTGTGTTCCCGTCTCCCACAGCTCCTGTCACACAGGAGGACTCCAAGTCCTCCCGGCCTGCCGTGCGTGACGTTTCTGAAGAGCTGAGCAGGCAGCTCGAGGACATCCTCAACACCTACTGCGTGGATGCCAGCCAGGAGGGCCCCGGCGAGGACGGCGGGCAGAGCGAGCCCCCCGAGCTGGAGGAAGCCGAGAAGTGCCGGAGCGAGTCGCCAAGGAACGGCGAGCAGGACACGGGCGTCCCTGAGATGAACGGGGAGAAAGAAAACACCAGAGGGCCCGAGGAATTCCGACCCGGTGAGGAGAGCGGGGAGCGGGACCAGAAGAAGGCTCAAGAGAAGAAGAAAGCCAAGGGCCTGGGTAAGAGGTTCCTGCTCGGGTTGTGCCTCCAGCTGGGGAATGTGGGTGCAGATTTTGGGTTTATACTGAGCCCTTGGTGAAATGAAACCCCTTGGTGGGGGGGTGATTTGCTTGGGGGTGGCCCTGCACTGTGTTTTGTGGTCCCTGAGGAAACACTCTGAGCGCTGCGAAGGCCCCAACTGCTTCTGGATGTTGTGGATTTCCCTGTTGGGCACCCTGACAGCCCAGCAGTGGTTTCCTGCTCTGAAAACCAGGTCTCTCCCCAGTTGCTTCAGCTGTTCAGCGACTGCCTGGGGTGAAACCTTTGGGGCAGAGCCCTCAGAAAGTACCAGGGACGGCAGCGGTGGCTCAGAGCCAGCTGTGGGACCTGGGTTGTCTCTGCTGTCCTTGCCCAGAGCTTCGCGTAAGCGATTTGGGGTTTGTTTGTTCATTCCAACACGTCTCTCGTTCCAGGCAAGGAAATCACTTTGCTGATGCAGACGCTGAACACCCTGAGCACTCCAGAGGAGAAACTCGCAGCGCTCTGCAAGAAATACGCTGAGCTGGTGAGTGCTGCTGCCTCCCTCCCAGGTGCTGGGGCTGGGGGAGAACACGGATGTCGCAGAGCTGAGTCTGGGAGGCAGGAGGTGGCGACTTGTGCTTTACAGAGCTTTTACTCTGCCCAACGGGAGCTTCTCGGAGCCCTGCGTCACCTCCTCGGGGCCCACCACGATAACTCCGGTGGGTTTTGCTGCACTGGTGCCCTTCTCTCCCCTCTCGTAGCTGGAAGAGCACCGCAACTCGCAGAAGCAGATGAAGATCCTGCAAAAGAAGCAAACTCAGCTGGTGCAGGAGAAGGACCACCTGCAGAGCGAGCACAGCAAGGCCATCCTGGCGCGCAGCAAGCTGGAGAGCCTGTGCCGCGAGCTGCAGAGGCACAACCGCACCCTCAAGGCAGGTGTCCCCTGGGCTCTGCTCCTCGGAGCCACTCTGGCTACCAGTGGTCTGCCCGCAGTCACCATCCAGCGCTTGACTTTTGCTCTCAAGCCATCGCTGCCCATAGGGCCTCAGGGTTATTTCACTGGAGAAAGGGAGGGGAAAGACTCAGAGTCCCTTGGCGGTTGGTAGAAGCAACAGGGCGGGAGGCTGGGACGGCTCCGTTTGCTGGCCTCTCCCTGCTGACGTCTCTGCCCTCCTCGTGCAGGAGGAAGGGGTCCAGCGCGCACGGGAGGAGGAGGAGAAGCGGAAGGAGGTGACATCCCACTTCCAGGTGACGCTCAATGACATCCAGCTCCAGATGGAGCAGCACAACGAGAGGAACTCGAAGCTGCGCCAGGAGAACATGGAGCTGGCGGAGCGGCTCAAGAAGCTCATCGAGCAGTACGAGCTGCGGGAGGAGGTGGGTTGGGGTAGGAGACCTGGTGTAGGGGCTACTCTGCCCCACGGAGCGTCTTCCTATTGCTGCAGGGGGATAAAGGGCCTCTGGGCTCTTCCCTTGGGGTCGCTTTGTGACCATTGGCCTTTCCCCCAGCAGCACATCGATAAGGTGTTCAAGCACAAGGACCTGCAGCAGCAGCTGGTGGACGCCAAGCTCCAGCAGGCACAGGAGATGCTGAAGGAGGCAGAGGAGAGGCACCAGCGGGAGAAGGACTTTGTAAGTCTCAGAGCGGTTCTCTAGCTGTTGTGAGGGCTTTGCTTTCTGCCTCGTCCCTGAGGTGCAGAGCCAGGTCATCCCCAGGCCTCCTGCGTGCCCAGCAGTGACCAGTTGCCTCCCCAGTGGCTTCAGGAGCTGGGCTGGAGCCCTGCTCTGCTCTCCCAGCCTGCTTTTGTCCCCAGACCAAGCACCGGCATTGCCAGGGCTCGTTGAGAACCCTCCCTGGTCTCAGCCCCGTTAACTGCCTTTGCTCTTCCCCAGCTGCTGAAGGAAGCAGTGGAATCACAGAGGATGTGTGAGCTGATGAAGCAACAGGAGACTCACCTCAAGCAGCAGGTGTGTTCCCCGCTCTGTGAGCGCAGCTCTGTTACTTGTTTGGGGTTATTTCTCCCCCTCCCTTAAGCAGGGGAACAGCCCAAAGTTCCTTCATCTGCAAAACACCAGGGCAGGGTTGCTCCTGCCTGGGGAGCCTGGGTCAGCACAGGGTGAGCTGAGACTTCCTCAAGCGGTTCTGGGAGAGGGTTTCCCCTTGCTGGGAGCAGTTGTGTGGCTCAGACCAAGCAGGTTCCTCCTGCCGAGGCCAGGAGATGTTTGCACAACACCTCAGTCCCTGAGGGTCTTCCCCTAGAGAAGGGTTTTCCCTCATTCCTGGTACCTGAGGCTGGCAGAGCCGCTCTGTGCTGCCGGGTTGCTTGTTGTAAGGCCCAGTCGCGAGACAACCAGCTCAGATCTTGGCTGCCATCTCCCCCTCTCCCGGGGAAGGCTGTCAGGAGGTGCGTTCAGGGGCTCTAATCATCTCTTTCCCCGCAGCTGGCTCTCTACACCGAGAAGTTTGAGGAGTTCCAGAACACCCTCTCCAAAAGCAGCGAAGTCTTCACGACGTTTAAACAGGAGATGGAGAAGGTGGGTGACGCTGCTGCCCAGCAGAGCTGCTGTGGGCTGGAGGTTCAGGGACCATCTCTCTGTCTCTGGAAAAGGGCAGCAGGTGTTGCAGTTTCATTTCGTTTTATTGGTGGCTACTCGTAGGACACTGACGCTGTCCTCACGCGGGGACTCCTGTGTCCCGCCTGCGGCTTATCGGTTCCCTTTTGTTTGTCGTCCCTGGGGGATTCTGCAGATGACAAAGAAAATCAAGAAGCTGGAGAAAGAGACGACCATGTACCGCTCGCGCTGGGAGAGCAGCAACAAGGCGCTGCTGGAAATGGCTGAAGAGGTGAGGAGGCTCCCTCCAGCTGTCTTGGGCTGAGGCAGCCGTAGCCGATCGGAGCAGAGGGACAGCGGGAGGTGCTGGTTTTCCCTCTGGCTCCATCTCCCATCCTGCCTGAGGTGGTGGGAGCTCTCTGTTGCGGGGCAGGGTGATGATCAGTTAGCACCGAGGTGAATGGAAGGAATCAGTCTCTGCAGCTCTTGGCCTTTGTGGGGGTAAAGGGAGAGAAGCAGTGATGGCAGCATCGGGTTCTTTGCCTGCCCAACATTTCATCGGGTTCTTTGAGTGCCCAACATTTGCTTGGCCACAGGTATTTTCTCATCAGAATTGGGGTGGTTAGTGGATGGAGAGAGGTTCTCTTCCCCCTCTACTCTGCCCTGGGGAGACCACAGCTGGAATGTTGTGTCCGGTTCTGGGCCCCTCAGTTCCAGAAGGACCCAGAGCTGCTGGAGAGAGCCCAGTGCAGACCCACAGAGATGATGAAGGGAGGGGAGCATCTCCCTGCTGGGGAAAGGCTGAGGGAGCTGGGGCTCTTTTAGCTTGGAGAAAAGAAGCCTGAGGGGTGACCCCATGGATGTTGATCAGTATGTGAAGGGTGGGTGTCAGGAGGATGGAGCCAGGCTCTGCTCAGGGGCACCCAGTGGTAGGACAAGGGGCAGCGGGTGTGAGCTGGAGCAGAGGAGGTTCCACATCAATGTGAGAAGGACCTTCTTGCCGGTGAGGGTGCCAGAGCCCTGGCAGGCGCTGCCCAAAGGGGTTGTGGAATCTCCTCCTCTGGAGATGTTTCAGACCCTCCTGGGGATGTTCCTGTGTGACTGGATCTAGGGGATCCTGCTGTGTTGGGGGGATTGGGCTGGCTGATCTTTCAAGGTGTCTTCTAGTCCCTAATGTTCTGTGGTTCTTAGATTTCACCTCTTCCTGCTTCTCCATCCCCACTGGGGGAAGAATCTGAACCTCCTTCTCTGTTGGCAGAAAACCCTCCGCGACAAAGAGCTAGAGGGGCTGCAGGTGAAAATCCAGCGCTTGGAGAAGCTCTGCCGAGCCCTGCAAACGGAGCGCAACGACCTCAACAAGAAGGTGCAGGACCTGTGTGCCCACGCGCCCCGGGCAGACACGGACCTGGGGGAGCCGCTGAAGGACCCGTCTCGTGAGGGCTCCGAGGCGACGGCGGGAGGTCCTGCGGCAGAGCAGCGCCTGGCTGAGGATTGTCTGCACTCGGCAAAGCCCACGCACAGCAGGGATCCTGCGGAGAGCCCGGCAGAACTGAGCATAGGAGCCTTGGGGCAGAGCGGGACTGAGGACGGCGCTCCGGGCGCTGACTGAACCCGCTGCGCTGAGGGCGGGTGAGGGAGGGCAGCGCCCTGGGGGGTTCCGTAGACTCGAGCTGATGCCCCCTCTGCTGCTCCAAGGACAGGTGTGAGAGGACGGGGCCCTGCTGCGGGGGGATTTGAGACTTCCTAGCATAGGTCTGGGAGTGTTTTGGAAGGGTTTATATCTGGATATCTCTGCAGGGGAGCTAAATATAGGAGACATAGAAATACCTGCAGGGCAACCTACACTTGATGTCTGGATACCCGTGAGATCTAGAGCGCCTCCCCCTCCTCGCGTGTGCGTGAATCACTAATATATGGAGACTCAACCACTCGTCTCCTTCACTCAAAGACCTCCTCCTCCTCCTCGTGGACATCATCAGGCTGTGGCTCCCCTCAACTGCAGCCCAGGATGGCAACGGCACCGCCTCTGTGAGCTGGGGAGAACCAGAGTGTTTCCCAGCAGCTGGACTCTTCCCTCCTTCCTGTGCGTCAGGCGAGAGGGAGCTCCCTGGACTCGCTCCTGTTTCCCTCCTGCGCCGGCTGGAGCAATCGAGGGTGGAAGACACCGTTTCCCCTCCTCTCCGTGGGCTTTGAATGAGGACAAAAAGCAGCGGAGAAACGGTGGCGGCCGGTTCAGCCGAGGTCCTCCCGCGGGCCCTTTGCTCTTCCCAGACCCTGCCGGTGTCTCGGTAGCCTTACGATTCACAGTTGCCTCTTTGCTAAGCGCACACGTGCACAAGTCTATTAAACAGTTAACCCAAAGCTCTCCCTCCCCAGGTGTTTGGTGCAAGCACAGGTGGGATGGGCTGGGTGAGGGGGTCCTCACACAGGATGGGGGTGGGGAGGTTCCTCTCTTGGGACCTCCCCACCCCAGCTGGGATTGGAGGTGTCGGTGGATAAGGGGCTCCTGGAGAGCTGGGAGCAGCATGAGGACTGGGCTGGGGGTCACTGCCGCAGTGTTGGACCCCTCGATCTGGCTGTGCTGGTGCTGGCACAGCCCCCTCTTTCTCCTTCCCCTCTCTGCTTTCACTCCCCAAGGCTGCTCTGTCTGAGAGGGTCCCTGTGGCTGCTCACCTGGAGGACCCTGCTGTGCTGAGGGGCTGTTTGTGGACACAGTGGGGCTGAGGGGATTTCTCTCTGGGATCTCAAGCCATTGTGCTGTCCTTGGAGACTTCTGCTCAGAAACCTCCTTCCTGCGCTGGCAGGTAGGGGGTTAGATGATCTTTTGAGGTCCCTCACAACCCCAAACAGCCTGTGATCCTGTGATTCTCTTTAGAACAGAGTTTATTTCCAGCACTGCCTTCTCTTTGAAGCTGAAGCTGCCTAGAGCTGTTCCTCTCAGAGCAGAATTGTTCAGCTCTGCTTCCTCCTACATCTTCTCTCCACCACCATGTGGTGCCCCCACGAAGGACCTGCCTGGTTGCTGCCTCCGCGGGGACTCTAGTGCGTCCAGGTCCAACCGCAGCAGAGATGGGAGTTAGTGAGTCTCTGCGGTGCTGCAGCCATCAGCAACCCCTGGGAGCTGCCTGTGGCTTCCTGTCCAGCCCCTCACCATCAGCATCACTTCTCCCAGTACTGACAGCCCCGCAGTGAGCACCTGTAGCTCCAGCCTGGTGAGGCCACCCTGCTCCCAGCAGCTGGGGTCTGGATTTCTCTTCCTGTTCTTTCAGCCAAAGGAAAAAGTTAGCAACAACCTTCTTTCCCTGTTAGGGCAGAGACAACCCTGGTGGGGGCTTCTGTACCCAACAGAAGGGCACCCAACCCGCTGCTGCCTCTTGTTTCTTGTTCATTAGATCAGGTGGGAGTGAGGATCTGGGGGACTGGGGTGGGAACTGGATGCTCTGGAGAGCAGGAGCTCTGGGCCTGTGTTCCCAGCGGAGCTGGGGGAGGCTGTGAGGGGCTCTCTGCTGCAGCAGGGATGGGATGTCCATGTTGGTTGAGGTGGGGTGTCTGTCCCTGGGCCCCCCTGCATGGGGCATCTCTCTCTGCTCTGGCAGTATGAACCCCCCAGCTGCCCAGATCCTGATGTCAGTGTCGGCTCCAGAAGGTCTGGCACCAGCTTTGAGTCCTGTGAGGATTTCCGTGAGCAGCTCTGTCTCTGCTGGGGAGGGGGTCAGGACTTGTCCCTGCCCCTGCGTGAGGGCTGGAGGCTCCTTCCTGCAGAGGAGGATCCTGTGATCGCAGGAGTCTGGTGACGCCAGAGTGGGGACTCGGGGGGAACCCTGGTGGTCGGGGGTGGCAGCTGGTGACCCCAGCCCTGGTGCGGTGATGCAGAGCAGGGCACGTGGGTACAGACCCTGTCACCCTCTCTGTGCCAACGCTGCGCGAGTCCTTGGGCCAGATCCCACAGTGTCCAGCAGTGCTACCGTCCCAGGGACAGCTGGAGGAAGTTCCCTTTCCCTTTAAATGCAAATCCCAGCCCTGCAGCTGCAGGACAACTGTCCAGTGAGCTCGGAGTGTCCACTGGACTCAGGGACGGCTGTCCGGCAGCTCCTGGGGTATCCGGTGGGCCTGGGGTCGTGGCTGGATTGGCACCACGGGCTGAGCCGCTGCCAGGCGCAGGTCAGTGACCCCAGCGTGGCCGCGGTGCTCCGGAAGGGTGGCTGGAGGCTGCAGACAAAGAGGCTCTGTCCCACCGCCATCGTCAGGTCCTCTCGGACCTTGGGCTGCTCCGTTGGTGCTTCGGGGGTGCCAGGTCGCCCCCCTCCAATCTCAGCTCCGCTCTCCAGCTGCGGTTGCTCGGTCTCGGGCTGCCTGTGGCTGGAATCCTCTTCTCTGCAGCTCCAGGGCCGCTGCCAGCTGCTGCTCAGGCCCTGGCTCTGCTCCTCACTGCGCTGCTCCAGTACAGACAGCGGGATGAAGCAGCCTGAGTCTGGCTGCTGGAGACCCTAGTTTCAGCCCTCCCACCGCTGCAGAGTCCCAGTGCAGCGTGTGGGGCCCCACTGCCGCTCGGCTGTGGCTGTCACGCTGCTGAGCTGAGGGTCCGGAGGGTCCTGAGCCCCTCTGCTGTGCCCTGGGCTGCAGCAGGACAGGGGGCACCTCCCTTAGTCCTGCTGCCTCGGCGGTGACCCCAGTTCCTGCCAGCTCAGGGCATCGATGTCCGCTCCGAGGCCGAGAGGCCCTACGCAGGGAAGGAGCCGCCGTGAGCCCTTGTCTATCCATCCATCCCATGCAGGGTCCCTGCCCCACAGCCTTCAGCATGGAGGAGCGGAGGAAGAAGAGGAGCCCCAAGGCCTGCCTGGCCCAGCCGGCTCCCCCCGGGGCCCCGCGGCCGCTGCCCCCCAGCAAGAGCACGTCCTTCGCGCTGCCGCTGCCCACCCTGCCGTCCCCACGGCAGCACAGCCGGCTCAGGCGGTCAGTGCCCCACGGCAGAGGGTGACTGTGGCCCCTCCGGCACAGGAGCCCTGGGGTAATGCCAAGGCCTCTGTCTCCGGTGCAGGGTGAGCAAGGAGCGGGTGCGGGTGGCCGGCACAGGGGCACCACGGGGGGCCCCGCTGCAGCACAGCTTCCTCACCGATGTCTCTGACGTCTGCGAGATGGAGGGAGGGCTGCTCAGCCTCCTCAGCGACTTCCACTCAGGAAAGCTGCAGGCGTTTGGTGAGGGGCTGTGGGGACTGGGGGGCACTGGGGCAACTGGGACGGCGGGCCCTGACGGCTGCCCTGCAGGGAAGGAGTGCTCCTTCGAGCAGCTGGAGCACGTGCGGGAGATGCAGGAGAAGCTGGCGCGGCTGCACTTTGGCCTCGATGGCTGCGTGGAGGAGCTCCCCGAGGAACAGAAGAAGGCAACGGCTGACAGGAACTTGGACCAGCTGCTGGCACACGTGAGTGTCACCCCTGTGCCACCTGCCTGGCCGCGCTGCCACGGCCCCGACCCCCACCTCTGCTTTTGGCCCCTCTGTCAGCACCTCAGCCTCTGCCCTGGCCTTTGTCTCCTGCAGCTGGAGGAGCTCAGCAGCTCCATGTATCCTGCATCTGCTGCGGGGCAGGGGACACTGGTGCTGGCAGCGATGGGGACACTGGGTGATGGTGGTGGTGCCTGGGCCGGTGATGGTGGTGACCCTGGTGACAGCAGCGATGGTGGCAGTGATGGCAGTGGTGCTTGTGGTGGTGGCAGTGATGGCGGTGATGCCTGTACTGGTGTCAGTGATGGCGGGTGGTGCCCGGCGGTGCCAGTGACGGCGCTGGGGATGGCGGGAGGGAAGACGGGGCTCCCCGCGCTCCTTTCCCTTGACCCCCGCCTCAGACAGAAGCTGCACCTGGCCGAGAGCCCTGACCCGGAGGACGTCGCCGCCTGACCCAGCGCCGGCCCCGGCTGCGGTTGGAGTCGGGGATGGTGGAAAGAGCAGCTGCCACCCCCGGGAGCCCGCACCGGGGCCGCTCGGGCCCTGCCGAGCCAAGGCCTCCGCCCCCTTCCCCGCCGCCATCTTGGCGGGGTCCTCAGGGACGAGGGGCGGGGCCGTGGGGCGGGCCCTGGCGCAGCTGATGACGTCATCACTCGGCGCCGCCGTCCAGCCCCCTCCGCCGTTGTCATGGCGGCCGCCGTGGGCGCGGGCCTGGGACCGTGGGCGGAGGCCGAGGGGTGGCGGCGGTTGCTCCGCGCTGTGACCCGCCTGCAGGTGTGGGCCTGGCGGGGACCGGGGGTTCGTGGGTGACACCTGGGGGGCGGAAGATGGCTGAGGGAGGGGCCGTGGAGAGCGGGAGCCGTGGGGAGGGTCCCGGAGGGGCGCA
>JAOXOE010000853.1:4177459-4196763 GCA_028565055.1 Phoeniculus purpureus | reverse complement strand
ATAGTATCACTGAAGAGTCACAGTGGGGGGGGGTGGTGGGGGGTGGTGGTGTTGGAAGTGACCCTGGAGACCATCTAGTCCAACTCCCCCCTGCTAGAGTAGGAGCCCCACAAGCAGGAACATGTCCGAGTGGGTCTGGGATGGCTCCAGGGCAGGAGATCCACCACCTCTCTGTGCAGTCTGGGCCAGGACTCTGCTGCCTCACCGGGAGAAAGTTCTTCCTTCCATTTAGATGGAACCTTCTGGGTTCCAGTTTGTGCTCAGTGCCCCTTGTCCTCTTGTTGGAGATCACCGAGGAGAACCTAGTTAATTGCAGGACTCGGGCTCTTTGCCGTGGGCAGTGTCAGGGCTTGAAGCGCTGCACTGCGGGCTCAGCCCGGCTCGGGCATCCCGGGACCGCACACCGTGGCGGCGGCATCGCCCGGCCCGGGCTGCCCCGGCATTGGCCGAGGCGGCCGTCACTCCGCCGCCCGCCCAGCCCCATTGGCCGCTCGGCCCCGGCCAGACCGGGACACCCGACGGCACCGGACCCGCCCGGCAGAGCGCGGAGACGCCTCCAGGCATTGGGGCTGCTGCCCCCCTACTCTCGCTATTCTCCCTCTTTTTATCATCACTGGGCCGGGCGCCTGCCCGCAACCCTGAGTCCGCCCCAAGCTCCGCCGGAGCCTCCCCGGTGCCCGGCGGTGCCCGAACCGCCACCGCCTCCCCCCGGCCCGGCCCCGCCGCCCGATCCCGCGCAGCCCTTTGTTGCCGCGTCCGGGGCTGCAAATGGCGCCCCCGGAGGACGCTGGGGCAGCCCCGGCAACGGGCGGCTGCCGGCGCCCGGTGATGCCAACAGCGGCAGCTCCAGGACCGCTCCTGCAGCTGGCCGGTATGAGCTGCCCGGTGCGCGGCTTAACCGGCGCTACTCACCGGTTGGGTTCTGCGGGGGTCCGCGTCGGGGCTGGCAGTGACTGAAGGCGACTCCGCGCTGCTCCCGCAGCCCCGAGCGCCCGAACGTGAGAGAAACAAAAGGTATTTGCTGACGTGGGCGTTGGACAGAGACTCCCGAGGGCTGGGGACACAATTAAAGGGGCAACGCACCGATTGCAGGAGCCTCCTCTGCCGCTCGCCCCTTCCCGCAGCCACAGCCCGCCCGGGAGGCGCTGCGATGCCCGAGCGAGACAATGCCCCGACGTTCTTATAGCTGGTCTGGACATCCCGGCGCGGGCAGAAGGCACCACTTGAATGAGGAAGAGATCCTACACCACACAGTTCCAGCTAGTCAGTTACTCGATGCAGCGCTGTTTTGATAACGGGGAAGTTTTGTTTTCAGACAACGGGGACAATTGTCAAGCAAACTGCTGCAAGCGGGAGCGGAGCATCACAGATCATCCTTCTCCTCCCCTTCTGTGCAGGAAAAGCAAATCAAATCAGGATGTTGGAAGACAGGACACTTTCAATCTTGTTCCTAGAGCATTGAGAAGAAACCTGAGGAGAAATATCTGCAGGACACCTGGCACCATGCTTAGAGGAAACATGGTGTAAGATCCATTCCCATTTCAAGTGCCAGGTCTGAGTGTGGCAGAGAACTTCATTACTATTTAATTTAGCACAGCAGCTCAGCCAAGGGACAGAAATCTTTCTCCTGTCCCTCCTCCCAGTTTTTCCTTGCAATGGTTTATGTTCTCTGTTGCTACGTTTACAGTTCCTGATGAATCAAAGAGGCTTCTTGGTATTTCAAGAGTTTTGTGGGGCAAGAAGTTCTGCCAACTGCAGTCTGGGAAGGTTTTTACACTTGAAGTGGACATCCCTCCCCATATCAGTCAGATGAATCGGAATGAAAAAGCAAACAAGAGAATGATGAACTGGAAACAAGTGAATAATCAAAATGTGCCTTCACAAGTGTGTAAGAACACTCACACAATCACAGAACTTTAGGGACTGGAAGGGACCTTGAAAGATCAGCCAGCCCAATCCCCCCACACAGCAGGATCCCCTAGATCCAGTCGCACAGGAACAGGGTCAGGTGGGTTTGAAACTTCTCCAGAGAAGGAAATGCCACAACACCCCTGGGCAGCCCCTGCCAGGGCTCTGTCATCCTCACTGGCAAGAAGTTCCTTCTCACATTGATGTGGAACCTCCTCTGCTCCAGCTCACACCTGCTGCCCCTTGTCCTATCATTGGGTGCCCCTGAGCAGAGCCTGGCTCCACCCTCCTGACACCCACTCTTTCCATAGTGATCAACTTTAATGGAGTCACCCCTCAGTCTCCTTTTTTCCAAGCTCAAGAGACCCAGCTCCCTCAGCCTTTCCTCATTAAGGGGATGCTCCACACCCTTCATTGTCTTTTTGGCTCTGCAGTATGAAATGTATGAGGAAAATAAAAATGAAACCAATGTGAGAGGAAACATCAGTCATAATGGAGCTGTGATTGTCCCTAGTCCCATCTGCCCCAGGAAGGTGACCAGCACTAGAATCAGATCCTGATCAATCAGCCAATTAGTCCAGCCAAGCCCTGAAGACCTCCAAGGAAAACCATCTCCAAGGCTGCTTTGTAAACAGGCCCTCCAAGTACAATTTAAACCTCTCAGACTGGGATTTGAACGGCAGGATTCAGAATCTGAAAGGATCGATAGTAGCAGAAGCCAGCACAGGTCTGTCTGGTCTTCTTCAGCAGCTAAAGATAAAACTAGACATCCTATCTGGACCTCGCAAAGTTCTAACAACTAGTTATTGCCAGGTAAATTAAATCCTGTAGGAAAAACCCTATGTGGTCATTGCTTTCCTCTTTGAAATGAAAATGTTGCTTCTGCTGATGAGGTGAGAGCAGCAGGAGTATGAGGACGAGTCACCAGAGGCAATGCGAGGAGGTGAAAATGAATGGGATTACATTCATTTTGAGGACAAGAACCCAAGCGAAAACACATGATGGGCTATGTACAATGAAGGACGTAGAAAACAGAAGGCACTTGACATTTATCTCGTCTCGTGACACAAAAATAAGGGAACAGCAACTGAAATGTAGAAAAACGGTCAACTTCTAAAACATAAACCCTGGGGAATCGCAGCCTGAGCTGAACAGGGCACTTTAACAATGATACAGATACCTAGTTGACAGTAACAGCAACACAGAGACCAGCAAACCCCCTTATTCACCAGGCAAATCAACAATGAACCTGCCTTAAGAAAGCTAATGTCTTCCTGCAGATAGATTGTTCCATTTATAACCACTTTGCTTCTTTTCCCGCAGCATCTGTTCCTCAGGGCTCTTAGATTTACAATATCTAATTAGAGTTTCGATCCCAAAATCTCTTTGCTTCTACAAACACCCCCAAGTTCACAGAAACACCTCACTGTCTCAGCAGTCGGCAGTTCATTTCAGACCTAGAACGATGCATTATTTTTCCCACCCCCAAAAACACAGACTGATCCCAGCTGCTCGATTCCAGGACAGCAAGCACCGATCCCTGGAATTTATTGTGATGCTCTTCAATGTAGGGGGAAATGGAATTAAAGGAAAAATCTATTAAATTGGATTTCAGCAAGCATTTTCCCTTGAAATTTGATCTGAGTCGTTCCCTATTCTTGTAGAGATTCCTTTGTTCTTTGATTTCGTTAAGGTTGCTCAGGAATATTTCTTCACCATTTTAATAACATACAGCTCAGGAGTAATAAGCTCCAGGAAATTAAGCCTCTGATTTCACATCCAGTCCATTGTGTTGACTGCTGACCAAGGTAAAACATAAAACTGAGGCAAGAGCAACTCTTATTTGGAAAGGATGGCTCCTTATGGGCCATTGAAATGGTTAGGAAGCTCTCTCCTTCTGCCCTGGTCCCCGAGTCAAGGCCAATGGATGCTAATTTCTGTAGGAACAGTAAAACTCCACTTCTGGCCTCAGAACAGGCTGCTTCTGACAGCCCAGTACATTTGAGGGTTGGGGTGTGTAATGCCCACAGGGTGATGTTAGGAAGCACTGGAGTTGTTATTTAAGGGACCTGCAGGCTGCCCATCTGGAATGAGTCATCACAGACTGGTCTGGGTTAGAAGGGAACTCAGAGCTCACCCAGTGCCAACTCCCTGCCGTGAGCAGCGACACCTCTCACCAGCCTAGGTTGCCCAGAGCCCTCGGACATTTCTAGGAATGAGAATGAGAAGGCTGCGTGCTCTGGTAACGGTGATGCTAGAGAGGCTATATAAGTCTTTTTACACAAATAGAAATAAAAGTGACTTTTTAGCTGTCCCTGGGAAAGAGATGATGCAGGGTTCAGAGGAGTGTTGTGTAATCCATCCTGGCTCTCGCCCAAACATGCTGATAAAGCTGTAAAAAAGGAGAAAAATAAAGAACACTAAGTTTTCTAAGCTGACACCCACTGAGCAGGAGCAACCCCCTGGCTCCTCTTCTGTCTGCAGCACTGGTTAAGATAAAACTTACTAAGTACCAAGAGTGGCCGAAGTAAACTTTGCTCATCAGCCACCTCCTCTCTCGCAGCCCAGTGGCCAACTTACACAACTGGGATGTCTAGAATGTCAGCACAACTTGTTCTCGTTGGCACAGAGCAAGACTTATGGGGTGGGGATGACTTGGGGAATGTTTCGATTGATAACGACCCTGGCTTAAAATTCATTGCTTTAAATTGAGGACAGGTCAGTACAAACAAGAGCAGTCAATTGTTTTCACATGGAAAAGAACACAAGATCTGTCCTCAGTTCCATTTCTAATGGTAGGCTTGTGGATATACTCTGTACAAATGGTTCTGCCGCTACTCCCTGCAGATAAAACGGGACAACAAGAGAAAAACAACAGCTGGATATTAGAAAAAAGTTCTTCACTGTGAAGGTGATTGATGGCTGGACTGGGCTGCCCGGGAAGGTGGTGAGGGCCCCATCCCTGGAGTAATTTAAGGTCAGATTTGATGAGGCTCTGAGCAGCTTGACCTCTGTAGAGTTGTCCCTGTGTAGGGAGGTTAGACTAGATGACTTCTGGAAGTCCCTTCCAGCCTAGAACATTCTATGAATCTGTGATTCTGAAGTAACTGTGTGAGGCTTGTTTCCTTCACGTTGGCATGGAGAAGCTAGCACTGCCGCTGGCAGAGCTGTTGGGTGCAGGGCTCCCAGTCACGTCAGCCTGGCACTTTGGAGAGGTTTTAAAAACAAAACAACCCAAAAATCCAGAGTATTTTTCTAATTCTTGTTAAACCACAGCCCAGATTTCAGGATGAATCAGACACGAAAGGGCATCAATTTGTGATCCAAACAGTTTCTCTCTGATGTGCTGAGGACAACAAGGACAGTGAACAATCTGCTAAAGACTCTCCTTATTCTAATCAATTATACAAGAAAGTGCTTTTTCAAATGAATGTGCTAAACATCTTGATGAGTTTTTCTTAATTAGCTGCCTCTTTTTAAGATGAAGACTTCATGAGATTTCACAGAAGATTTCTGAATACTGAAGAGTTTTCTTTCTGTTCCGGTGCAGGGGGGTTAGTTAACACTTTGTCTATCACCAGATAGAATCCCCACAGCCCTACATGTTTAACAAGTGACCAATTTATAGTACTGTGTGACTTCTGTAAAGTATGTAGACCTCACACCCTTAAAAGAGGTCTTGAGAAGTGGCCCATTGGCTACAGTAAAAAGTTATCCACGTGGTACTTCAGCTTCCCTTCCTCATCCGTATTTCAAGGCTGGATTCCTCCTAACGAAGCAAAGCGTGGCTGTTCCGATATCAAAACTCGAAGGGCCTCACTGGCACATCCATAGACACATGCAAGTCTGGAGCTGTTCAAGAGAAACCAGTGTGTCTGTGTACGATGAACGACAGGCTGCTGGAGGGCTCGTGGTTGGGACAGTACATTCTCCCTCTGACATGGAACTCTTAATCCTTCTCTTGCAACTACCTGATGTTTGGTTTTACTTCCTTTTCCTCCACTTCGTCTTCACTGTCGTCAACTTGCTGAATGACCAAGTCGGTTGACCCATCCTCCACGATCTCTACGTCGGATCTGTTGTCTTCCCCATAGTGCCACCTGGAATCCTTGTCCCCATCTTGCGGGAACTCAAGGGGTGCTTCGGCTTCCAAGTCGATGCGAATACTGTCTATGCCAGCTTCGGCCAAACACTCGTTACAGAGTCTGTAACGTCTCGTTCCCTCCTGGACCACTTGTCCTGTGAGCTCGGTCACGTGGCGCTTACACTTCCTGCAGATGGGCTTGCAAGCCTGATGGATCTGGGGAAATCAGAATGGATAAATCTGATCAAGTATCCACAACAACCAGCATTAAGGTGACAAAAAGCAGGGCAGGAGGAGCATTAACTCATCAAATGTTAGAAATGTGTCCAGTTCCAAAGTCTCCAACATCAGAAGGACACAGAGCTCCTGGAAGGTGTCCCGAGCAGAGCAACTCACAAGATCAGAGGGCTGGAGCACCTCCCCTATGAGGACAGGCTGAGCAAGGTGGGGTTGTTCAGCCTGGAGAAGAGGAGGCTCCCAGGTGACCTTGAAGCAGCTTTCCCATCTCTGAAGGAGGCTACAAGAAAGCTGGGGGAGGGCTTTTGACACTAGTGGTAGTGAGAGGCCAAAGGGAAAGGTTTCCAGAGGAGGGGAGATTGAGGTTGGGCATGAGGAACAAATTCTTTGCTGTGAGGGTGGGGAGATGCTGGAACAGGTTGCCCAAAGCAGTTGTGGCTGCCCCATCCCTGGCAGTGTTGAAGGCCAGGTTGGCTGGGGCCCTGAGCCAAGAGCAGGGAGGTGATTATCCCCCTATACTCAGCACTGGGGCGATCGCACGTTAAGTACTGTGTCCAGTTTTGGGCACCTCAGTACAAGGGAGACATTGAGGTGCTGGAGCAAGTGCAGAGGAGGACAGCAAAGCTGGGGAAGTGCCTAGAGAATAAATCTGATGAGGAGAGATGGAGAGAGTTGGAGCTGTTTAGTTTGAGGAAGAGAAGACTGAGGGGAGACCTCATCGCTCTCTATAACTGCCTGAAAGGACACTGTAGAGATGCTGATGCTGGGCTCTTCTCACAGGGAATTAGCGACAGAACCAGAGGGAAGGGCTTCAAGGGAATCATGAAATCACAAAATATTAGGGATTGGAAGGGACCTCAAAACATCATCTAGTCCAATCCCCCTGCCAGAGCAGGATCACCTAGACCACAGGAACATATCCAGGCAGTTTGAAACGTCTCCAGAAAAGGAGACTCCACAACCCCTCTGGGCAGCCTGTTCCAGTGCTCTGTCACCTTCACTGTGAAGACATTCCCTCTGATATTTATATGGAACCTCCTCTGTTCCAGCTCACACCTGCTGCCCCTTGTCCTATCATTGGGTGCCCCTGAGCAGAGCCTGGCTCCATCCTCGTGACACCCACCCTTCACATATTTATAAACGTTAATGAAGTCACCCCTCAGTTTCCTCTTCTCCAAGCTAAAAAGACCCAGCTCCCTCAGCCTTTCCTCATAAGGGAAGTGTTCCACTTCATTCATCATCCTCGTTGCTTCAAGATTCAACAGGGGAGGGTTAAACAGGACATCAGGAAGAAATCCTTCCTGGAGAGAGTGGTCAGGCCCTGGAATGGGCTTCCCAGGGTGCTGGTTGAGTCCCCATCCCTGGATGAGTTTAAAAGTCGCTAAGATGTGGTGTTGGGGGATCTGGGTTAGGGGTGACCTTGATGGCTGGACTCAATGATCCCAAGGGTCTTTTCCAACCTGAATGATTCTATGATTCTAAACATGCTGATGAAATAAAAGAAAGCAGATTTCACTGTTTGAATTAAAACAGTGAAAAGAAAGAAGAGAGGTGGCACTGGTCATTGCTTCAGGATATTCTAAATCAACAGGTAAATAGATGTTTTCAGTGTCGTAGTCAGTTAAAGCAGGTTTAATGAAATCTGTCTGGGAGATACTCTATATAATCCAAAATAACCTAGAAATTATGTCTGGGAGCCTATTCACCCCACCCCACATGTGTGGTTCATTGTAGGGTTCACTGTAGGTGTTTAACAGCATTTTCTTAGGAGGATCAATGTCTGCTCCCCAGTTGCACAGATTTTTCTGACCCAGAATGACAAAAAGCTTTAAGAAGAGTTTAAACAGTTAAGATGATTATAGACCTCCAAAAGCCAGTAAGGAAGCAAAGCCAGTGTTAATAATCTAAAAGAGGTTCTTAGTTTTTTAGCTGGCTGGGGTTTAAGTTGACAATTTCATTTGGATCCTTTCCTCCTAGGAATCTGCTTCTTGCTTGCAAACCACCACCAGAATCATAGAATCATGAAATGTTCTAGGATGGAAGGGACCTCTAGAGGTCATCTAGTCCAACCTCTCTAGGGATAAATCTACCTAGGCTGCTCAGAGCCTCATCAAGCCTGACCTGAAATGACTCCAGGGATGGGGCCCTCACCACTTCCCTGGGCAGCCCATTCCAGCCATCAACCACCCTCACAGTGAAGAACTTCTTTCTAATCTCCAGCCTCAATCTCTCCCTTCCCAGCTTGAACCCACTGCTCCTTGTCCTGTCCGTACAAATCCCCTTGAAAAGACCTTCCCATGCCTTCATGGAGGCCCCCCTCAGATACTGGAAGGTCAAAAGTAAGCCTCCCCAGAGCCTTCTCTTCTCCAGGCTGAACAGCCCCAATTCTCTCAGCCTGTCCTCATACAAGAGATGGTCCACTCCCCTGATCATTGTAGCGGCCGCCTCTGGATGTGCTCCAGTCTGTCTGCATGCTCCTTGTGCTGGGGGCTCTAGAGCTGGACACAACACTGCAGGTGAAGTCTCACCAGGGCAGAGTAGAGGGGCAGAATCACCTCTCTTGGTCTGCTGGCCACAGTTCTTTTGATGCAGCCTAGGATAGGATCCACCAGCACCCCCAAGTCCCTTCCCACAGGACTGCTCTCCAGTAGATAATAGGTCATGATAGTAGATCACAGAGTAGGTTGGGTTGCAAGGGACATCTAAAGATCATCTAGTCCCCTAGAACAAGCAGAAACATCTCTAACTAGAACAGAAACAGTCTCTCCTGCTCAGCTTCTCCTTAGCCCTGCTGCTGCTGGTGGGTGAGGATGAGGAAGGCTTCTGTTCTCCAGTGAGAGCTGGAGGCTGCTGCCTTGTTTCGTGAAGGCCAGTCCCTGAGAGATGAGAACATTCTGGGTCAACACTGACCTGATCCCAGCCTGCTCCTCAGCTCTAAAGAAGATGGACACCTCCCCCTGTGATGTCCTCGAGCCCACAGTTGTTGTCTGTCCTCCTTCTAAAGCCCTGAACTGCTGTCACCTCGGCCATCAACATTTCAGTGACCTTTCTGCTCACTGAAGGACTCACTGGAACAGTCTGGGTCCCAGAAACTGAAATGGGAGCCTTCTTCTGGCCACTCTCAGGTTTACTCAGGTAATTTTTGAACAATAAAAAACCCCCATAAAAAGGAATTAGAGCAACTCTCTCGGAGAGTTTTATTTTCTAGACAATCGAAAAGCTCCAGAAATGCTCCAAGATCCACAAATAGAGTGAAATAACTTCTACAAAGAAGGTTTGGTTTATAAGAATTCGTCATTTCAACTAGACCAAAGGACTTCAGTTATGAAACGGCCTTACAAAACAGCAGCAAATTAAACCACCACATTTGGAAGATTTACAAGGTCTTGCACCAAGAGGTTAAAACAGGCAACGAATCACGAGTGCAGCTTGTATCCCTCTGGTGAAATCCAGTGCCATTCTGTGCAAAAGGAGGTGAAAACGTCTATTCCTACACAAAGCCAGCAACGCAGAGCTAAGGCTTGAAGATAATTTGGTCTCCACGGCCTTTAAAAAACTTTGAGAAAGAGATTCTTTTAGAAAGAACTTCCTAAAAACATTGAGTCTTCGTTAAGCACCGTTTGAGGAGTTTACAGCAGCTATATCCTGCAGTCAGTAGGAGAAGGGACGTTATCGTACCCTTGTGAGGCCTCACCTCGAGTACTGGGGTCAGTTCTGGACCCCTCACTATATGAAAGACATTGAGATGCTGGAGCATGTCCAGAGCAGAGCTACCAAGCTCGCAAGGGGTTTCAAGAACCAGCTGTATGAGGAGAGGCTGAGGGAGCTGGGAAGGTTTAGTTTGGAGGAGACTGAGGGGGGGAACCTCGTTGCCTTCTACAACTACCTGAAAGGAGGTTGTAGAAAGGAGGAAACCTCTCTTAGACTCCCCTAGTTCCCCATTCTGGATCCCTATTTACATTCCTACCCAGAGGAATAACCACAGATGATCCCTAACTCCCTTTCAGGTAGTTGTAGAGAGGTGGCTGTTTGCCTCTTCTCCTTAGGAACTAGGGGAGTCTAAAGGAAGTTTCCCCTTAGACAGAGTCTAAGGGAGGTGTCCCCTTCGACAGAACCAGGGGAAATGGTCTGAAGTTGAGGAAGGGGAGGTTTGCATTGGATATTAGAAAGAAATTCTTTCCAGAAAGAGCAGCTGGGCACTAGAACAGCCTTCACAGGGAGGTGGTTGAGTCACCATCCCTGGAGGTATTTAAGAAATGTGTAGATGTGGTGCTTCACACCTGACTCTAGCAGCAGGCATGGAGGGGGTTAGTTTGTCTTAACTGATCAATCAACTATTTAGGGATTCAAGGTATTAGGTTTTTTTGTTGTTGTAGGGTCTGGTTGGACTCGGTGATCTAGGAGGTCCTTCCCAACCAGGATTGTTCTGTGATCATTTTCTCAAAGCTTGTAGAGGCTGGATGGATCCTACAATGGGAGATTTCAGGCGAACTAAAAAAGAACCCATCCCAAAAAACTCGAGTGGAAAAGCACAGCAAACAGATTTACATGAACGCCCCGGCCACAAGAACGTGGGTAAACTACACTCCCTTTCTAAATACAAACGACTTCACTGAAAACGAAGCAGCACAATGTGACGGTTCAACAGGAAACATCGATTTGGGTGGTCTCTTTCCAAGGGGAATGTGAACAACCCCCCCCCCACCCATACACCCTGCCTTACACAGACCTTAACACAGCTCCATTCTCTACACACGAGACACACACGAACAAGATCTAAGACTGAAGAAAGCAGGTTGAAGGAAAAGTGCTGAAGGTCTCATTCCCGCAGCTCTTACACACAGACTTGCACACGAGGTTCATTTTCCTTACTCTGAACATCCTCGCAGGTTCAGAGTTGGCCAGCCCACACCTTGGCCTGGTGAGCAGCTACATCTTCGGACAGTTCCCTTGTGGTGCACTAGCCAGAGCCACGCTCAGCTGGTACCCCACATCTAGCGGCTTCTACCAGCCTTGAACAAGAAGGTGGCATCTTCACGCTAGAACGACTAGATTTGGGGATGCCTAGATCCCCACCCCATTCTGGATCCCTATTTCCTTTCCTACCCCACTAGCACAGATAACCACAGATGATCCCTAACTCCCTTTCAGGTCATCTCACACACAGAAGAGAAAAGACCCCCTCTTCTATTAGATGGACTCCACAAAACCAGAGCAGTAGTCCAAAAGCCCAGCCCTGCTAGGCTGGGGGCACAGGGGGGCACTTTCCAAGGTGCCAGCGACAAGCCCACATTTTGCTCAGATCTTCACAAGTGCTAAGGACCCAAAACCACAGCAGAGGAGCTCAACTGCCAGCCTGGCACCTACATGAGTTGTCTCTTTGATAATCTGAATGCAGTTCACTAAAATATGGTGCTATAAAGCCCCAAATGTTTTGAATATCTATCCCAGTGAGAGATTTCTGTGACAATGGGTGTCACTATGACACTGTACAAACACAGGTCCACAGGTGACCTGGAATAGGGATGACTGAAAGCTGGCTGCAACCTAAACACTGAAAATAAACGCAGCACGCGATGCTTCTTGCAAAGATGGGACTCACCAAGAGCTTAGACCATTCCTAAAGGAGTCTCTTTGCCTTCTGCTGTTTCCAGGAGTCACTAATTGAGTGACTTGTTGAAGAAGTTTGTTTCTTCTTTGCTCATCCAACCTGAGCTGGCAGTGAATTTCTAACGGTGTTAGAGACATCAGAGTGCCCCAGGTTAGTCTGGTGAGGCCGCATTGGTCACCTCTCCCAAGTGAATTGCTGCATCGCTAAAGGGTACCGTTTCACCGCAGGATGAAGCAGATAGAGAGGCTGATCTGTTCGTTTTCAGGGTGTAAAATAAAAGCACAAGATAAACAAAAAAGAGCCTCCCCAAACCTTGGTTAAGTCAGAGGGATCTTTGGTTCTGAGGTTCCATCTGATGTTTGCCAAGCATCAAGTCTTTATGATAAGAACCTCAAGAAGCACCATACTGTTAAGTGGGAGGAACTGCTTATTCTTTGCCAGCCAGGGTTGTCCGCAGGCTCCTGAAGCAGCTAGAAAGACTCACACAGTCTGCCTTTTCATGAACACTTAGGCAACACAGGGAAGAAGCACTAACAGTCTTATTTCACAGTATATTTCAGATTTGTTGCTTCATTAGGAAGCAGCAGGTTACCCAGAAGCAAACAGACTTTCTGCTGGTCGTTTGTTTGCTTCTAAAGCTTCCCTGAAGGGACTGCCCAGGGAGGTGGTGGAGTCTCCATTTCTGGAGACATTTAAGATTGATTGTGGCACTGAGTGCCATGGTCTAGGTTGAGGTGATCACAGAATCACAGAACATTAGGGATGGCAAAGGACCTCAAAAGATCATCTAGTCCAATCCCCCTGCCAGAGCAGGATCACCTAGACCAATGTTAGGTCATAAGCTTGGCTGGATGACCTTAGAGAAGTCTTCTCCAGCCTCAATGATTCTGTGATTACCAGCTTGATTTTTGATACTGGAAAGGTAAAAAGACCTCCTTTGAAAGCCAGCCTTTCCTTACCCCATCAAAGAAAGCTCCACACTGAAGTGGACTCCGAAGCATTACCTGGAGAAAATCACACAACATAAACCATGAGAAGAATCAGCAGAGACTAGAAGGGAATAGAGAAAAGACAAAGAAAAGGATTTGCATACTAAGGGGCTAGGAAAAACATCAGAGAGTTCCTACTCAAGAGTATCCAGAGCTGTTCCATGTGCATAGCTCAGGTATTTATCGCTACTGGCCATTTACCCTCCCAGACTCTGAGTTCCCAAGTATCCTGACCGACAGCGTGTAACTTCCACTGTAAAAAGCTAAAGAAAATGGGGCAGTATGCTTAGGCTGAGCTGAGACACCAGGTACCATCATGTGTGCTTAGTATGTCTTAGGCCAAGACTACTCCTGTCTAACTGACACCTAAAGGTCTGTAGTCTGAGCTCTTGAGAGAGGAAGATATAGTAAGAACAAATCAGAAAGAGCAGCTGGTTCTCTAAATACCTGCAACTAAGGACTAGTGAAGTAGTTCTATTCCCACTGTTGATACTTTCAGTAGCAGCATTATTTTTGTTCTCCTGGTTTGTCAGCCCTGGTTTCCAGGTCAAACCCACTGTTCCCAAGGGCAAGGAACAATAGGACGGGGGGTGATGGTTTGAAGCTGGAAAAGGGCAGAGTGAGGCTGGACAAGAAGACAAAATTGTTGAATCTGAGGAAGGGGGATCCCTGGAACAGGATGCCCAGAGGTGGTGGGGAGGCCTCATCCCTGAAGCCATACAAGGTCAGGCCGGCTGGAGCTCTGGGCAACCTGGTCTGGAGAGTGCCGGCCCTGCTTGGTGCAGGGGGTTAGACTAGATGCCCTTTGGAGGTCCCTTCCAACCCAACACATTCTCTGGTTCAAAGTAAACACTTCCTGTTTACAGTTTAGATAATCCCATCCTGATACAGAAGGATCACGACTTAGTTCAGACACATCCCAAGGTAATGGATGAAAACTACATTTCTTTCAGCATAGCCTTCAGAGAGAAGATGGTGCCCTTTCAGATCGATGATTAAGGACCATGACATCGTTGTACCAAAGGAACCTGTTATCAAAACAACACAAGAGATGTTCCACCTGCAAAAATCAAAACGAGGAGGCAGAGACACCACTGGAAATTGCTCAAGTACAACCGTCTGTGAACCCCAGAGGGAAGATTCTTCACAGATTTCTGGTGCACAGCACTGAAAACATAAAAGCATTAAAAACATTCCAAAGCTCCCCACTCTTCTATCAAAAAAACTGAATGATAAAAACCTAGCAGAGTCTCACTAATCGGGCAGTTCCCTGTTGCAGATCAACTGCTGCCAGGGAGATGCTTTAAACACCCCCATCTCGCTGCTACATGAGTGTTTCTCGGTCTGACAAGCTCCTGTGCAGCTCCTGCTTGTCATCACCATCATCGTCATCGGCCGGATCATTTTCCTCTCCAGACTCCACATATATGGGCCAATCGTTATCAGCGTCTCCCTTCTCTTGGCTTTCGGATGAAGGTTCCATGAGGCTCAGGTTAATGGGCATTGAGTCCTCGTGGGTAGTGGTCACACAGGTGCAGCTGTCACACAAGCCAAAGCGTCGCAGTCCTTGGGAAAGGCTGCTGGTGAAGGTTCTCCTGCAGCCCTTACAGATAATGGGCTTGTTGGAGCGATGCACCTGAAGTGAAAAACAAACCAGGTAAAAAGACAACCTATGCTGTTGCTCAGCTCTTGTGAGGTCCCTGTTTGTCATCTTACAACAGGAAAACATCTCCACTTCAGCTAAAGAGCAGATTACCTCAGATCGAGAGAGGTTCTCCTCCCCCTCTACTCTGTCCTGCTGAAACCACAGCTGGAATCTTGTGTCCAGTTCTGGGGCCCTCAATTCCATAAGGACACAGAGCTGCTGGAGAGAGCCCAGCACAGAGCCAAGAGATGATGGAGGGAGGGGAGCATCTCCCTGCTGAGGAAAGGCTGAGGGAGCTGGGGCTCTGGAGCTGAGAGAAAAGGAACCTGAGGGGTGACCCCATGGATGTTGATCAATATGGGAAGGGTGGGTGTCAGGAGGATGGAGCCAGGCTCTGCTCAGGGGCACCTAGTGACAGGACAAGGGGCAGAGAAAGTGAACTGGAACATAGGAGGTTCCCCATCAATATGAGAAGGCCCTTCTTGCCAGTGAGGGTGCCAGAGCCCTGGAAGGAGCTGCCCAGGAGGGCTGTGGAGTCTCCTTCTCTGAAAACATTTCAAACCCACCTGGCCATGTTCTTGTGCAACTGGATCTAGGTGATCCTGCTGTGTCAGGGGGATGGGACTGGATGCTCTTTTGAGGTCTCTTCCAATCCCTAATGTTCTGGGATTCTGTGACCCCAGATTCTCATCAACAAAGACTTGAGGCTACAGAAATATTCATCAGCCAACTATCAGTGGCTTAAACAGATAAGAAAAGGTTCTCTCCCACTGGCAACAACCATTTTGTCCAACACGTTTTGGGAAACACAATCAGGAACTACCCAAAACATTGACTGTATCGAGGGAATCTTCCAGACTTACACTCAGAGCGTGACTCCGCAGGTGCTCCTGCCGTGTGAAACGCTTCCCGCATGTCTCACAGGGGTAGGGCCTCTCACCGGTGTGAGAGCGGATGTGCCGCTTCAGGATTCCTTTCTGTTTGGCCGTGTAGGGACAGAAGGGACATTTGTGAAGCTTGATTGGCACAACTAACACATCACCTTATGGAAAGAAAACACAGTGTGTTAGATATCTGAGGCAGTTCTGCACTGCTAGCTCTGTCATCTTCTCGCTCCTCTTTTCTGCTAACCTGGGTCGGGATGATTGTATCTTCACCTCTCTCTCTCTCTCTCTCTGCCTTCCCTGGAATTTCAGTCGGCTGTGCTCAAGATACTGGTGATGCTGCAGATCTCATTCCTCGAATGTCATCCTGCCTGTACCTACGTAGCTGCTCCTCTGAGGGAGCTGGCTCACAACAGGAAAACAAACTCATTTCGTTTGAAGAAGCCATTTCATTTCACTCTGAAAAGTTCAGAGCACTCAGCCGCAGAAAGTCTCTGAGTTGGCTTTTTCCAAGATACTGTTGGTGTTAAGTAGCATTCAAGTCTTCGACACAAATTACAGGTAGGAGTAGCACAGCCTTTCCATAAAGGGCATCAGTTTGATGTGGGGAGCCCACCTGAAAATACCAGTGTTTACTTCTGCCACTCACTTGAGCCTTTTGGCAAAGTGTTTGCTTATTGAGCCCTGAACTCTTCAACAAGTAGGTGGGGCTGCAGAACATTCCTGGTCCTAAGGGTTCTCCAACTCCATCTCAAAATAAAGGAATGTCTGGTATCAGCATCAGAGCAAAACTCATCTCCACCTGTGTTGGACCTTCGCAAGGTCTTGCTAATTCCTGCTGGGCAGTGAGAGCTCTGCTTCAAATACAAGAGAAAAGCAGTTCTGAGAGCTGCCTCACTTGCAGGCTCTCCAGAGGTGCCTGTTTACCCTTCACCAGTCACGATGGGGATCAGGAGGACTGGAACACTTAGAAGTAAGTGGCGTTGATCTCCTCTGCCGGCCTGAGCACACAAGAGAACCATTCCTTTATCAGGGCTTGGGAATTCTCATTCCTAGCATCTCATGACCTAGATTTAACCCCTTTAATGATGCATTAACAGGCTGAGGAACTTAAGAGAGGAATAAAGCAAATCGAGGTTGTGTGTTAGACACTTTTTAGAGCAACAGGAGCTAGAATCAGCTTTATTTGCTTTAAGATCACACACACAAGCCTGAGCTGGAAATGACAGGAATGCTTTGCTAGCTAGAGCAGGGGATGCAGGGCAGGGTTTCCTCTCTGCTGTCCACATCATGGTCCCACCTGTCACATCCTGAACTTGCATCTTCTCTCAGAGCTGCCTCCTGTCTTCATAGGGCAGCTTGGATGAGGCAAGCTGTGTGCCAGCATTACCATGAGCAGGTAAAGCACTCAAATTCTTCTTATCCTCTTCAGGAGAAACACTCATGGATGTGACCACCTTCTTCTGCAGGTCCCTGACAGTGCTGCCAGGAGATATGCTTGTTGGAGTGAGACATCCCAATAGGCCTGGGCTCAGGAAAGCAGCAGGACCTCAGGTGAGCTGCAAGTCTGCCTCTAGAGGGAACAGTTACCTCTCCTCTTTATGCAACACCACAGAGTTTAAAGCTTTCAGTGCTGTCAAAGACTTTCTAGGGATCACTCAGTATTGAAGGAACTTTACTTCTGCCCATCTAAAGTTCAAACTACAAGCAAATAGCCGGTTATCCAGCAACCGAGGCACCACCAAGAGCAACCATGCAACGAGCTCCTTGAGCTCCATTAGGTTCCACAGCAGAACCTTCTTGTGGCAGCTCAACTCTTCTCTTCTTCTAACACTCAATGTTACAAGAGGATGCTTTAAAAACTCATCTGCCATTCAATGAGATCCTGAATGAGATTGTTTATTGAAGCAGCATCACCAACATTCTGTTTCTAAGGGGCCCTGTTTCCAAGGGTCTGAAAAAGCTGTTGGAAATACTTACCTCCCGCAGGCTGCACTGAACAAATGAGTACAGCTGGCTTTTCAAAGTCCACAACCAGAGTTTATTTTGCTATCACGTTAATATTAAGCAGTATAGAATGAGAGTAACAAAGGAACTCGCCCAGCTGAGCTGTTTTCTCTTCTGTCACATGGACTATACCCTCCCCCGAGAGTCCTCTCACCTGTGTCCTCACCATACCAGTCGCTGTGAATGTCCATCATGGAACTCATGGCCACCCCTGCATCCTCTGGCCTACCCTCAAAGCCCCGCACAAAGTGATGAACCACCTCATCCTTTCTCTGAGTCGAGCTGTTGCGCAACAGGGCCTCGAGGAATTGTTTCATGTGATAGTTATTGCAGGCCAGGTCCATTGCCTGCCCACTGTGCAGCCCCTCTTCCATCTGCTCGATGGACAGCGGAGGCGGGTACTGCGGCAGCCGTTCGCTCACTTCGACCTCTGCTTCATCCGGATCAAACTCCACTTTCGGTTCCACCCCCTTGGGCAGTGAAGAATTAACATTGTCTGGAGAGTTACTGCTTATGGGGGCGTCTCGGACCACGAGCTCCAAGGGGTGGCAGCTGCTGCAGTCCTCACACGGAGGGTCCCTCTGGCAATCCGCTATCCTTTCCTTCTCCTGCAGTGAAGAGACCAAGACAGAGCCCTGGTTCTTGGAGCCGTATGAGGTGCCCTCTCGAGCAGAGCCAGTGCTGCCGCTATCAGCCTGATAAAAAGCCGCTTCTCGTTCGATTTTCCTGCAGATATCTAGTGATGACCTTATGTAGGTCTTGCAGAAGTTGACCACATCAGTCATCTGCAGATAGCTGGCGGCAGACATCACCTCGATCACATTTTCCCCACAGAGATCGAGCTTCCCAGAATAAAGGAAATCCAGGATGATGGAAAAGGCCTCTGAGGTGACGATGTCCAGAGAGGCGGTGCTGTGACGGCCGCTGTCCTGGATGTAGTGGATCAGCAGGGCTCGGAAATAGCCACTGTTGGCAAACAAGATGTTCTTGTGGGCTTTAAAGATCCGACCCTCCACAATGATGCTGCAGTCACAGAAGAAATCCCGCTTGCGCTGCTCGTTCAGCTCACCCAGCAGCTTCGTGTAGTACGACTGCATCTCCATCGCTTCTGCTGCGGGGGGCAGAAACAGAGGCACCATCAGGCAGGAGGCACTGGGTCACTCATCGACTCCTGGGGACCCACTGAACCCCCCTCCTGTGAACCCATCAACCCTCCTGGGGACCTACCAAACCCCCATACTGAGGTGCCATCGACCCTGCTGGGAACTGACCCTCTTGGGAACGGACCGACTCTGCCAAGGACTGACTGACCCTCCCAAGGGCCCACTAATCCCCTCTCCCGGGGTCGCACTGACCCTGCCAACGACGGACTGACCCTCCCGGGAATCAACCGAGCTTGCCAAGGACCGACTGATCCTTCCGAGGATCCACCGAACCCCCTTCCCGGGAACCCACCAACCCTGCTGGGGAGCGACTGACCTTGCCAAGGACCTACTGACCCTCCCAGGGACTCAACGAACCCCTCTCCCAGGGACCCTTCAAAAACCGTCCTGATGCTGGACCGGCCGTACCAGAGATCAACCCTGCCGGGGACCCACCAAACCGTCCTCCTGGGTACCGACTGACCACCCTCTCGGGGACCAACCGTCCCTCACGAGGACAGACCAACCCCTCCTGGAGTCTGACCGACCCCTCCTGAGGACCGACCGACCCCTCCCGGCGACCCACTGGCGCTCCTTGTCGCTGCTGGAGACTGACAGCAGCCGCACCACCTCCCCACAGACCCCTCAGGCCCGTCCCCGGGAGGTCGAACCTCCGCGGTCCCGGGCGCATCGCCCCCGACCCCTCACCTCCTCCTCTGCCGCCGCCCGCCAACTGACATAATAAGCGTTCAGATAGACCAACGCTTGATAATGCTTTACTGGTAGGCAGATGCTCA
>JAOXOE010000853.1:4150692-4170545 GCA_028565055.1 Phoeniculus purpureus | reverse complement strand
CTGCCCTGGGCAGTCCAGTCCAGGCTCTGATCACCCTTTCCTTGAGGAAGGGCTTCCTAACATCCAACCTAACCCTCATTTGTCAGCTTCAGGCTCTGCCCTCTCATCCTGGCGCTGCTTGCCTGGGAGAAGAGCCCAACCCCCACCTCACTACAATCTCCCCTCAGGGAATTGGAGAGAGGGAGAAGGGCCCCCCTAAATCTCCTCTTCCCCAGGCTAAACACCCCCCAGCCTCTCCTCATCAGCCTTTCCCTCCAGTCCCTTCATGGTCCCAGTACAACCATCCCAGCACAGCAGGTAGGTCTGGGAACACTCACACAATTAACAAGGCATCTGAGCGTTAAAAAGGTGCCACTGGTAACCCCTCCTCTAACAAAGGGCCGACTTTACAAAGTACAAACAGCTCTCGAGGATCCAAGCTGCTCCTTACCCTAACAAGAGTTGCACAAACCCAAAGGCTGGATCCCCTAAGTGGTGGGTATGGTTTATACACGAAAAGAAATCACTGTAATTAAGCTGCATTACCCAAAAGCTCTGCTTCTGCTGGCGATAAACCTCTCCAGAACCCAGCACTTAATAGGATCATGGGATTAGAAGGGAACACGCAATTCTGCACATGAACCTGATGTTTCAAGGATCTCTGTTTCAGTTCTGTAGAGGTAACTACAATAATCCCACTAAAAACAAATCTCTACATACTTTTCTTCTGAGTAAGGCACAAGTTGGACCTGCTAAGCACAAGCCACCCATGATGGTACGTTCTATATTTACACCAGTAAAATTAGCAATTCTCCCTTGTCACAGGGTGTTCCAGTGGTCCCCCTTTAACGGGGAGCAACTGGCTAAAGCCCTTCATGAGAGGATGAAAACCCTGAGGCCATTTCACTGTGCCTCACTGTGCCTCCCCTGCTTCCATCTGCTCCATGAATAATTTAGATTGCTCTCTAGTGCCAGCAGTTTACCCTCCTGCATGGTTACAGCTCCCCAACCATTTCCTTGTTGTGTTCTGCCCGTGGCTTTCAGGGCAGTCTTATCTGCACCAGAGCTCTACCCCACACAGGGCACCTCACAGCTCCACAAAAATAAGACAGAAGATTATAAGCAAATAAGAGAAAAGAGAGAAGAGTTTTTAAGTGCAGCTACACTGAATCAAAACAGCTTGGGCTGAAATGTTTGTTTTCCAGACAACTGGCTAGGGAAGAGGAGGCTGAGAGGAGACCTTATTGCTCTCTACAACTACCTAAAAGAATGTTGTAGCGAGGCTGGTGCTGCTCTCTTTTCCCAAATTCCTAATGATTGGACGAGGGGAAATGGCTTCAAGTTATATCAGGGGGGGTTTAGATTAGATCTTAGGAAGAAGCTGTTTCCTGAGAGAGTGGTTGGGTGCTGGAACAGGCTGCCCAGGGAGGTGGCGGAGTTCCTATCCCTGGAGAGGTTTAAAAACCGAGTGGCTGGAGGACTGGCCATGGTCAGGGTCAGGGAGCTGTTGAGATGAGGGCTGGGCTTGTTGATCCTGGAAGTGCTCTCCAGACAGGATGATTCTGTGATTGTATAAAAGACAGAGTCTAAGTGCAGAGAAGACGTTGTTATACCTGAAATATTTCATCTTTATGTGATTCAAAGGAGTGCAACTTCAGCTTTAGGTTCCTCAAGTCCCAGAGAGCAACAGTCTAGGGGGAAAAGAAAGAACAACATCAATTTTTTAATGAATACACCCCCCCCAACCCAAACTTCTACATCAGAGACCGAATGAGGATGTTCCAAGTTGAAGGCACAAGTACCTTATCAGCTGATCCTGTAGCCAGGATAAACTCACTGTAGGGATTGAAAGAGAGGCAGTTGACTTCAGCTGTGTGAGCATCCACCGAGTGACTGGGTTTGGAGGTGTTGTTTGACCGAGTGTCCCAACTGGAAGAGGAAAACACTGACTTCAACCAAAGGTTTCTATCCCTGCAGGACTGAGGAGAGGATGAGAGAGACAGAACACAGCTCCTGAAGATCTGACCCCACTTACATCATGAGCTTCTGATCATCAGCAACAGATCCAAAGAGAGATTCATGGAGCAGGTGCCAGGAAACATCTTCCACCACTGCTGTGTGCCCTGTGAAGATGGTCTTTGCATCCACCACTTTGCCTTCCTTTGGAACAGCGCTGATATCCCACAAGCAAATGGTCTTAAAACAAGACACACAAGGAATTGTTCGAAACTGCCTCTTGAGCTGCTCTCTGTACCTCCCCCTCACAACCAAAACACTTGGGATACCAGATACAACAGACAGCTGCATCTCAGCTGTGTTTCAGGTACTCACATGGTCATCAGAAGCACTCAGCAAATGCCCGCTCAGGTTTGGGTTCCACGACAGCCCATAACCTTCCTTCTGGTGTCCTCGAAGACGCAGATCCGGGTTACACTCCCCAGAAGGGTCTGTAAAGAGGCTCTGTGAGAACTCCAGCGCCTGGCGTCGCTTCCAGCACACCCTGGGGTAGCTGGCACAAAGTTTCGCTGGGCTTGACTCAACTTTGACACTTTCAGCAGGACCCCTTCTCTACCCTTTTGGTAGAGAAGGGTCTCATTAGAACAGAGTGCATTTGTTCTCTTGGCTTAATAAACGCACTGTGCAGATTTGTTCCAGCTGCTATTTAGGGTTATTCTGGCTGAATGGCCTAGCAGTGGTCCCTTCTAAATCAGCTCTACAGCACCTGCAGTGTTTTTCTTTAACTCACCATCTCCAACTCCCCTCCTGATCCTCCTCGCAAGCAGCACAAGCAGTTACCCTATAAGATCTTGACAAGTTCATGGGGTAAACCTTGTTAATATCCTCATGGGACAGCAGGATCACACCTCAGCCACTCAGATAACTGCACCTTCCACCACTCCAAACACCAAAAGCAACTGGAGTCCACCTTATTACCAACACAGATTGGACAGAGGCGTTTAAGCTTCAGCTAGAAGAACCTCTTCCATAAAGCATCTAAATTACCACATTATGTACAATCCAACAAAGTTTTAACCTCTTTTTTCACTACATCACCCCTTTCTTAGGGAAGGACTGGCTGATGGGTGAGGCTCAGACACAACGAAGCAGCAGTCACCTGGTTTGGAAGGGTGTTTGGTGTAATCGAAGACAAGGACATCGCTGGAGGGAGTCTTCGTAGCGATGATACAGGGGTTCTGCGGCATGTAACGGGCCCTGTTCACTTCTCCCTCGTGATTTATCTTGATTTCAATCTCAATCTTTCCACTAACTGACCCGAAACCTCCAAACTCTGGAATTAAAGAATGAAAGAGTCACAAACAATAAGGCAGCTCCAGATCAAGACACAAAGTTCCAGACTCAACCAGCCGTACCACCAAGCTCTTGTTGTGACAGATCATCACTTGTGTGAAATAAAAGAACCCAGCTGTCGAACAACAAGCTGTTTGAAATATCCCTAACACCAAAACACCAGGACTGTGGTTAAATTAGAGACCAGTTGTTTTTACTGTTTCGAGCCAAGCCCTAAATTCATCACCTCTCGATCCCTTGGCTGTCCCAGGGAGGTGTTGTCCACATGAAACAGCAACAACTAACTAACGTCACCTTGGCTTTACAAAGTTACAGCAATTAGTATCTCACAGAAATGCACTTCACTGCTCTGGCCCAAAGAGGGTTTTGAGGTTTATTTTGGTTTTCAATTGTGTAAATGGAATCAAAACATCAGAAGGACACAGAGCTCCTGGAAGGAGTCCAGAGGAGAGCAGCTCAAATGATCAGAGGGCTGGAGCACCTCCCTTATGAGGACAGGCTGAGCAAGTTGGGGTTGTTCAGCCTGGAGAAGGCTCCCAGGTGACCTTCGAGCAGCCTTCCAGTCTCTGAAGGGGGCTACAAGAAAGCTGGAGGAGAGCTTTTGACAAGGATGGTAGTGAGAGGCCAAGGGGAAAGGGTTCCAGACTTGAAGAGAGGAGACTGTGGTTGGACATAAGGAACAAATTCTTTGCTGTGAGAGTGAAGAGATGCTGGAACAGGTTGCCCAAAGCAGTTGTGGCTGCCCCATCCCTGGCAGTGTTGAAGGCCAGGTTGGTTGGGACCCTGAGGAGGTTGCTGCCTGTGCAGGAGGGTTGGAACTCGATGATCTTTAAGGTCCCTTCCAACCCTGGCCATTCTATGACCCTACGAAACAAAGTGTTCACGAGGCAACGCTGTGCTGATGAATAAACTCTCCAAAGCCCAAAGAGCAAAATACTAATTGCACAATCCAGGCTTCCAGCAAAAATAAAGAGCAAACAGTGGGTCATTAAAGGACTTTCACCAGGCAGAGAGTGATTCAGCCAAGGAAAAGAGAAATGGTCAACCTGTAGCAACACTGACAGCAATGCTGGGGACCAATTAAGACACAGAAAACATCAAATTCAAGTCTGATACTGCAGACAATACAATCATCTTTTCATCCACATGGGGATGGCACAGCTGATATGCAGCAGAATTGAGAACAGAAACCATTTGAAACATTAAACCCCTCTGAAAGAATAGATTCTGTTACAGGAACTACCCTCTCACTGGAAGAGTTTAATGTCAAACACAAAAGCGATAATAAAAACGAGCTGTAACCCATGAAATCCAACATCAATTCCTGATGAGAAAGAGGGAGGGGTGAGGATTTCCCTTCTGCAAATAGCCTGATGCCTTCTTTTTTCCATCACACACAGTCCAACCCCACAGTTATCTCCCCTGTTAAGTACAGGTGCCACTTAGAAATAAACTGATGACTTTGCAAGTCTGATGACTAGACTTTGCTGTCTGGTCTTCAAAGGTAAAGAGAAAGGAAGGAAGGAAACAAACAACAGTTACAACTCCCTGCCCATCCACTCCTCCTGTCTTTTACCTCCTTTCTCACTGTCGTAATGCGAAGCATCGAACTGGGCGTCATCGTTGGGCAACTGCACACTAGCTATGACCAGGTGATTTTGTTCGTCTGAAGTGTGGGTTCCCAGCACTAACCGATGGATACTGAAATCTTTACCTTCAGGTCTGAAAGGGAAGAGAAACAACAGTGGGTTGGCACAAAAGCTGAGCTGCTCACAACAGTTTTCGACAGCTTCCGAGAGGTGACTCCATTAATGTTTAAAACCCGCCTGGCCATGTTCCTGTGCACCTTTCAAGGTCCCTTCCAATCCCTAATGTTCAGTGATTCTGTAATCCCATCTAGTTCTACTTTTGAGCAGCTTTTTTTAGGGCAGGGTGAAGGTAGAAGAAGAAAACTATGGAAACCAAATGTGTGAAAGTATCTTCTCAGTAACAGAATCACAGAGTAACAGAATACTCTCAATTTAATAATGATGTCTCTAGTGTTCATTGTCCTCAACTCACTATTGGCAAAAGTAAGCGTGAGAAAAGCAACTGAGACAGAAAGGAATGTGGGACTGTCTTGCTTTAATAAGAAACGATCCTAGTGCCATGGTCTAGATGATTGTGGTGATGTTAGGTGCTAGGCTGCACTTGATGATCTTCGAAGTCTTTTCCAGCCTAAATAATTCAGTGATTCCGTGATTTAAAGGATTAGGTTACCTCGTCACATCAGGAAGCCACTGAGCTGTCAAGCTGGGCCACTCCAGAGCGTGGGTCATCACCAAATCATACAAGAAGGGGGTATTCTTTTTCCATATTTTATACTCCTCGTTGATCACACGCTCTTCCACTGCATCATCAAAGGCTGCTAAAGGGTTATTTTTAAAACAAATACATAAATCATTAATCTTTATTAATATATTTATGAATCTGATTACAACACACGCCCAACGCTGAGTGGGCAACTGAATAAAGAGCCGACTGCATCAGCCCCTGCTCTGCTGTTAGACCGGAGGAACTGCTGAAGGATTAAAAACCCTCCCTTGAGTCTACTAATCCTTGATGTTGGATGCAAGGCTGGGAATTAAAATTAACTAGGTCCCCATTTCATCACCTTAACAGAACCAGCGCAATAGGGTCTCAGGGAACCGTGGAGCAAACCCCAACCTGCAGCGATGTTTAAATAGGGGGGTCGGCCATTGCTGTCCAAAGGAGCCATTCGGGTGCAGCCTGCAGCCACCAACTCCCCAACTCTCCCTCTTTTTAGAGGTTCTTCCTGCCTCCTCATTCCTCCCGCACCGGCTGCGAAGCCTGGGGGTCACTGCATTGTGCCGCACCGGGGATGGCGCTCCCGGTTCACAGGGCAAAGAGGACTCCAAAGGTATCTAAAGGCAATGCGAGGCGATGGAGGGAGCGGCGGGCGGAGGCCCCTGGCCTAGACCTTCCCTCCTCCCCCGCCTCCTCCCGTCACAGGCCTCTTCCTCAGCAGGGCCCAGGGTAGAGGGGGGAGTGGCGGTAACCGGCGCAAAGCGCCCCCTGGCGGAGCCGCCGCCGCTTCCCCTCACACCAGGCTGGCAGTGGTGGTGGGGGGTTGGTGTTACCCCAGGCCCTGCCGGAGCACCGAGAGGAGGAGGCCGCGCGGCGGGGCCTACGCGATCCGTGAGCCTCGACCTTTTACCTTCCTTGTCCGCCATGGCGAGAGGGTACGGCGGGGGTCGAGCTGGGCCGGGCGAAGGCGGCCGGTCGCTCCGCTGCCTGCTCGGAGCCCTCCGGCCGCGGTTCCTATTGTTTCCTGCCCCCGCGCTGCGTGCGGCCCCGGCACCGCGCGCCCCTTCGCGCGCCAACGCTGGCCAATCGCCGCGCTCCGCCGGGTGTTCCCAGCCAATCGGAGTGAAACCGGGGGCGGGGACAAAGGGCGGGAGGATCACGTGGCGGAGGGAGGTGGGCGCTGCTGACGCTCCCCTGGGAGCCGCCATTTTGCGGAGGGGAAGGGGCGGGTGGCGAGGGGAGATCGCGGTGGCTCTTAAAGCGGCAGCGGTGGCGGCGGCGTGGAGGGTCGTGGTTGCGCTTGTCCCCGGTGTCCACAGCTGTGTCGCGACAGAACCGGAGCGGATTGGTGCGTGTAGGAGCTGAAGACCGGCCTGTGCGGCCTTTTCCCCTCCAAGGGCTACCCAGAGGGCCTGCGGAGGATCCCGGTCGTGCTCTTAGGTTATTAATTGTTTATAACCACTAATATCGACCCTTTATCCCTAATTTAATACGGGGGGAGCATTCCAGAGAGCCCTCGAGGTGTAGCTGGGTGTGGTGGGCCTGCCGTGGGTTATGTGGGGATCTGAGCGCCCACAGTCAGAGCTTAAGAGGTTTAAGGTGAAAGTGTGAGTTTATTCCCTGCACTGACTTCTCCATTTCACACTTCTCTTTGCTTACCTGATAGTAGAAACAGGATATCCTGTGCAGTGTTGTTCCTAAGCCTCAGGATAAGAACGAACCACCTTAAAAAGGGTCTAGTGCTGTCTGTAAATCTGTCGTTTGGATTCTTTGGGCAAGGCTGGGGTTCAGCTATGAATAAATCTTAAAAGTTAGGACAAAACAGGTCTATCTGTTCATTAGACCTGATTTGTTTGAGGAAAAAGTAGTCTGAAGTTAATTGGTTTCTCCAGTTTGTATCAGAATTACAAGTGAGGGACTGGTATGAAACAGCAACTAGTAATATCTGATCTGAGAAGCTTTTAACTGGGGATTTGAGACTGTTCGTTGTTTGGTTTTAATTAAAAATCCCTTATGCTGCAAGAAAAGCAGCACAAGAACACCCCTGCACTTGTGCAGTGCTTGTACTTGTCACACATCCCCTTCTAGATTTGAAGGGTTAGAGCAAATCTGTCTCCTAAGAGAAAGCTTTTCCTAAAGAAAATAATTTGTAAGGTGCCACCTAGGAGGTTGGAGGCAACACCCAAGTCAGCTTGCTGTGCCATCTTCTACTGAGCAGAGTCCCCTCAGCTGTAAAACTCAGTAGAAGTTACCTGAAGCTTGAAAGCTGAATTAATTTTACAGCTGTTCCCATAATTTTTCATTATCACTATGGTTTATCATTAAAGAATGAATGAAATGCTCGGTGCTGTGTGTGAAAAAGAGGAACAGAGTTCTTCCCAGAAGTTTTGCTAGCAAACAGCTTCAGTGATGTAATTTTAATACCTTGAATACCTCAGCGTGACTACCAGTGTTACCAAATTGCTGGCGAGTGACAGGCTGAGCTGAGAGTTAATTCTCCCTGCAGGTTCCTGGGGAAGGCTGGAAGCTCTGTGGAGGTGGCCATGTTTCCTGCTACCAGGAAGTGAGGAGAGTCACTCAAAGCCAGCAGCCATGGCAGCGGACGAGAGGGATTACAACCTGACCCAGGAGCAGAAAGCAATCAAAGCCAAGTACCCTCCAGTCAATAAGAAGTATGAGTGTGAGTATCTGTAACTCATGAGGGGAGGGGAAACAGCAGAATGTGGGGGTTCTTAACCTGCCGGCATCGTGTGTGTTTATAGACAGTGGGATGTGCCTGTAGGTGAATTAACAGAGCTGAGATACCTGCAGTTTATGGATTTCTTGTTAGGGGTGCTAAAGAAATCACAGTTGAAATCCATGAGATAAACTTCAACTTGAAAATGTTCCCCTTTCAGGCCATTTCTTAGCGAGGCAGTGTGTTTTACTGTCTCTCTTAAGTAGGAAGAGACATTCAGAACGGTGTGGGTGCTCTGTGTGGTGGGGTTTTTTTTCCTCCTAACTACTTAAATATCACTAGTTCTCCCTTTCCCCACACCTGGAATGGCAAGCAAGCAAGTGGATGGAAGCCCGAGGGCTGTGTTCAGGTGCTCACAGCAGACCATTTACTGTGTGGCTGTTCCTGTTTCCCTCTCTCTGGAGAGACAGGGACTATTACTCTGCTAGAATGTGTAATTTTAGGTTGTGTTCAGATCTTTCTTTGACAGCAGCACAGAAATACAGTGACACACTACAACAGTCATGCCGTTGCCATAACTGGAAGAGATTTTTACTCTTCTTCTTACATCCCTTGGAATTTGTTTGCTTTAGAGACTGTTGTTGTGAATCCATGAGTAGGGTGTGAACAATTTAAACAGCATCGGAACCATCTTTCAGTCAGAGTGATCTAGTCTGGTAATGATTTTGCATCCCAAGTTAGCTCTGTTTCTGCCAGCCTGGCATCATTTTGCATTTCTCTCTGAATGAATATAAATGATATGAATGCTGCCCAGGGTGGTGGTTGAATCACCATCCCTGGATGATTTTAAAAGACACTTAGATGTAGTGCTGGGGATCTGGTTTAGGGGTGAACTTGTACAGTAGGGTTGATGGTTGGACTCCATGATCCCAAGGATCTTTTCCAACCCGAATGGTTCTGTGATTCTGTAATATAAACACGCTGGGGATGATCATCCAACCTTAGTAGCGAAGATTGCCTTCTGTTTCGTATTGCATGTTGTGCTGCTTTACTTTCTTCTTGCATGATGGGTGGTTTTGGGTCTGGACAGCTGTAGTTCTTATCCGGGCTGGAAATATTTGCAGATCTCATCACCTGCATGAGTAATTTTCAGTTGTGTGAAGTTCAGCAAAAGCTCTTTACTCCTGGTTAAAGTTTCTTTTTATTGCAGTTAACTTGTAGGAGCCTGTTGTGCTACAGCAGCCATAAACCTCATGCCCAGTAGAGCTCTGACATAGAATCACAGAATGATTGAGGCTGGAAAAGCCCTCTGAGCTCAGCCAGCCCAGACCAGGACCTAACATCGCCCCAGGGCGCTAAGGGCCATGGCCAAGCTCTCCTTCAACACCTTCAGGGATGGGGACTCCACCACTGCTCTGCGCAGTTCATTCCAGGCTCTGATCACCCTTTCCTTGAGGAAAGGCTTCCTAACATCCAACCTAACCCTCCCTTGCTGGAGCTTCAGGCCATGCCCTCTTGTCCTGGCGCTGGTTGCCTGGGAGAAGAGCCCGACCTCCACCTTCAGGGAGTTGGAGAGAAGAAGGTCCCCCCCTGAGTCTCCTCCAGGGTAAACACCCCCAGCACCCTCAGCCTCTCCCCATCAGCCTTTCCCTCCAGTCCCTTCCCCAGCCTCGTTACTCCACTGGACCCACTCTATTAAACATGAGATTGACTGAAATAATCCAAGATTTTCCTATAATCCAAGATTATAGGAAAAGTGTTGACTTTTTCCTATAATAAATACAATAAATGATCACCTTTTCATAGCTGAAGATAAACGGGATGAGTTCTTTCTGTTACGATATCAGATTTTCTTTTGATCCTCCTGTTTTCAGTAACTTTGCCAATATCATGGCTTTTCTTTTTCTTTCCCCTGCAGATTTGGATCACACAGCAGATGTGCAGTAAGTGTGGGCAGCTGGCATTGCTCAGCTTGACAAATGGGTTATTTCTTACACTGCTGTAAGTCTGGATTAGTGGTTAGAGGCCAGGTGCAGACAGATGTACCCCTTGTGGAACCATGAAATGTCATGCTGTGGGTTTTTGATGGTCAGGTTTGGGTCTGTTTTTGGGAGATTATAGAATTGCGTTTGGGTTCTGCTCTAATGCAGTGTTCCTGTGGTGCTTCTGATTGAGACTGTGATTTGAAGTTATCTTTTGAAATCTGTTCAACTCTTCCTTTTAAACCAGACTTTGTCTGAGCAGGTCGCTTTTATAGACATCGGATCAGGTCATGCCCTTGGGTCACAACAACTCCTGGCAGCTGCAGGCTGGGGGAAGAGTGGCTGGAGAGCTGCCTGGTGGAAAGGACCTGGGGGTGTTGGGTGACAGCTGGCTGAACAGGAGCCAGCAGGATGTCCAGGTGGCCAAGTAGGCCAGTGGCATCCTGGCCTGGATCAGAATGGGGTAACCAGCAGGAGGAGGGAGGTGATGGTGCCCCTGTACTCTGCACTCATGAGACCACACCTTGAGTGCTGGGGCCAGTTTTGGGTGCTGCAGGATCAGAAGGACATTGAGGGGCTGAAGCAGGGCCAGAGAATGGCAAAGAGGCTGCAGAGAGGGCTGGAGAACAGGCCCTGTGGAGAACAGCTGAAGGAACTGAGGTTATTTAGTCTAGAGAAGAGGAGGCTGAGAGGTGAGCTTCTTGCTCTCTACAGCTACCTCAAAGGAGGTTGTAGCCAGGCTGGTGCTGGTCTCTTCTCCCAAATTACTAATGATAGGATATGGGGAAATGGCCTCAAGTTGCATCAGGAGAGGTTTAGATTGGATCTTCGGAAGAAGTTCTTTCCTGAGAGAGTGGCTGGGCACTGGAACAGGCTGCCCAGGGAGGTGGTGGAGTCCCCATCCCTAGAGGGGTTTGAAAACCGAGTAGCTGGAGCACTTGAGGCCATAGTCTAGGGGTTAGGGAGCTGTTGGGATGAGGGCTGAACTTGATGCTTCTCAAGGTCCTTTCTAGCCAGGATCACTCTATGGTATTAAGAAAGAACTTTTTCTTGTTGTATAGTCCATTTATTTTCCATAATCTCCAGAAAAACCTTCTCACAAAGCACAAGAATTAAAATCTCTGTGATTGTAGAGATAGAAAAGCCACATTTTTTGTTGATTCACTTCCTCTGTGTTAATTCTCTCACTCTGACTGCTCACCTGCATAGTACTCAGGGATTTTGTAAGTTACCCTCTGTCTTTTTCAGGCTGCATGCCTGGGGAGACACCCTGGAGGAGGCATTTGAGCAGTGCGTCATGGCCATGTTTGGCTACATGACTGACACTGAGACTGTGGAACCTGTGGATACAGTGGAGGTAGAGGCAGAAGGTAAGGCTGCGTTGGCTTTTTACACTGAAACTCTGTGAATCGTGAGGGAGTAGGGTGCCAACATAGTGTGTTTCTACCTGTGGTCTTGTTTCATTAATTAAATCAAATTAAGCAGCACTAATGTGAATCTTCTGATAGAGCAGAAGCTGCTCGTCTGACTCCTGAAAACATGTAGGTCCTCTTACTGAGACAAATCAACTTACGATCTTCTCTTCTTTACCTGCACAGGACACGACATGTTGTCACTTCTCTTCCACTTCTTGGATGAGTGGCTGTATAAATTCAGCGCTAATGAGTTCTTTGTACCCAGGGTAAGTGTTCTGCTTTGGGTTTGTAGGTTGAGGCTATTCTCTTCCAATCCTTAAAGGTTCTATGATTCTATGAACACCAGCTCTGAACACAGCATTGCTTTAGGTGCAGGAAGTATCACAACACTTGGAAAGTTAAAAATCCCAGGGCAGAAGGACTAAAGAAGCAAATAAATAAGAACTGTTGCAACAAACACCAGTTATTAGCTGCTGTTACAGGGTAGGGGCAGATCCCCTGCCCTGTGTTTCTAGTAGCTCTTTGAGGTTGCTCAGCTTCTCTGGTTTTGGATCCCGTCTAAACAGTTGAACAAAACCCTTGACTTAGATTTTACTGAGAATTTCTGCCTGAAGACACTGGGTGTTACTGACACATTTCTCCTCTCTCTTCCTCTGCAGGAAGTGAAAGTTCTTTCCATCGACCGAATGCACTTCAAAATCAGATCAATTGGGTGAGCTTAAATGATCAATTGGGTGATTAATATATTTACTGAAGACACACGTGTTGCTCTCAGAGCAGCTGCTCTGCAACAGAGTGATGTGCTGGAGATCACCGATGCTTCCTGAAAGTGGATTGTGCACTTTTCTTCCTTTCTTTGAGGCTTTAAATGAACCTTTTGCTGTCCTGTGCTCATCAGTGAAACTAATTACAGCATTTGATCAATATTCCCCCCAAATTCCAACCACCTCTCTTTTTGCCTTTAAAGGTGGGGAGAGGAGTTCACTTTATCTAAACACCCTCAGGTACGTGGTGGTTCACCTTTACATCTTTTATATCTTAGGGGTAGAATGGGATGGGTATTGGCTTTGAAATCAGACCTCCAAGTTCGCAAGAGATCCGCAGCATCACAGAACATTAGGAATTGGAAGGGACTCGAAAGGAACTAAGATAGTTACAGCTTTTTGGGGAGAAGAGCTATTAAACTGGATAGAATTTGTAGGAGGTGATAAATGTTGTCATTTAGAAGAATCCGTGTTTATCTCTCAAGGGCACTGAGGTCAAAGCCATCACTTACTCAGCAATGCAGATCTGTGAAGATGAAAAGCCAGAAGTCTTTGTTATCATCGATATTTAAAGCAAGAAGAGTGTGATCGACTGGATCCTTGTCACTGGCTGACAAAAATCCCTTGGAGACTGTAATCCTTGTGGAAGGAACTAAAGAATTGGCTGATTCAAGTCATAAATTGAAGGGATTAATCGTGGGGAAGGTCAGCTTGTGTTTTAACTGGAGGTTGTAGAGTCAGACAAACACCTGTGTGCCAAGAAACTGAAGAAGTAGGCAGTTTTATTGAGAAGAGAAGCGAAGCAATTGTAGGGATTGAAGGTCCTTCAGGAATGGCAGCAGTCAGCTCTTAAGGCTGATCCATGTGTCAGGTGCTGTATGAACCCATAACCTTACAAATTAGTGGAACTGCTAGCTGAAACAACCTTTTGGTAAGGTGTCAGGAGATAATGCTCACCTAAATGATTTAATTCACCACTTGAAGTGTTCTAACTCTTATAGAAAGGATCCGAAATACCTGCAGTGGGTCAGACTTAATGTAGAAAACTTTCTGACAGTTCAAAGGACGCTGGACAAAGTGAAAACTCAACCCACCTCACACTTTCCAGAGTCTAAAACTCAGCAGTGGTGCCAGCAGGTGGTGCTGAGTTGCTGTAAATAAGTTTCCACGTGAAATCCAACAGCCTGTGACCAGGTGGATGGAATTTTGGTAGCACCACTCATCGCAGAATCACGGAACAATTGGAATTGGAAGGGACCTTCAAAGATTATCCAGTCCAATCGCCCTGCCACAGCAGGATCCCCTAGATCCAGTTGCACAGGAATGTGGCCAGGTGGGTTTGAAACATCTCCAGAGAAGGAGACTCCACAACCCCTCTGGGCAGCCCCTTACAGTGGTTATCACTTGAAACAGTTGGTCAGCAGCTGTAGAAGAGGATGCAGCGGGCTCTCTGCAGGTCCCCTCTGCTGCATGAATCAGCCAAAGCCCATTCTTTCCTTGTATAAGGAATCAGCTTCCGTTTCTTCCTTTAGAAAGGCCAATGCTTTCACCTTGAAGGACAACGGACTGACTCAACATTAATCGAAACTGAAATTATTGGAAGTAACCCAAGTGTGTTTTTGTTTTAAATCACAGGGCAGCAAGATCGCGTTGCCTTGTGTTTGTGAGTGGCAGGGGATTAAAGGACGACAGGTGCTTTTTTTAGTGGAAATGCTCCAAGTACCTCATCCCCGGAGGTAACATCTCATGTTTAAAAACAACTTTACAACAAGATAAATAGATCTGGTTTTACTTCCAGATTGTGAAGATGGGGAGGGGTTAAAAAAAAAAAAATCCCTTTTTATTTTTGTGGAAAAAGCTTTGATGCCAAAATAAAACTCAGACTGAAAAGATTTAATGGGTTTGTTTGTGAATAACTATCTGGATGGTTTTGAACACCAACAAACACAGCTCGTGTCCTCCGCTTAGGTGAGCAGACCTTTGTATTTTAATTAGTAAATCAGAAGGACGAGATGGCTATTTGATGGTATGAAAGTGAGTGATTTTTACATTGTGTTTCCCTCCTCAGGAAAAACCTTAAGGCTTCAGAACAACGTGAGCACAACAGTAAAGAGGTTGGAGACAGTGGGGGAGAAGGGGAAAGGAGCAGCTCCAGGCCCTGCAAGGTTCAGCCAGCTGCCGCTGCAGAAGGGCCGGGATGGGGAGGGGAAGACGAAGGCGGGAAGTGCCCCGTACAGAGGCCCTGGTGCCTCATTGGCTGGTTGGGTCACGTGGGTGTGATTGGCCAATCAAGCTTCGAGTTGAGGCATCTTCGTCCTCCCCACAGCAGAGGGGCGGCAGCTCTGGGACCTTTCCGTTTGTCCTTTCTGTGGCCCAGACCGTTAGAGGCTGTGGTGGTCTCAAGTTTTCCCTCAGAATCTGTTAATGGAGCTACTGGAGATGAGGAGAATCACAGATTGTTAGGGATTGGAAGGGACCTGAAAAGATCATCCAGTCCAATCCCCCTCCCACAGCAGCATCCTCTACATCCAGTCACACGGGAATGTGGCCAGGCGAGTGTGAAACATGTCCAGGGAAGGAGACTCTACAAGCCCCTTGGACAGCCCCTTCCAGTGCTCTGTCACCCTCACTGGGAAGTTCCTTCTCAGATTGATGTCGAACTACCTGTGTTCCACATAGGAGAGTATGTGGAACCATCTCTCATTGGGTGTCCCTGAGCAGAGCCTGGCTCCATCCTCCTGACACCTGCCCTTTCCATATTAATCAAGATTCATGGGGTCACCCTTCAGGCTCCTTTTTTCCCAGCTCCCTCAGCCTTTCCTCATCAGGGAGCTGCTCCACTCTATATTTGTGGGTCTGCACTGGACTCTCAAGCAATTCTGTGCACTTCTGGAACTGAGGGGCCCAAAACTGGACACAATATTCCACTTGCAGTCTCAGCGGCGTGGAGCAGAGGGAACCTTGATGTGAATTGTGGCTGCTTTCAAGTTCTCTACAGGAATTTCTGCTTGCTCAGCGATAACCTCAGGCTACAGGTGCTGGTAGCAGGAAAGGAAGCAGCATAAAATGAGACAGGAGACCAGGCCAAGACCAAGAGTTCCTGCTGCAAATGCCATTCTCTACTCTCAGGCAGAACATTTCTTCTGTACATCCTCTCTAAGGTATGTTTTTGTAATTTTTGTACTGAGCTTTTTCAGTTTCTTTAGGGAGTGAAGGTTCTGTAACACAAATGGCTGGCAAAAAACCATAGAGACTCTCAAATTACAAAGGTAGCTTAAACTCAATGGAAATTGTCCTTTTAAACTAATGCTTTGTGCTGATTTTTAAAGATTCATTAAGTATCTTAAATTGATTAGAGTGGGAAAGCTTTTCTGAAGGTTCTCCATGATCTAAGTTGCAAACATCCCACTGGAACTAAAAGGGCTTAATTAATGTTGATCAATATGGAAAGAGTGGGTGTCAGGAGGATGGAGCCAGGCTCTGCTCAGGGGCACCCAATGATAGGACAAGGGGCACTGGATGTGAGCTAGAACAGGAGGTTCCACATCAATGTGAGAAGGAACTTCCCAGTGAGGGTGACAGAGCCCTGAAAAGGGGCTGCCCAGGAGGGCTGTGAAGCCTCCTTGTCTGGAGACGTTTCAAACCCACCTGGGCCATGTTCCTGTGCGACTGGATCTAGGGGATCCTGCTGTGGCAGGGGGATTGAACTGGATGGTCTTTTGAGGTCGCTTCTAATCCCTAATGTCCTGTGGTTCATTATTATCTTCCTATAACACAGACTGCAGTTGAAGCAAATCTTGCATCAGTCTTGAAAAAAAATGGACAAAGCTCGACACCTGAACTCTTGGTGACTGCAGTTCTATTTCCTCGCTTCTCAATTGTTAGCAGTTTTTAGTTTTAATGAAAACAACAAACCAGCAGTAGTTGGTAGAAGACAACTCAATTTAATCTTGAACACAACAGTAGCAAACACATCTACCGAAGATTTGGTTTCACCTTTTCATCTCCCTTCTCCGCAGTATCGTCAGTAACGTGTCGGACAACCAAATTATATGGTTCCTCTTCCATTCTGTCTTCATCTGTTTTCTGTTCCTCTTTCAAAGCCCGTTTGGAACCTTTGTTTTCCATGGAGGAGACTGGAGAATGTTCTGCATATAAATCGTCAGGGATGCTGTTAAAATTGGCTGCTGTGAGACACTTGTGGCACAGTCTGTAGCGCCTTGTTCCTTGCTGAACCACACAGCCCGTAAGTTCAGTGACCTGACGCTTGCATTTTCTGCATATCAGTTTGCCAGCCTGGTGTATCTGAAGGGATGGAAAGTATGAAAATCACACTGTTAGTCCAAAAGCAGATCTAATTACTTTTGAATTCTTATTTATTTATTAGGAAAAGTCAATTCCCAGAATAGTTTTTAAAATCTGTAGTCTAATTTTCCAGTAGAAATAGTGAATAATTATTTAGTGAGGCCACAGCTGGAAGACTATGTCCAGTTCTGGGCTCCCTGGTTGAAGAGGGACAGAGATCTGATTGAGAGAGATGGCCTTGAGGGTGATCAGGTGACTGGAGCACCTGCTTTAGGGGGAGAGATTGAGAGATCTGAGACTGTTCAGCTTGGAGAGGAGAAGGTTACGAGGGTACTTAATCCCTGTCTATACATCCATGAGGCCTGGGGGTCAAGAAGGAAGAGACAATCTCTTTTCCCTTGTACCTTGTGAGAGGACAAGGGGCAGTGGGTGTCAGCTGGAGCACAGGAAGTTCCACCTCAAACTGAGGAGAAACTTCTTCAATGTAAGGGTGACAGAGCACTGGAATGGGCTGCCCAGGGAGGCTGTGGAGTCTCCGTCTCTGGAGACTTTAAAGACCCTCTGGATGTGTTTTTGTGTGACCTGTCTTACATTTTATGATCCTACTTGAGAAGGGGGGTTGGACTTGATGAGCCCTGGAGGTCCCTTCCAACCTCTAATTATCTGTGTATAGTAATTAAAGTGTATGTGCAGATCAGCAGCCGGCATTAGCTGTGGAGATGAGCAAACAGCTGGTGCTAGGGACATGCTGTGGGGTTGGTTTTTTCCCTAGGTCCAAAGCTCCAATGGAAGTGCCGTACTGTTTGGAAGTGGTTACGTAAATGCTCCAGCCGGGTGAACCTCTTCCCACAAACTTCGCACGGGTATGGCCTCTCCCCTGTGTGACACCGAAGGTGTCGCTTCAAGTCTGCTCGTCGCTTCACTGTGTGCGTGCAGAAGGGGCATTTGAATCGCATCCGAGGGAGGTCATCTGTTAGAGAAACACAGGTACGATGTCACATAACTGATTTTGTCTTTATGGAGCTTATTTTTCAGCTCATTTTTCCTCCTGCCTGTAACTCAATAGGAAAAGTCCTAAAGTACAATCCCCCTCAAACTGTGATCCCCCCAAACCATGACACAGCCATTTGCCAGCAAGTTCTTTCTTACTCAGGGTATTTTTTAGACACATAGATGATGGTAAATACATAACTCTTGTATCTTGTATCTCATCAACAAACACTTGTGCCTTTTGCCTCGGCTCACAGCTATAGCTCTGACATCCAGAGTCTCTGTGTAATGTACTGGGATGCCCGAAGTGTTAACAAGAAGCTGTTGACATAACACAAAGGTCCATGAGTTTGCAGAGGAATGCAGGCACCAGCTTGATTTTGCCTCTCAGGTCTATGCTTTGGGTCCACGCAGTTCAGATGCTTTATGGGGCATCGCCATGAAATGTAGGCTGGTTGGACCTTCAGCGTTCCACCTTCCCTCATAAAGGACTTGGGTTGCACTTGTTTCACTGCCCATTACCTTACAAGAGAAATCCAGTCCTTCAGGGCAGTTACAGCTTGTGAGGCTTCATTAAACCCCATTTGGGTCTAAACAACCTGGCATGTGCTATTCTACTTCTACATGAATTGAGCTCTGATTCCAATCCTCATGCTGTGTTCTGGCTTCAAAGTCTCTCTGTTACTCACTAATCAAGTAGATTAAACAATCTGCAACTCTTGGCATTGTTTTCACAGAATCATTCAGGTTGGAAAAGACCCTTGGGATCATTGAATCCAACCAGGACTCGATGCTATCCAGGCAGCTACAGAAATACTCTCCAAAAGATCATCTGAATTCCTCCAAACACACAAACCCTGACAAACCAATGTAACTTTTACCTTCGTTCCAAGTACTCATGACTCCTAAAATCGTGGGCATTGAGGTGTATAGTTCGTCTGCCTTTAATTCCATGAACTCAGGAGTTCTGGAAAGTTCTTGTTCTCGCTGAGCAACGGATCGATGCTTCTCTGTCGCTTCTGATTCGTGACTGTATTTGTAATCATCATGATCAACATCATTCTCGGCATCAGATTCAGGTTCCTCTTTAACCCGAGAGATGGGGCTGGGTTCTGAGGTGCTGCAGGCTCCATCAGCCACTTTACACTTCACTAAATCCTGGCTCTGCGACAGTCCGAGGTGCTTCCGGTGCTTTCTCGTTGAGGCTTGTTCCCTGCCCGTCTTGGATAGCTGCGTTTCTGCCTGCTGAAGGATCACCTGTGAGGGCACGAAGGTGCTGTAACTGCTCCGGGAATTTTCATTTGTTGTGTCAGCCTCTTCATCTGGGATCAAACAGGAACGCCTGGGGTTGCTCTTTGCTTTCCTTCTTGAGCGATACAGAGATGGATGGGCAGGATCGCTGTTGGTCCTCTTAGCTGAAAGGCTGAGGTAGTGATCCTTTTCCTTTTCGTTGATGTCCAGCGAGGACTTGATGAACATCTTGCAGACATCAAGGATGTCCGTCATCTGCAGATAGCTGGCGGCCGACATCACCTCGATCACATTTTGACCAGTTAAAGACAGTACTCCTGAGTAAACAAAGTCCAGGATGACCATGAATGTCTCCGGGGAGAAGACCTCAAAGGTTGCTATTGTGGGCTGAGTTGTCTCCTTTGAGCCCTGCGTAAGGAGCATCTTGAAGTAGCCGCTGCTGGCAAACAGCACATTGCGATGGGCTTTAAAGACCTTGCCCTGCACAAAGATGTTGCAGTCACAGAACAGGTCTTGCTTCCGCTGTTCGTTCAGCTGCTCCAGGAGGTGAAACTGGTGGGTAGAAATCTCCATCCCGGTCGGAGAATGGTTGCTCTGAAGGGAAAAAACAGGTAAGGTCATGGCACTAAAGTACAGTCATGGCACTAAATCAAGCTGGCTGAATCCTATTTGAAAGAGCTGAGCTTGATTTTTTTAAAACCAAGACCATTCTGTGTTACCCCGTTGCAAACCTACCTCGACATCTCCTGCTCTGCACAGCACCAGAGCCAAACTGCTCACTGAAGAGGTGAGGCGTTGCCTCAGCAACTCAATTTGACCTTCATTTCATCATAGTATCACTGAAGAGTCACAGTTTGGGGGGGGGGGGGGGGGG
>JAOXOE010000853.1:4124585-4141193 GCA_028565055.1 Phoeniculus purpureus | reverse complement strand
CCCACTCCGCCCCCACCCCCCACCAGCACACAGAGAGAGCCAACCAGCAGCACACGACCAGTCAAACCAGTTTGGGAAGCTGCTGGGATATACTTCAGAGAGCAAAACCATTTGGAGGCTCTTAAGAAATTACCTTTCTCGCTCCTCCTCCTGCAGCACTGGGATAACTTCCCCAGGCTTCATCCCACTGGCTGTCTCTTCCTGCCCAGCAGTTCTATCCCTTAGCTGGAGAGAGAAGGGAAAAAGGGATGAAAACCTAATGGAAAATCATTCCTGAGCTCTTACTTGTACAGTTACACAAGCATCACCCCCTCCTCCACGTGAAAACCCTTCCCTTGCTGGGTGGAAAGGCCCCCCTCGCGTGCACAGGGCTCTTCCTGCAAGCAGAGCTCAACAGGAATGGAACTAAACCCCATTTCAGTTACAGGAATTGAGATGGGTATTTACTTTCGGGCTCTCTGATGGCTGCTCAGCTTCCACAGATTCCCTTTCCTCATCCTTCACAGAGTCCAATTTCCTTGAGCGCCAGCTCTTTGTTGCTTTGGGAAGCCGGCGGCGTCCAACCCCAGAAGGAGATGTGGGGTGCCTCAGCCACACGCAGCTCTGGGCAGATTCATCAAACTCCTGGTAACCCACTGGCTCTGAAGTTTCTCTTCCGGATTCCTCCACACAACTGTCCTCCAGAGGCTGATCCACAGAGTCAGCATCGATGGGGCTGAGCCGGAGAAGCTCCTGAACGTCCAGGTCAAACAGCACACAAGTGACTGGGGCTGACTGCAGGCAGTTCTCAGCCACACCAGGGCTTTCATTCAGATCTTCATCCGAGCTGAGCAAAGAACAGTCTGTGGACAGAGCCTCGTTGGGTTTCTCTGCCTCTTCGCTGAGAGATGACATCCTGGTGCTGCAGCTGCTCTTATCCTTCTCACTCTCTCCATTTACATTTGGGCCCTCAGTGCTAGCTGGGCACTGCTTGGATTCCACACACTCATCTGCCAGCATTCCCTGGATCTCTTCCTCGGGGTAACCGGAAGAATTCCTTTCCTCACCGTCCAACACTTCCAACAGGGAATCACTTGGCTCACTGTCATCAAAGCATGGGGTTGTGTGCAGAGAAATGGCCACATCGTTGTACTTGGACGCAGAAAAGCTGGCAGTAAGGTCCCTCTGGCTGCTGTCATCCAGGAAACCAGAGGCAGTGCCCAGGGAATAGAGCGGCTGGCTGTCAGGTGGAGGTGGAGTGCTGCAGTGGTGACTCAACACACAAACTTTCTTAGCTGGCTGGGGGGTCTGAACCTGCTCTGCTGAATCCAGCGGCCTTTTAGCCCTATGAGTGGCACGTTTGGAGTCATGATGAAGCCCAGAGGTGGGAGGGGAAGGGGTGTCTGCACTGCTGGCAGACGAGCAGAGGCTGTCTGTGCTGCTGGCAGAGGAACAGGAGGAGTCCATGCTGCTCTCAAGAGAAGAAGGGGGTGTCTGTGCAGCTCTCAGGAGAACAATGGGGTGTCCATGCTGGAATGGAGGGTGTTCATGTGGTGCTCAGGGGAATGGAGGGGGTGTCCGTGCTGCTGGCGGTTTCTGCAGTGATCCTGCACCTTCTGCTCACAGCTCTAGCAGCCTCTTCTGGATTTCACCTGATCCTGGTGCCCTTTGAGAAAAGAAACGAGCAGCAGTCAGCTCCAACCTGGCAGCACAACCTAGAGCTTCACTAAAAAAAAACCCCACTGCTGTTTTTGGAAGCAGCAGGAATGGAACAGGGAAGGCAAAAAGCACTGAAGCACAACCATCCTTGGTCTCCCTCACCTCTGCCCCTGATCATTTTAGGTCTGAACAGAGTCCCTCACTCCCTCACGCACAAGGCTGTCTGGCTTTATCAAGCAGGACTAACACAACCCCCCCCGCACCGCACCAAGGCACTCTGGACCAAAATCAATCACCCCAACACCACAAGCCCCACTCTTCTACCACCTAGATCGAGCTCTAAAACCCTGCAGGTACTAAATCAAACCTCCCTGGCTCTCCCTCTGCGTCCCAACCCCCCTGCCCTGACCCTCCCTGTCCTTCAAAGATATTAAACAAATAAACCAGGTTTTTTCTTAGGTTAGGAAAAAGTGAGCAACGGAAGAGTAAGCAGAGAGGACGAGGAGCAGCGAATTAGTCACTCACCCACTCACACAAAACATTCGGTACCAGGAAAGATGAGAAGATAACGGCCCTTCCCATCAGAACTCAATGGTTTAAAAATATTCCCAAACAAAAGCTGTTTTTCCTCTGGGAGGACTCAGCCTTTGGAAGCTGAAAGCCCTGCGCTTAACTCTCCCCCAGCAGGAGGAATCAGAACTACAGAGAGGTATTTCCTGTCCTTTGGACCCAGATCTCAAGGAAATCCTTTTGTCTTCTCACGTCTTCGACTCCTCGCTGCTTTTTACCTACTTCCAGGAATCAAACCCCAGCGGTTCTGCTGCTTCCTCTTGTCATTCTGTCCAGGCAATCAAACCCAGCACTTTCAGGTTAACAACAGGCAGCAAGAAAGTCCCTCGGCAATCACCTGTGCTCACACAAATCCTACGGAACACAGCGAGTCAGAGCAGCCCTCCCGACCTGCCTGGAGTTCTGCAACTCAGCTACAAAGGCTTAAAAGAGAAACAGAAGGCAAATAAACCCAAATCAACCACGGATTTAGCCCTGTCGTGCAGCACTCACTTCATCCATCTCCTGAGCAGCCAGTGAACTTGAAAGAGGACCAAGTGTTCCAAGTGTTTTAAGGCTTTTAGCTGGAACTGGCTTAGGAGAAGCACGTTTGGAGATGTTTACAGGCTCAGCTGGCAGACAAGGAAATGTTTTTTCATTGCTGTGACCTTCCCGAGTCACCTCACTGCAGCCTTCGCTGGGGTTGGGCTTTCAGGCCCACAGCAGCAGAACCGTGGTTACTGCACCCCATGTGTGAGCCCAGCCACAGCTCCCTGCTATTCCCCCCAGGCAGGGTGTTGAATTCAGGAGCTGTTCCGGGCTTTAAAATTATATGGGCTGGAGAAGCCCTCTGAGCTCAGCCAGCCTAGACTAGCACCTAACATCACCCCAGTGGCCACACCAGAGCACTCAGGGCCACAGCCAGGCTGGCCTTCAAAACCTCCCACAGATGGTGACTCCCCACTGCCCTGGCAGTGCAGTCCAGGCTCTGATCACTCTTTCCCTGAGGAAGGACTTCGTAACATCCAACCTAACTCTCCCCTGGCAGCTTCAGCCCCTGCCCTCTTGTCCTGGCGCTGGTTGCGTGGGAAAAGAGCCTGACCCCCAGCTGACTACAACCCCCCTGCAGGGGATTAGAGAGGGAGAAGGTGCCCCCTGAGTCTCCTCTTCTCCAGCCTGAACACCCCCAGCTCCCTCAGCCTCTCCTCACCAGCCTTTCCCTCCAGTCCCTTCCTCAGCCTCATTGCTCCTCTGGCCCCACTCCAGCCCCTGCATCTCTTTCTTGAAGTGAGTGGCCCAGCACTGCAGGCCCCTAGCAGTGTGAATGGCTCAGAATTCCACCCTGTTCCAGCACTGGTGCTCGGACTGTCTGTCAAACTACACTGGAGGCAGCTCAGCTACAGAAGCACTGGAGCAGCCGTGGGTGACTCGGACAGTTCACACAGGGTCTCTGTGGGTTCCCAGCCCAGATGCAGTGAACAGGAGGACAAACGGGCAGAACCGCAGGGAAAGGCGGCTCTGTCAGGGCTCAGGCACTGCCCGCACACAGACCCCCAAGCTGGGAGCGCTGCCCCGGGCTCTGCTCCCCGCAGACGATGGGGTTTGGGAAGCCACCAGCAGCCCCTCTGCCCCGGGATTCGGGGCCACAGGAGAAAGACCCCCCCGAAACCCCCCAGATCTCGGACCGCGGGGCTCCTGCTCGCAGGTCCCTGACAGCACAGACAGCAGCTTCACCTGGGCAGCTCCCTGACCTCGGTCTCCACCGCTCAGCGGGGCCACTCAGCCCCGTTTCGGGCCCGGCCCCGCCTCACCGACCGATTCCGTTCGACCCTAACCCCCCGGGCACCGCCCAACCGGCGCCCAACGGCACCGCGTGGCGCTGAGGCCGCCGTAGAGGAAGAGGCCCGGCGCAACCTCGAGGCCTCCCGCGGACCTCGCACCGCAGAGGACGGTAAACACCAACCCCCGGGCGGCGGGAGCTGCCCAGCTGCCCTACCGCACCCGACGCCGCCATTTTAACAGCGGCCACGCCCCCTCGGGGGGCAGACGCTTCCTGATTGGTGGACCGGGGCCACACCCCCATCGGCAGCTCGGCGCTCGGCCGGGCGGCGGAAGTGGCGTCACGGGGCGGCCGGCGAGCGCCGAGTGGATCTGATGCAACCCGGGGCCGGTGGGTGAGGCTGGGCCGGGGGTATCGGGCTGGCTCTGGCCGGGGGGATCTCGGGGCCTGCGAGGGCTCCGGTAACGAGGGTCTGGTTCCCTGCAGCCGCCGCTATGGAGCCCGCGCCCGGCCCGCAGGAGAAGTTTCACCTCATCACCCGCAACCTGCAGGTATTTATTGAGGCGTGAGGGCCGGGATAGGCCCAGCTTGGGGGCCTGGAGCAGCCACTGGGCCCCACAAGAGCGATGGGGATGAGCTGCAGAGTCCTGAGCAGCGCTTGGGACCCGCATCTTCCCCTTCCAGTGCGTTCTCAGCCGTGACAGACGCGGGTCTTGGTCCTCCGCAGGAGGTGCTGGGGGAGGAGAAGCTCATGACCATCCTGAAGGAGCGAGAGCTGAAGATCTACTGGGGGACAGCCACCACGGGCAAACCCCATGTGGCTTATTTCGTGCCCATGTCCAAGATCGCTGACTTCCTGAAGGCTGGTTGTGAGGTACCGGGAGCTGGGGCCCTGCAGGACAGCTGGGTGGAAGCATGTAGCTCCCCTGACTCGTGTGGCACTGCCTCTGTTCCTCCCCACCCTAGGTGACGATACTCTTTGCTGACCTCCACGCCTACCTGGACAACATGAAAGCTCCCTGGGAGCTGCTGGAGTTGCGCACCCGCTATTACGAGAATGTGATCAAAGCCATGCTGGAGAGCATTGGGGTGCCCCTGGATAAGCTGAAGTTTGTCCGGGGCACTGACTACCAGCTCAGCAAGTGAGTCCTGGAGTGCCTGCTCCTCTTTGCAAGGGCAAAACCTGACCTCTGGTGCTGAGGTTGCTCTGATCCTGAGGCTGTCCCCAGGCTCCATCATTCAGGGAGCAAAGGGAAGGTGCCTCCAGGCCTTGGCTGTACAGCCAGACCCAGCATTGGTGTGAAGCAGCTCTAAGAGATGTCCTGAGCCCGGTGCTAGCAGCTCTGTCCCTTCCCTCAGGGAATACACGCTGGACGTGTACCGCCTCTCCTCTGTGGTGACGCAGCATGATGCCAAGAAGGCAGGAGCTGAGGTGGTGAAGCAGGTGGAGCACCCTTTGCTGAGCGGTTTGCTCTACCCAGGCCTGCAGGTGCGTGACAGGGTGGGTTGGCAGAGCCTGTCAAGGCTTTGGGAGGTGCTGGGAGAGGCCAGTACTGCAGAGATGTGTGAGGCTGAATAGCAGGGTCATCATATTGCACCCTATAGTTACAGCTGGCAGCACACAGTGCGTAGTGTAAGCACAGAGCTGCTCTTCCAGTGAGGACAGCGGGCAGTGCTGAGAGCGCCTGGCCTTCCCAGGGCAGGGGGAATGGCCTGGCAGAGGCTGGGCAGAACCTCTGAAGATTGAGCGCAGCTGGAATGGACTAGGGACATCATTCTGCCCCTGCACTGGAGTGGCCTCCCCTCATGTACCGAGGGCAATGCTGGGCCCCTCACTTCAATAAAGAGACTGAAGGGCTGCAGCAGGTTCAGAGGAGCAACGAGGCTGGGGAAGGGACTGGAGGGAAAGGCCGGTGAGGAGAGGTTGAGGGAGCTGGGGGTGTTTAGCCTGGAGAAGAGTAGACTCAGGGAAGACCTTCTCTCTCTCTCCAACTCCCTGTAGGGAGGTTGCAGTCAGGTGAGGGTCGGGCTCTTCTCCCGGGCAACCAGCGCCAGGACAAGAGGGCAGGGCCTGAAGGTGCCAGGGGATGGTCAGTTTGGATGTTGGGAAGCCTTTCCTCAGGGAAAGGGTGATCGGAGCCCAGAATGAACTGCCCAGGGCAGTGGTGGAGTCCCCGTCTGTGGAAGTGTTGAAGGCCAGCCTGGCTGTGGCCCTTAGTGCTCTGGTGTGGCCACTGGGATGACATTAGGTGCTAGTCTAGGCTGGCTGAGCTCAGAGGGCTTTTCCAGCCTCAATCAGTCTGGGATTCTGTCAGGTGGAGCCCTGGCTGCAGGTGATCTGTGTCTCTCTGCACAGGCCCTGGATGAGGAGTACCTCAAGGTCGACGCACAGTTCGGAGGAGTCGATCAGAGGAAGATCTTTACCTTTGCAGAGAAGGTGAGGAATGGGGGTGTTTGAGTCCTCTGTGACTCTGGTCCCTGTCTCAGGCTCAGCCACTCACTGTTCTGCTGGGAGAAGTGTGTCTGTCATTTTAGTTGGTGCCACAGGGCTCTTTGCAGCTCCTGCTGCCACTCTCGTGGTCCTTGGGGCTGTGCTGTGTTAAGCACTGTTGCCACACATCCCTGCTCTCAGGGGCACCCCATCAGCCCCTGACAGCTTCCTGGTCCCTCAAGTTACCTGAAGCCAGGACCAAAGAGGGATTGTGAGTTAAACCCCCAAAAGGATGGGCCATGACTTCCCTCCTTGTTGTTTTCCCAGTACCTCTCTTCCCTGGGCTATGCCAAGCGCATCCATCTGATGAACCCGATGGTTCCGGGTCTGACAGGCAGCAAGATGAGCTCCTCGGAAGAGGTTGGTTGGTTCCTGAGCAGTGCCTGTGCCCCCGGCCCCGGGTTCTGCAGGGGGGTGGGGTCATGGCTGCAGATCAGAGGCTGCAGCCCCAAGGGAATTCTCCTCCTGCTTACAGTTGGGGAATCTCTTCCTACAGGACTCCAAGATTGACCTTCTGGACCGCAAGGAGGATGTGAAGAAGAAGCTGAGGAAGGCTTTCTGCGAGCCGGGGAACGTGGAGAACAACGGTATCCTCTCCTTCATCAAACATGTCCTCTTCCCCCTCAAATCAGGTGAGGGGCTCAGATGCTGGCTCTGAGTAAGAGGAGGGGATGGGGACCACATGTCCCCTGTAGCAGCTGCCTCGTGTGTCCCCTCCCAACCCCTCTGCACCCTCCTCAGCTCCTGGGCTGAGTGGGGAGGGGGAGTTTATCTGCAGCTGAGTCTGGGCTTGGGTTGATCTGAGCTGTAAAAGTCTGTCTGTCACAGAGTTTGTGGTTCTGCGAGAAGAAAAATGGGGAGGAAACAAAACCTACACAGCCTACGAGGCCCTGGAGAAGGACTTTGCTGAGCAGGTGGGTGCTGGGACAGACCGAAACCCCCTCCTTATTTATCCCTGAGGCTCGTGAGAGCTCTGGGCAGCACCAGGAGATGGGGATCCACACCAAGGGAAATCAGACTGAGGGTTGGGGTTCCTTTCCCCACCCTGCTTGGCGTCCAGTCCCCACTTCTGTGGCCTCAGATCCCTGCTCTGACTGGGAGGGAACAGAGCAGGAGCTGTCTGTGTGTTGTGATGCAGATTGTGCATCCCGGAGACCTCAAGAACTCGGTGGAAGTGGCCCTGAACAAACTGCTTGACCCCATCAGAGAGAAGTTCAACAACCCCGAGCTGAAGAAGCTGACGAACGCAGCCTATCCCAAAGCCAGTAAGGAGGTGCTGGGAGCTTGGGGAAGGGGGTGGGAGAGGAGAGAAGCCCTCAGGGGCTGAGGGGAGAGAGAAGTTCTGAAGCATCAGTCTTCGTCTGGGCAAGAATAACCCCAGGTACCAGGATAGGGTGGGGACTGACCTGTTGGATAGCAGTGGAGGAGAAAGGGACTTGGGGGTCCTGGTAGCCAGCAGGATGGCCAGGAGCCAGCAATGAGCCCTGGTGGCCAAGAAGGCAAATGGCATCCTGAGGTGGATGTGCCAGTGCCTCTGTGGTGCTTGAGAAACCAGCAGAGCAGAGGAGAGACTGTGCTCTCTGGGCTCTATAAGCAAGGAGTTCAGTGGGAATTCCTTAGGGGTCAGAGCATGGCTGCTTATGGCCTGGCCAGCTCCCTGACTTTGTGCCGAGGGCGACAGCTGTTCCCTTTGCGCTGCAGAGCCGCTGGAGAAACACACCAAGAACTCGGAGCCGGAGAACACGGTGGTGCCATCCCAGCTGGACATCCGCGTCGGCAAAGTGATCAGTGTGGACAGGGTAGGGGCACAGAGGGGAGGAACCTCCCCAACGGGGGAGACACAAGGAGGTTTGGGGTAGGGTCTGCCCCTTTCTCTGCTCCTCACCTTCGCTCTGCTTTGCAGCACCCAGACGCCGACAGCCTGTATGTGGAGAAGATCGATGTGGGTGACCCTGAGCCCCGCACGGTGGTCAGTGGCCTCGTCCAGTTTGTCCCCAAGGAGCAGCTGCAGGACAGGCTGGTGGTGCTGCTCTGCAACATCAAGCCCAAGGCGATGCGGGGTGTGGAGTCGCAGGGCATGGTGCTGTGTGCCTCCAGGTGAGGGAAGGAGGCAGCGGGACCAGAGCCCTCCAGGGGAACAGTCTGGACCCCTCCTTCTCCTGCCCCAGAGCCCCCAGTGCTGGGGTGCAGGCAGGAACCGCTTTGGGGTGACTCTGCTTTCCCCATAGCACTGGGGAGCCACGGCAAGTGGAGCTCCTGGAGCCACCGGCCGGGAGCTGCGCAGGGGAGCGGGTCTACGTGGAGGGCTATGAGGATGGGGACCCTGAAGATGAGCTCAAGCCAAAGAAGAAAGTCTTTGAGAAGCTGCAGGTGAGGGGCTGGGCCACAGCTTGGAGGAGCGTTTCTTGCTCTCTGCAGCTACCCCAAAGGAAGCTGTAGCCAGACTGCTGCTGCTCTCTTCTCCCAAACTACTAACGAGTAGTTTGGGACGAGGAGAAACGGCCTCCAGTTGCATCAGGGGAGGTTTAGGTTGGATCTTAGGAAGAAGTTCTTTCCTGAGAGAGTGGTTGGGCGCTGGAACAGGCTGCCCAGGGAGGTGCTGGAGTCCCCGTCCCTGGAGGGATTTAAAATCTGAGTAGCCAGAGCACTGGAGGCCATGGTCTAGGGGTTAGGGAGGTGTTGGGATGAGAGCTGGACTTGGTGATCCTGGAGGTCCTTCCTCGCTAGGATGATTCTGTGATCCTGTGAGGCAGTGCTTAGGGCCACAGAGGTACCTCTGGGTGATCCCAGATTAGTAATGTGGTGCTTGGTCCCTGTGTTTGCTGCCACCAGTGAAGCCAGGGAGGAGACAAACCTCCCCACGAGGCCCCTCTGGCAGCCCAAACATGACCCTGCATTGCTCTCCAGGTCGACTTCCGCATCTCTGACGACTGCATCGCCCAGTGGAAGCAGCGAAACTTCCTGACCAAGCTGGGCACAGTCTCCTGTAGAAGCCTGAAGGGTGGGACTATCGGTTAATGGCCACCGGCGCCGCTGCTTGGGCCTCCAGCCTGGCCCCCTCCAGCTCTTCAGCCAGGCTCTCCTCCCCAGTCTCCACCATCTCCACTCCACCCCAGTGCCCTGAGCTGGGGTGCTCAGCCCTGGGGGCTCTGGGACTTTGCAGCTGGGAGAGCTGCCTCCAGCCCCAGCCTGGCCCCGGGTGAGCTCAGCCAGCTGCCATGGGACCGGCGGCAGCACCTGCCAGGACCTGTGTGACTTGTGCCCGTGGCCTCAGGCTCTGTGCTGGGGCCATCAGCTCACTCCCAGTTGTGCCATGGACTGGCTGCCCTGCCCACTGGTCCCATCTGGGATGGTGGGTGCCGAGGGCACAGAGGGAAGGCGCTTGCTCAAACCTGTGTTGCTGCTAACGGAGCCGGGGCTTGGCCCCGGCCCCTGCTCCCTGCTCAGCCCGGGGCTGCTGCTGGTGCTGCTCTTTGGCCGGGAGCCCCCCAGGCAGCACCTGGAGGGGGTGTCTGTCCTGAGCCCCGGGGAGGTCAGGAGCCTTAAACACTGACTGGGGAACCATCTGTCTGTTGTAAACCCCAATAAAATGTCAAGTTGACTGCACAGAGGGTCTGTCTGTCTGTCCTGGAGCCAGCAGCCAGCCCTGCCTCTGCCTTCTAGCACTGCCTGAGCCCTTCTGCCCACCCCAGGGCCCTAAAGCCAGGAAGGAGAGGAGGCAGCAAAGCTTCAGTCATCATTTTTTACCAGCCAGGTACAGAGCTCTGAGCAGCTACTCTGCAGCAGAGGGGTCAGTTGGTTGCTTTTGGTTTCAGTTGGTTGGGGGTTGGGGTTTGGTTTGGTTTTGGTTGGTTGGTTCTTTTTTGTTTTACAATCAAAAGAAATCAAAGTTTACAGAAAGAGAAATCAAAGCTCTACCCCCCACAGCCTGAAGAAGCAGCTCATGGCGGGGGGCAACTGGCTTCCCCCTTCCACTCTGCCCCAGCGACCCGGCTGTCGGCTGAGACACCAGCGCTGGCCAAGAGCACCCCCCTCCTCTTTGCCTTCCACTTGGTCCTTCCACCCCATCCTGCTGCTCCGCATCCCCTCAGGCACTGCCGTGGCCGAAGAAGAAGAATCGGCGGCAGCCTCTTCCCATCCCCTCGTCCAAAGTGCTGCGGGGTCCCGCCGGCCGCGAGCAGAGCGGCTCCAGCATCTGCAGCGTCACGGTGGCTCCGAGCGGCACCGGGCGCAGACCTCGAGTCCAGTTTAAAAAGAACAAAACCCCCAAGAAATCCAAAACGAAAAGGCCAAAGAAAGCTGCAGTTACTGAGGAAAAGTGAAACCAACACCATGTTTGCATAAATATCATCAAGGCCGTGGAGGCTAAGGCTGTTTGCTTCCTGGTTCCAGTTCGTTGCCAGTTCCACACTCTTGTCCCGTTGACCTGCCCAGGTCCCTGAGAGATTTGGATTCCAGTCCGCGGGGGGCAGCAGTCCTGCAGCATCCTCTGTCCTTCAGGCCATGTCGCCCCGTCCGTCTGCAAGGTACCAGGGAAGAGCCTCAGTCAGCCAGCTCCAGCTCCCTCCACTGCTCTGCCCCAAGCCTGGTGCCAACACAGCATGGTCTGCTCTGGGAGCCCACAGCTTGTGATCCTACAGCTCAGGACCTACAGCTCAAAACACAATAGCTCAGGAGCTTGTAGCTGAGAACCCTACAGCTCAGGTCTCCACCCATAACTCAAGTGCCCAGAGCTCAACACCCTACAGCTCAGTAACCTGTAGCTCTGCAAGTCTGTAGCTGAGAGCCCCGTAGGTCAGGACTCTATAGCTCAGGAACCTGTATCTCAGGACCCTGCAGCTCTGGAGTCTGTAGCTGAGGACCCTATAGCTCAGGAATGCATAGCTCAGATCCCTCTAGCTCAGGACTCCACCCATAACTCAGGAGCCCACAGCTCGGGGTCTTGCAGCTCTGGAAGTCTGTAGCTGAGAGCCACACAGGGCAGGACCCTATAGTGCAGGACCCTATAGCTCAGAATCCATCATTTATGAACCTGTCACTCAGGAGCCTGCAGCTCAGGACCCCAAAGCTGAAGAACCCTATACCTCAAGAACCCACAGCTCAGGACCTTGTAGCTCTGGAAGCTTGTCGCTGAGAACCCTGTAGCTCAGGAGCCTGCAGCTCAGGACCTCCCAGTTTAGGAATCTGTAGCTCAGGCCCTTATAGTCCAGGAACCTGCAGCTCACAGCCCCATAACTCAAGAACCCATAGTTCAGAAGCCCATATCTCAGGACCCCATAGCTCAGGAATCAATAGCTCACGTCCCTATAGCTCAAGAACCCTATAGCTCAGGACCCTATAATTCAGGACCTCATAGCTCAGGAACCTGCAGCTCAGTACCCCATAGCTCAAGAACCCTACAGCTCAGGATCTCATAGCTCAGAAGCCCATATAGGCTCAAGAATCCTATAGCTCAGAATCCATAGTTTAGGACCCCATAGCTTGAGAACCCTACAGCTCAGGAACCCCATAGCGCAGAATTCCATATCTCAAGACCCTGTAACAGGAATCTGTAGCTCAGGAACCTGTAGCTCAGGCCCCTACAGCTCAAGAACCCCATAGCTCAGGTCCCTACAGCTCCAGAACCCTAGCGCTCAGGACCCCATAACTCAGGATCCCCAGCAGCTCCAGCCTCACCACCCACCCCACCTACCTGGCAGGTTCTGAGCCGATGGCTCCACACTGCTGCTGCTGCCGTTCTCCATCCCTGGGGCTGCTGTCGCTGCCGGCTGGTTCTTAGTCCTGTTGTCGCCCACCGGCCCTGCCTTAGCCACCCCGTCTGGCCCGGGGGAGCCCAGCGCCTCTGGCCCCGGCGTCTTTGGGGTCAGCAGGGAAGGAGAAGCTCCTGGGCCAAGCGAAGGCTTCTTGGCTACCGGAGGAGGGATCTTGCCGGGTTTCCGTTGGGTCTGCGCCTTGCCGGGACCCTCCTGGGTGGCAGCCGGAGCCGCCGAGCGCTGCCCCGAGAAATTCCTCAGCTCGGCTACCAGGTTCCTCTTGAGGTCAGCTTGAGCCTCGGGGGTCACGGCCGTCTCGATCACCAGCTTCTTGGAGCTCTTGGCGAAGATGAAGCTGGCGGTGGAGGCTGGCGACTTGCTCCTGGGCGAGAGCTGGCCATCCCCAGCGGGTCCCTCGGGGCCGGGCAGAGCCGCTCGGCCACCCACAGCCTCGGCAGAGGCCACGGCGGTGGCCTTGGGTTGCCCAAGGTGCTGGGGCTGGCCGGAAGGCGCCGGCCCCGCGTCTTTGGCAGGGGGAGGCTGCCGCGTGGACAGGGACCGTCGGATGGGCTTCTGGGGCACCGAGCGCTCCTCGGCGCCGGCCCCGGCGGGCGGCTCCACGCCGACGGAGCGCAGCCGCACCATCTGCAGCAGCGAGGGCGTCACGATGGGCAAGCTGGCGTCCTCCTTGGCCACCGGGCTGCTCTTGCTGCGCGCCACCACTTCCTTCTTGCCGTCGGCTCGGGGGCCGTTGGCCGCCTTCTTCAGGCTCGCTTGGGGTGGGAGAGCTGAAGCGGAGGGCGGCGGGAGAGGCGGCGGCGGAGGAGGCGGCGGCGGCGGCGCCGCGACGGCTCCCCGAGGGGGTTCGGCAGGGGACCCGGCCAGAGGGTCTTGCTGCCGGCTGCGCGATGAGACGGCGGCCGAGAAGGAGGAAGACGCAGCCGCCGGGCTCGGCGCTGCCTTCTGGCCGGCTACCGGAGCCTGTGCGGGGTCGCCCGGGCCGGAGAAACAGGCTTCGTCCGGAGGGGGGAAGTCGGCCATGGACAGGTCGTGCTCCTCGGGCGACGGCGGCGGCGGTGGGGGCCAGGCGGCCTCGGCGGGGGCTTCGTCGCCGCTGGGCTGGGGGGTCCCCTCAGTCTTCTTGGCCGGCGGCGGAGGTGGGTGGTAGGAGGGCGGTGGAGACGGCGGCGGAGACTTCCCGCTGGGCTTGGCCGCGGGCTCCTGGCTGGCAGCACCGGTGGCCGCTGGGTCCGGCGAAGGGACGAGGGGGCCGGTGGGAGCCGGTGGCGGCGGCAGCGGCTGCTGCTGGCGCTGGGTGGGTGGCGGGGAGAAGGGAGCGGGAACCTTGGGGTGCGGCGGGATGACGAAGCGCTCCGGGCGGCTGGGCAGCGGCTCGGCGGCGGCGGCGGCGGCGGCTGGGTCTGAGGCTGAGGAGGAGATGGACGTGAGGGAGGAGGACACGGAGAGCGCGGGGGACTGCAGCGAGCAGACGCGGTCCGGCTTCTGGGGCTGCGCCCTGCCCGGCGACACCGCCGGGGCTCCCAGCCCCTTGGTGGGCAGGGTGGGAGTCCCGCTCTGGCTGGAGTAGCCGCTGGAGGGGGACATGGTGCGCTCAGAGCCATCGGGGCAGCTCCACTTGGGTTGAGCCTGGGGTTCCCTCAGCAGCACCGTCACCCCGGGGCTGCCCCGCGACGCCTCGGGGGAGCTGGCGCCGGCCAGACTCTCGGAGCGGAGGCTGCTGGTCTCACTCAGCGACGACGGGGAGAACACCTCGTCCTCGGGGCTGAAGGGCTCGGGACGCGGCGACCAGGGCGCTCCGTCGTCCTGCTGGGGCTGCCGGCTGGCTCTGGGGGGCAGCCCCAGCACCGTGGGCTCACCATCAGCCTTCTGGTGTAGCGAGTAGGTCCTGCGAGGGGGAGCCGGGGGCTTCTTCATCTTCCTGAGGGAGACGCTGCGGGCGGCGGAGCGCTCGCTGGCCAGGCTGCCCGTGTCCGAGCCCTCAGCCTGGCTGCTCGTGCTGTAGGCGGGGGATGCCCGGCCGCTGCTGCTCCCCGCGGCCAGGAGCCCGGGGGCCACGGCGGTGGGGCCGGCGGGGGGCTTGGAGCCGTAGCCGCTGAGCTGGTCGGCGTCAGAGCGAGCGGCTGCGTCCCCTTCCCCGCAGGGCCCTGCCTCGAGCTGCCGGCGGTCAGAGCCGCCCTGCGAGGAGATGGTGGAGCTGTTGGAGACGATGGTCTCAGTGGACTGCGAGTGGCTCCAGTTGTCGCTGGACGAGGAGGGCTCGCGGCTGCGGGCGCCGCGCTCCGAGAAGCGGGCGAGGGAGCGCACCGAGGCCGGGCTGGACGACACCAGGCTGCAGCGGCTCAGCGTCCGCACGCTGCTGCGCGTCAGGGCCACCACGTCCACCATGGGCGGCAGGATGGCGTTGGGGATGATCTTGGACATGTAGGTGCCCTGCGGCGAGATGGACATGACGGGGCTCAGCGGCTCCGGGGCACCGGCGTTGGTGGTCATGCCCGGCACGGCCAGCGACTTTGGCCTCGCCAGAGGCGACAGCTTGGCCGCCGTCTTCCTCCCCAGCAACGTGTCGTCGTAGTAAACCCGGCTGATGTGCTGCTGCAGGGCTGCGTCGGCCTCCTCCAGGGTGCCCAGGCAGACCCGGGCTCCCCCGGGCAGAGGCAGCGGCTGCAGCTTCCCGTCGATGGTCGGGATGCGGATGGCGTCGCCCGAGAGCTGCCCCCCGTTCTGCAAGGGCCGGGGTACCTGGCCGCCTCCTCGCCCGTCTGGCTCGCTGTGTCCTTTGGATTCCCGGCTGTTCCTGAGACCTGCGAGCAGGGAGAGAGGAGCTCAGCACGATCTCACAAGGCAGAGCCACTGAGCCAAGGTCAAGGAGAGCCTGGGCAGTGAGATCAGACCCTAACCCCGGCCCCTCCCAGTGCTCACCCAGCTCCTTCTGGACATGCTGGGGGATGCCCAGCACTGTGGTCCTCCTCTCCTTCCTCTTCTTGCCAGCCCTCTCCGAGGATTTGGGGAAGGAGTCGTGCGGTCGGAAGGTGGAACCTGTGGAAGGCAGGAAGGGGTCCTGCTGGTCTGATGGGATCCCAGCCAGGGCATCATCCCCACCCAGTATCCCCAGTGCTCCAGGACTGGCCCAGCCCAGTATGGAGAGACACCAGCAGCTGCCAAACGGCTGCAGGGAGGAGATGGTGTCTAAATTCCCGCCTGTCCCCCTCGGCCAGCCCCAACACTCTGACTCAGCCTGAGTCGCTCTTCTCTCCAGGAGCCCCACCAAACCCCCGCCTGGCTCATGGCCGCAGTCAAGGCAGAGCCCACAAACCCCAACCCTGGCACTGCCTGGGCTCACAGCCCCCCAGCCCTGCAGACCCCCCCAACACCCCAAATCCTAGCCAGGTACCTTTCCGCTGGATCATCTCGGAGCGGATGGAGAGGGCGTCCTCGGAGGTGGTGTCGGTGGCACAGGAGGCTGCCCGGCTCCGGAAGGACACGCTGTCATCCTCCGAGGAGACGCAGGACTGCGTGGGCAAAGGGGACCGGGTTCAGCAGGACCCCGGTTTGTTGGGGGGACGGAGCTGCCCTGGCTCCCAGCGAGCCCTTCTCCGCCGCTGACTGCCTCCCCAGCCCAGCACTGCTGCTGCTGCTGCCGCCGAGACAAAAGCTTCTCCCAGGGCCAAAGGCTGAGTCAGCCCCGACGGCATCCAGAGTCCTCCCACCAGCAGTGGGGCTGGGAGCAGCCCCAGGGACCCCTGCCCGGCCCCCCTCAAAGAGCAGGAGCATCGGGGTCCAGCCTGCTGGAGCCGCACGACCCACCGGTGTCACCCCTATGCCAACCCCAAACAGACCCACAGCAGTGCCCTGTATCCTGGGGCTGGAGGGCTGCTGTGGCCGGGAGAGGGATGTGGGGTTGAGCTGGGGGATAGGGACAGGAACAGGGACCCCCAGCACTGTGTCTCCGAGGGCAAAGCCATGGGGCTGACCCCGTGGCAGGCACCGTGCTCAGTACCCCCCAAAGCTCTCCACAGCATCTCTTGACACTAGCATGATGAGACACCAGCGTGAACCATCACCCGAACCCTCCGTGACGACACCCTGAGCCAGCCTAGCCCTGCTCCTGCCCCGCTGCCTCCAAGGGTTAATGGGGCCGAGAGGCAGCGGTTTGGGCCAACAAGCAGGTGAGGTGCTGGCCAGTGGGGTCAGAGCCCCAGGAAGCAGCTGGATCAGATCCCAGCCCAGCCAGGAGAGTGGGAGTTTCTCCTCGTCAGCAGCCAGGGAGGAGCCCGGCCGTGGGGCTGGGGGGCTGCCAGGGGACATCTAGTGGTAGTTAAAAGTTCTTACGAAGCTTTAAGAGCATTACCTGAGAAATAAATACAATTCTGGGAGCC
>JAOXOE010000853.1:4114233-4124485 GCA_028565055.1 Phoeniculus purpureus | reverse complement strand
GTGCCAGAGCCCTGGCAGGGGCTGCCCAGGGGGGTTGTGGAGTCTCCTTCTCTGGAGATGTTTCAAACCCTCCTGGATATGTTCCTGTGCGACTGGATCTAGCGACTGGCTGATCTTTGGAGCTGCCTTCCAGTCCCTAATGTTCTGTGATTCTCACTAACATTCTGACAGCCCACAGCATCCCAGCAGGGTCCCTTGGAGAACACCTGGGGTGGCTGGCAACTCCAAACTAAGTTCCATTTGCCACAGGACTTGTTCTGGCAGCCCAGTTCTGCCCAGTCTGAGCTGCAGAGCTGATGAAGAGGAGGGTGAGCTGCTCCAGGCTCAGAGGACCAGGGCTGCTGTCAAGGACTGTGAGAGCAACAGGATGATGACGAAAGACTGCAGAACAAGCCCTAACCTTGGGCAAGCAACAGCCCTGCAAGGTGCCTGCCCAAAGGGCAACTCATAGGATGTTCGGTATTGGAAGGGACCTCTAGAGATCCTCTAGTCCAAGCCCCCTGCCAGAGCATCACATCAGGTCTATTCCTGAGAGATGGAGGGGAGGGCAATACCCTGCTCCAGAGGAGGTAGAATCTCACCCTCCAGCCCAGCTCTGCACCCACCCAGCTCTCAGGAACTGAACTGGACCCTCCTTGAAAGGGTTCAAGGAGCCCTTTAACAGCTCCTCCACCTCTGCTGCCCAAAAAGGGGCCCAAACCAGCCGGCTGGGCCTGGCTGCGGCTCAGCTTTAGCGCACAGCCTCCCCGACGTGCGACCCAGGCTCTGCTGAGCTGGGTCTCCATCCTCACCTCCTCCCCAGGCACTGCGGGAGACGGAGGAAGAGACCAACGCGACGGCGACAGCCGGGCTGCGGATGCAGTTCCCTGCCCCACGTTCCTCGCCGGGCACGTTCGCCCCCTCCCTCCCGCGAGCCAGCGGGGAGGGGGGACGGAGCTCACCCACAGTCTGGCAGGATCCAAACCTGCACCAGGCTGAGCACGCACGAGCGGTCTGGCAGCTGGTTCGAGGCAGCAAACTCGACCCGATCCGGCCCCTTCCCGTCTCACGGAGGCCGCGGAGATTCCTGGCCGGCCGGCAGCTGGCGTAAGCACCGTATTGATTTCTGCACCCAGCGCAGGAGAGATTGAATTGAAACACGGAGGTTTCCAACCTCGGTGGCAGCCGCTCAGCAGGGATGCTGCTGCACGGAGCAGCTGGGGTTGTGCCCAGGCGCCTTCCGAAGGCTGGATCCTGCTGGGGAGCGGGCGTAACAGAGATCCCTTCCCGGGGAGGGATGCGCTCACACGCGGTACCCGCCGCATCGCAAAGCAGCCTCTTGCGGAGCGATGCCCCGGCGCTGGCACCGAGCACGGCCTCAGCCTTTGTGGCATTTGATTGCCAGCTGAAGCCCTCCCGGTTTCTATAGCACCCAGAGGCCAAACTCAGCCCTGGCTCGAGCATCGTTCGGCTAGAAGCAGAAATGGATCGAGCAGCCAAGCGCGAAACCCTTGACGTGTGCCGTAAATCCGGAGCGTCGGACACCGGAGCGGAGCCAGCCAATACCTGGGAGAGAGATCTGGGCTCCGGGAATCTCCAGGGCTTGGCTGCCTTCTGCCTCTGACTGATTTGTCTCTCTGAGGTGACAGAGCCAGGGGGATGAGAAGAGCTAGGAAATCCGTGGCACCCAATCAAGGATGGAACACGCCGTGGCTACATCTCAAGTCCTTGGTTCTCAAGGTCCTTTGAGTCTCAAGGTCCTTTGAACCCTCGGGTCCTTGACACCTCAAGTCCTTGGGTCTCAAGGTCCTTTGAGCCTTTGGGTTCTTGACACCTCAAGTCCTTGGGTCTCAAGGTCCTTTGAGCCCTCGGGTCCTTGAGACCTCAAGTCCTTGGGGGACTTGAGCCTTTGGGTCCTTAAGTCTTTGGGTCCTTGAGAAGTCAAGTCCTTGGGGGACTTGAGCCCCAAGGGCTCAAAAGACCTTGAGACCCAAGAACTTGAGGTGTGAAGGACCCAAGGGCTCGGAAAGTCCAAGGTTTGGAAGCAGGGAAATCTCCCCAGAGTGAATAAAAACCCTTCCTGCTGCCCTAGGCAATGCCAGCTGGCCGGGCTGGCCCGAGGGAGCATCTGCCCGCACACTTAAAAGGCTCCATCCTCCCTGGCAGCATTTCCAGCCTCTTGCCTGGCCACCCAGTCCTTGGGGAACTGGTGATAGGGCTGGGGAAGGTGGGATGGGGAGGGGCAGGAGGGGACTGGCCTATTAATAGCCCATTTGTTCAGAGGAGTAGGCAGTCAGCAGGGAATAATTTGCCTCCTTCCTCAACCAAAGAGCCACCAGTTGGTCTTTGTGCTCCTTGAAATGGCGAGAGCTCAGCGAGCAGCTCCTCTCTCTTCCCGTGCGGCTCGGCGCTGGGCTCTGCTCCCGCTCACTCCCGCCCCGACAGGTTCCAACCCTCGGGGAAGCGGAGCGGCAGCGCCGGCGCCTCCGACATCCCCCACAAAGCCAACGAGCAATTAGAAGCACTGAAGGGATTCGTGCTGGGAGAGCAAAGAAAGGCTCGGGAAGGCGATGAAAGCGGCTCTTTGTGTTCGCAGGCTCAGCGGCGCGTCGAAAGCATCACCCCGAGGGACCCTTCGGGCTGCTCCTTCCCCTTGCGGGTTCCGTCTCCGTCCCTCTCCTGCAGCTGCAGGGAAGGGTGTGGGGCAGGAGGAAAGAGCTGCAGGGACTGAAGGGTGATGCTGGCTGCTTCCCACAGGGAAAAGACACAGAGCTTGCAGGTGGAAAGTGCTGGATGAGCTGCTCCAGAGCCTCCGGGGGCTTCCCCTCCCCAGACCCAGTGTTGGGTCTGAAGCAGCTGAGCCTTTCAGAGCCGGAAAGGGGCTGCCGGCGGGGCAGGAGCTGACTGGGTTAGAACACACTGTGGTCTTGTCCGTGTAGGGAGCAACTGCTTCTCACTCCAGGCACTCCCGAGAGGCTGGACTTGCCACAGGAGCAGGTTTGGGGCTGGGCTGGGCACCCTAATTACACCCTAATCCCAAAGCTGCAGCCTGACCCCAGGGCTGGGCTGTCAGGGCTGTGATATTTGCACAGACTGTTCCTTCTCCGACCAGTGGCTCCCCAGCAGCCTGCACAGCCACGGGCTGGCTCTTCCCCCGGCCCTTCCAGCAGAGCTCCCGGCAGAAGCACCCCAGTACAGAGAGAGACTGTGGCAGAGGAGCCAGGAGCTCTGAGCATGTCCTTTGCTACCTCTCTTGTTCTCTCTGCCCTTGGTACCTTTCTGATCCCAGAGACCTGCTGGAGAGCAGTGTAGGGAAAGGGACGTGGGAGTCCTGGTGGCCAGCACTATGGCCAGGAGCCAGCAATGGGCCCTGGTGGCCGAGAAACTCGATGGCATCCTGGGTCAGATCAGAAAAGGGCTGCCCAGGGGGTTGTGGAGTCTCCTTCTCTGGAGACATGTCAAATCCACCTGGACTGGTCCTAGGGGACAACTGGATCTAGAGGATCCTGCTGTGATCCAGGGGGGACTGGACTGGATGATCTTTCAAGGACCCTTCCAATCCCTAATGTCCTGTGGTTCTGTGACACCCTGGTGTCTCAGACACCCACCCCAGCACCCTCAAGCAGCAGCAGTGAGGTGGAGACAAACCTCCACCCTTCTCCTCCTCCCTCCCCATCCCCAGTTCTGACGGGGAAGGAGGGTGGGTTCCTCACTCTCATGCCAGCAGCCACTGTGTCAGCAATGAGAAGCCAGGGAGGAATCAGCCCAGAGCCCTGAAGTGTGGGTTGGTCTTTTGCATTTTCCTTCTCTCTCTCTCTCTCTCTCTCTCTGAAATTAAAGTCCATTAATAATCAGCAAAGCAGTTAATGAGAAGCTAGAAGGAGTTCTCAGCATTAAGAGGGGATTAAGGCTAATCTTGGCCGCTGCTGCTCCCTTGCTGCGTGCAGGCGGCTCTGCCCTGCTCTTGCCAGAAGGGCTCAAGGTGGGTAGGAGCGAGGTGGGGCTGGGAGACGCAGCCCTGGGGGGCACAGGACTGCCTGGGGGATGTAGGGCTGGGGGATTCTGAGGCAGCCCTTCATGTTCTTTTAAGGTTTTGACACAGGGCTGGAGCCCCTCTGCTCTGGGGACAGGCTGAGAGAATTGGGGTTGTTCAGCCTGGAGAGGAGAAGGCTCTGGGGGGAACTTCTAGTCACCTTCCAACCCCTGGGAGGGGCTGTCATAAGGCTGGGAAGGCTCTTCCCAAGGGCTGGGAACGATAGGACAAGGGGTGGGGGTTTGAAGCTGGAAAAGGGCAGAGTGAGGCTGGACAGGAGGAGAAAGTTGTTGAAGCTGAGGGTGGGGGATCCCTGGACTAGGCTGTCCCATCCCTGGACCCATTCAAGGTCAGGCTGGCTGGGGCTGTGGGCAACCTGGTCAGCTGTCAGAGGGTTGGACTGGGTGCCCTTTGGAGGTCCCTTCTAGCCCAACCCAGTCTGTGATTCCATGACTCTGTGATAAAAAGCATCTTGAGTTTCCCCATGTGGAGGCATCAGGAAGACCTGGCAGAGGTGGAGAAGAGCAAAGACCCTCTCTAGGAACTGGCCAGAGAGGGCGGAGGACTGGGAGGCTTAAGAGAAGCACTGGGCAAAGCTTGGAGCCTGCAAAGCAGGACACTGGGTGCAGACAGGGAGAGACCAGCTGGTGAGGGTGGTCAGGAACAGCCAACTCTTTGGAGCAGAGAGATGGGGTGGCTGAAGTCAGAGGTAACACCATGAAATCCAGGAGAGCAGCTCTGAGCCAGTTTCACCTTCCACTAGTGGGTAAATTGGTGCCAAACCAGTACAGAAGCGATGTGAAAGGAGAACGAAGAAGAGACAGAAACAGCCAGGAAAAGGAGCTTCCTGCTCCCAGGGCTGAGCAAATCCTTTGGAACTGGACTCTCAAACCCCTGCAGATGCCGTTCTCCCCACTCCCAGGGTGATGAGATCACGAACCAGCCCCCGTTCCAAGAGGTCCCACGCTGGTTTTGGCACCCTGGGCCAGTTGCAGCACTTTGTGCTGCCAGCCTGGCTGAGGGCAGGTGGAGGAGATGCAGTTTCTCTAGTTTCTCTTTCCCAGCTGCCTGTAGGGGATCTGAGGCTCAGCAGGTCCTTGAGGTTGTCTGATCCAAACGTCAGGTTCCTCCTAAAGTCAGACACAGCTCCTGGAATCTTTGGTTCCCTGCAAGGAGGACTCTGGTGGTCGGGGAGCGGGGGGATGGCCCCAGGGGCTGTCTGAGAGAGCAGAGAAGGTGCTGAGCATCAAACCCACCGCAGGACTCCTGCTCCAGGCTCAGCACATCCCCTCTCTGCTCTGTGAGGAACCCCTATGGGACATGATCTGTGCTTCAGCAATTCCACCCCTGCTGTCACCTGGCACAGGATCTGGCTGGGCAAAGCTGGTGGAGAGCCCTGAGCTCTGATGGAAAGGTCTTCTCATGATGGAAAGATCTTCAAGAGTCAGCAGGACTGCAGCCCCTTCTTTAAGGGGAATCCCTGTCAAATTGAGGTGAATTATGGAATCACAGGTCTGGAAGGGACCCCCAAAGGGCACCCAGTCCAGGCATCCCCCACTCTCAGCTTCAACAACTCTCTCCTCCTGTCCAGCCTCACTCTGCCCTTTTCCAGCCTCAAACCATCACCCCTCATCCTATCGCTCCCTGCCCTTGGGAACAGCCTTCCCCAGCCTTCCAACAGCCCCTCTCAGGGGTTGGAAGGTCACTAGAAGGTCCCCCCGGAGCCTTGTCCTCTCTGAAGGTCACAAGTTTCAGAGGCACCAAGTGGCTGCCCTGGATGTTCCCTTTCCCCAGCTGGAAGCTCTTTCTCCCGATGCTCCTACAGGGTTAATTCAGCCCTTTCAAAGCCCTCCTCAGCCTGAGCTGGGTAAATCAGTGGTAGCTCCCTGCAGAAGCAGAAAAAGGAGCTCCTAAAAATACCCAGGAAAGCCGACCGTGCCGGGGCTGAGCTGTGCAGCTGCACTTGGAGAAGGGCACGGAGCCCGGCTGCAGCTGGAGGCTTGTTTTGTCTCCCATCTCTCGACTCTGCGGCGTCCTCCGCGTGCTCCGGCAAATTCATCAGCCATGACTCACAGACCTCCCCTCTCCTCCACGTTCCCGTCGGCTGACTGCCCCTTCCTAAAATTAGACCCTCCCGGGGCTGGCGCAGACACCGGCGCCGTCACGGGGGGACGGTGAGGAGCTGAGGACCTCGTGTCCCTTCCTCACGTCACAGCAGGGAAAGGGCTGGTGCTCAGGCTGAGGAGGGTGATGGTGGAATCGTGGCACCATGGAAGGTTCTAGGCTGGAAGGGAACTCTAGAGGTCATCAAGTCCAGCCTCCCTAGAGATAAGTCTACCAAGGGCAGGTTGCTCAGAGCCTCATCAAGCCTGACCTGCAATGACTCCAGGGATGGGGTCCCCATCACCTCCCTGGGCAGCCCATTGCAGCCATCAACCACCCTCCCAGTGAAGAGCTTCTTTCTAATCTCCAGCCTCAATCTCTCCCTTCCCAGCTTGAACCCCCTGCTCCTTGTCCTGTCCATACAAACCCTCTTGAGAAGACCTTCCCCTGCCTTCATGGAGGGCCCTCTCAGGTACTGGAAGGTCAAAAGAAGGTCCCTCTGGAGCCTTCTCTTCTTCAGGCTGAACAGCCCCGACTCCCTCAGCCTGTCCTCATACAAGAGATGCTCCATCGCCCTGATCATTGTAGTGGCCTCCTCTGGCCATGCTTCGGTCTGTCTGCATCCTCCTTGTGCTGGGGGCTCCAGAGCTCGACACAACACTGCAGGTCAGGTCTCACCAGGGCAGAGCAGAGGGGCAGAATCACCTCTCTTGGTCTGCTGGCCACAGATCTTTCTTTGCAGCCCAGGATGGGATCAGCCTTCTGGGCTGCGATTGCACAGTGGTGGCCCATGGCCAGTTTGTCATCCACCAGCACCCCAAGTCCCTTCCCACAGGACGGCTCTCCAGTAGATAATAGGTCATGATAGTAGATCATTCAGTAGGTTGGCTTGGAAAGGACCTCTAAAGGTCATCTAGTCCCCTACAGCAAGCAGAGATATCTTTCTTCTAGAAGTTCTCTGAGAACCTCATTGAGATTCCCCAGAACCTCACTGAGTTCTTTTAGAAGGAGACAAAGTCTCTCCTGTCCAGCTTCTCCTTGGCTCTGCTGCTGCTGGTGAGGATGGGGAAGGCTTCTGCTCTCCAGTGAGAGCTGGAGGCCACTGCCTCGTTTTATGAAGGCCAGTCCCTGAGAGATGAGAACGTTCTGGGTCAACACTGACTTGATCCCAACCTGCTCATCTGCTCTAGAGAGGATGGACACCTCCCCCTGTGATATCCTGGAGCCCACGGTGCTTGTCTGTGCCTCCTTCTAAAGCCCTGAACTGTGGTCACCTTGGCCATCAACCTTTTGGCAACCTTTCTGCTCACTGAAGGACTGACTGGAACGGTCTGGGTCCCATCAGCTTGTCCAGACCTCCCATTCCTTAGGGTCTCACTGGTGGCTGTGGGTCTGACTGTCACCCCTCCGGTGTCACTGGAGACGCCCCTACCCCGAAAGGCTGCCGTGGGTCACCAGTGCCAAGGCCACACGAGCCCTGCCCTCTGCTAAGAGCCAGCGGGATCGATCTCCGGGGGCAGAGGACTCCTCGCAGCCTCATTAGCATCGACTGCACGGTCTGTCCTGGTAGCTGTAGGCAAACGGCTGCTGAATGTCCTCTGACCGTCGGAGACAGCCCCTCATCAGCTGCTAAACGTGTCGTAAAGATTTCCTGTCACGCTAAGAGGGAGAAGGGAACAAAACCCTCCCGTTTACGGCTCCTGAATTCCAAACCTCCCCAGCGCTCGCTCGTCAAAGCATCCGGGTTTCGTGCTGGCCAGGCAGGTTTTGCCCAGCTGTCGCTGCCAGGCTGTGACGGGAAGCACAGAGGAGATGTGCAACGTGGCTGGGGAGGGGGAGATGAACCAGTTACTCTCTGGTCCTGCTCTGTGGTCCAAGAAAACTCTTTCCAAGGGTCACTGATTTCACTGATGCAGCTCAGATCCTCTGCAGAGACCTCCTAGAACCGCACTGAGATCCCCTAGAACCTCACTGAGGTCTTCTAGAACCTCACAAAGACCTCCTAGAATCTCACTGAGGTCTTGTAGGATCTCGCTGAGGTCTTGTAAAACCTCTCCGAGATCTCTTAGGATCTCATTAAGGTCTCCCAGAACCATACTGAGATCTCATAGACCCTCACTAAGGTCTTGTGGATCCTCACTGAGGTCTTCTAGAACCTCAGTAAGACCTCTTAGAACCTCACTGAAATCTTATAGATCCTCATTGAGATCTCCTAGACCCTCGCTGAGATCTTGTAGGACCTCATGGAGATCTTGTAGATCCTCACTGAGATCCTGTAGATCCTCACTGAGATCTCCTAGACCCTCATTGAGATCTTGTAGGACCTCATGGAGATCTTACAGAACCACACTAGCATATCCCACAACCTCAGTGAGATCTCCTAGAACCTCACAGAGTTCACCTAGAACATCACTGAGATCTTGTAGGACCTCACTGAGATCTCCTAGAACCTCGCTGGTACTTCAGACATGAAGAACCTTCAATTTCCAGTCCCTCCACCCAGAATCCTGCAGAGGGAGGATCCTGAACCGGAGCCTCTCCTGTCCCTGCCGTGCCTCCCACCCGTGGCTGTGACTTTGCCCCTGTAAAGGCTCTGCTCTCCCTCCCTGCAGACAGCCCGTCGGCTCCAGTAAACGTCACAGTCAAACACCTGAAAGCCAACTCCGCCGTCGTGACGTGGGATGTTCTGGAAGATGAAGTTGTCATTGGCTTTGCAATTTCCCAACAGGTACGGTGCCTGCGGTCGTTCCCCGGTCGGGGTCACGGTCATCTTCAGCCCAGGGCCCCCCTCACCAGTTTCCAGAAGCTCTGGCTGCATTGGAACCCCCGTTCCTTCTCATCCCGTCCCTTGTGGTCTGGGAGGGGACTTGGCTTCCCACCCTCTCTGCAGCGACGCCCACGTGTTGGCCGCTGCGGAGAGGAGAGGGTCCGGCGGTCCCCACGTCCGTGGTGGACAGGGCAGGAGGATGCGGTGGTCTTAGGTGATGGCCAGTGCACGCTGGAGGCCTCTCCACCACTCTGTGCTCTCCTCTCTCGGCTTCCAGAAGAAGGACGTGCGGATGCTGCGCTTCATCCAGGAGGTGAACACCACCACCCGCTCCTGTGCCCTCTGGGACCTAGAGGAGGACACTGAGTACATTGTGCATGTCCAGTCCATCAGCATCCAAGGCCAGAGCCCTGCCAGTGAGCCAGTCCTCTTCAAGACCCCCAGGGAAGCTGAGAAACTAGCCTCTAAAAATAAAGGCAAGTGTGGGTGAGTTCCTCCGTGGCCCCTGGGATGCCCAGGCAGCGCATGGGCTCTGCGGAGAGGAAAGAGGTGTCCTGTGCGGTGAGAATAGGTGGCCTCCGTGCTTGGACTCCAGGAAGAGCAGAGGAAAAACATCCCTGGAGGCTCCTGCTTCCCTTCCCTTTCAATTCCCACTATGGTGAGGTCAGAAGGAATCTCTTGAGGTTGCCCAGTCCAAACCCCTCCTCACACAGGGTCAGTCAGAGCAGGTTGTCCAGGATGGTGCCCAGTTGAGTTGCTCCATGGCCACCACCTCACTGGTTACTCCTCTTAAGCCGAACCAGGTTGTTGAAGGTTTTCTATCAGCCAGAACCTGCTGGAAGAAGGGGCTCAGGAGCTGTGAGGGATCGCAGGTGACCACCTGCCTACGGAGGACGCAGCCTGTCGGTGATGCCTGGGGCTGTGGTTCTTAGGATGTTGTGAGCTCTTGATGCCACTGAAGTGCTTTGGCGGCTGTAGCTACCGAACTGCTCAGCAGAGCGCACTAAGAGGAGCTCTGTGGGATCGGGGAGCATCTTCCTGCAAGCCTTGACCCCGAGGATTCGAGCCGAGGGCTCTGTCACACCAGCATCTGCGGCGTGCGGTTGGGTTTCACCATCTCTCTTTCCCCCCTCCCCAACCCTCCCTTGTGCAGATGAGGTGACGATGAAGGAGATGGAGAAGAGCCAGCAGCTGCGGGCGGGGGAGATTCTCATCATCGTGGTGGTGTTGTTCATGTGGGCAGGTCAGTTCAAGCTTCCTATCACCCCCTGGAGCCCACTGCCTTGCTCGCTTGGCAAGGGCAACGGGCTACTTCTTGATATGAAACCCTTCTCCCCAGTCCTGGGGACAGTTTAGGCACCGCAGGATGG
>JAOXOE010000853.1:4061368-4091329 GCA_028565055.1 Phoeniculus purpureus | reverse complement strand
TCAAGCTCCTCCCCCCTGCCTGGCCCAGCACTTCAGGTGTTCCTGGTCTCTGTGCCAGCCCAATCCTGGTGATTCTGTGCCCTCCAACCCTGATCTGGACCCTCAGCCCCCTCTTCTCATCCTGGTTTTGAGCCCCTAAACCTTCTGAAGACCTTGAGCTGGACCGTCAGCCCCCTCTTCCCGGGTTGGCCCAGTGCTTCAGATGTTTCCAGTCCCTATCCCAGTCCATTCCTGGTGACCCTGTGCTCCCTCAGCCCCCTCCTCTCAGCTTGGCCCAGAACTCCTGACGCTCCCAGCCCCGGCGGCGCTCACCAGCTTGTTGCGGTGCATGCACTCCATGAAGTCCTCGTACTCGGGCTGGCACTCCTGGCGGGCGCGGGTCTGGCCCAGGCCGTGCCCGCACTCGATCCACTCCCGCTCGAAGGCGTGACAGACCCCGGCGTTGCGGTAGGGCTGCGGCATGCTCTGCCGCAGAAGAAAGCTGTCCACATTGATTCCCAGCTGTTTCTGGAGATCCCAGAAGGGCATTGCTGCGCGCTCAGGGCCGCTCTCTCCGCACAAGTACCGTTCCCGACCGCCGCAGCGTTCCGCAGCACCGGCCCGCCGTCCTTCGTAGGCCTTTCACGACGCCTCCCGCCGTCAAGCGCAAAGGCGATCGCGACAGCCGCGTCGCGCTTTACGGCAGGGTCAGGGAGACGAGCGGCGTGAGAGGCGCTGCTGCGCTGCAGCGCCCCCAGGCGGCGGGAGGGGAAGCGGCCCGCCGCGCCCCAGCGGCCCCTGCTGGGCAGTGCGGCAACTTCGGAGGCTCCCCCGGTACTCCCAGTGTCCTCCCAATGTCCTCTGTCATCCTGGTGTCTTCCCAGAGCTCCAAGTGTCCTCTCAGCCCTCCCAGTGTCCTTTCAGTCCTCCCAGTGTCCTCCCAGGGCTCCCAGTATCCTCCCAATGTCCTCTGTCATCCTGGCATCCTCCCAGAGCCCCCAGTATCCTCCCAGTGTCCTCTCAGTCCTCCCAGTGTTCTTTCAGTCCTTCCAGCAGCTTCATTAGGCCTGACAAGGTACTGGGGGACAGTGGAGATGCCACCAGCTCCCCCCAGTAACATCCATCTCTCTGTTTCCATAACACTCCCAACCCCAGGGCTACCTCCAGCACAGGGGAAGAGCCAGAATCCTTCTCCCCCAGACCCCCACCCCATTAATCACCATAAAGCTCAGAGCAGAGCACCCAAATCTGCTCAGCACCCACCCCGCACCCCACCTCGAACCCCTCTGGTGGCCACACAAACACGAGAGAGCAGGAGGAATGGGATTTATGGTGCTAAGTTCTCCTAGGTGCCTCCCAGGAGAGCGGAGCAGGGTGATGCCAGAGGCAGGTTTTCTTCCCTCTCCCCCACCCCAGTACCAGTACTGGTGCTGCTCAGATGATACTGGCCGGAGTGAAGACCGGGGTGACACACAGCGGCTCTACCATCTCCCAGCCACAGGACAGCGGGGTGCAGACGCTCTCACGGTCGTCTTCTGGCTGCGGGGGTTTTCCCTGGAAGAGCTGGATTGTTTTCCTGCGAGAGGGAGAGAAACCAGTGGGGAGCATTTGGGAAATGGCACAGACTGGGGGGTTTTGGGGAAGGGGCAGCTCAGGGGCTTTCACGTCCCACAGTGTAACCATCCCATTTGCACAGCGGTGGCATCCCCAGTGAGAAACCAGTTCAGGTCTTGTCAGGGGTTAAAAGGTTTGGTCTCTCTGGGATAATTTTGACTTCTTAAGGCCAGATTTTACCTCCAAAACCAGGTTTTTACCTTCAAGATCAGGTTTTTACTGCTTAAGACCAGGTTTTCACCTTCAAGACCCAGATTTTACCTCTTGAGAACAGCTTTTACCTTCAAGATCAGGTTTTTACCCCTTAAGACCAGGTTTTCACCTTCAAGACCCAGTTTTTACCCCTTAAGACCAGGTTTTTACCCCTTAAGACCAGGTTTTCACCTCCAAGCCCAAGTTTTCACCCTGCATCTCTAGGTTCTGTGGCTCAAATTTCTCTCAAGTAGCCCAAGTTGCATCCTACAGGATTCAGTCCCATCTCCACTCAAGCAGGAAGAGCTCTTACCAGGCCAGGCGGGACATGGCATAGGTGACTTGCGGCTGTGGACACCCCCCAGGCAGGGCTTTGGTTGCCATGGTGTAGGCACCCATGTCCTCAAAAATGAGCCAGTCCCCAACGTGCAGCTCGGGCAGCTCGAGGCCATCAGCGATCCGATTGTCTGTGTGTCCTGAGGGACCCCGGAGGCTGCTGCTGTGCAAGGGCTGCTCCAGACAGGGTCTCTGGAGGGGACAAAGGAATGAGCTGTAGGGGATGAGGATGTCCTAGTGTCACAGTGATTGGCCTCATCTCCACCCACCCTGAAGATCCAACCCCAGGAGCCCACAGATCCTGGTTACAGCTCTCCTGGGACATCACCGTGGTCACTGCTCTTCTCTCGCATGGAGGATGGGAATGGCTGAGGGAACTTAGCAGAGGAAGGTATGTGGTTGGATTTGATGATCTGGAAGGTCTTTCCCGACTTAAATGATTCTATGATTCCACACAAGAGGAATATTCTGGGCTGCCCTCAAGCCCCTCACCTTGTGCAGCCGAGGTGTGGGGCAGGGGTTGTCAAACAGGAGGCAGCTGAAGGCGCCATAGATGCCATCACTGAGGTGATACACAAGGCTCTTCTTGCTGCCGGACTCCTCCTCTGCAGGGGAGCAGGGAGAGTTTGGAGGGGTTCAGGCACATGGGTCAGCCCATCCCACTATCCCAACATCCCACCTACCGTCGGAGCCAGGCTGCTCCGCAGGAACCTCTTCCCTGGCAGTGATGCTGGCAGCAAAGGTGAAGGCAGAGGTGACATAGTATCGCCCCGGGGTCGCGATGATCTCTACCCCGCAGCCGTCTGGGAAATACAAGTCCAAGGCAGAGTTTATCACGGCAGCCATCTGCATGGGAAGAAGATGTTTCCTCTCGATTAGCTCAACCCCTCTGTGGGAGAGACCTCCCAGTCGCACTCTCTGCCTGCTAAGCACAGGTGTTGGGAGTCAGTACCTCTTCAAACCGGGCTCTGGTGTCCTCGCTGCCAGGGAATCCCCCTCCAATGTCCAGGATGTGCATCTTGTAGCCCAGCTCTGTGCCCATCTCCAAGGCGAGCTGTGCTGCATCCACAGACTGAGCGAAGGCCTGGGGCTCCAGACCACCGCTCCCGAGATGAAAGCTGAGGGCACAGACCCTGTTTCAGCCGGGCTGTGTGTCCCCAGAGAGCAGCAAGGGGACACAGCACTGGGATTATCATTCACCAGGGGCAGCTCTGTGCTTCCCACAAACCACCCCAAGCCAGACTGGGGCCTCAGTCTTCAAGACCCTCTCTGAGGGCCAAATCTGCCCTAAATTGGTCCCAACAAGGCCAATCTGCCTGGGTTCAGATGCCACCTCAATGCTAGCCAGAGCAGCCAGTAGCTTTGTGGACCATTTTCAGAAGGGTCTGTTATGACAGAAGAAGGGGTGATGGTTTTAAACTGGAAGAGGGAGACTCAGACTAGATACAAGGAAGAAATGAAGGTGGGGAGAGTCTGGCCCAGGTTGCCCAGAGAGGTGGGAGAAGCCCCATCCCTGGAACCATCCCAGGTCAAGTTGGACCTTGGGGCTCTGAGCAACCTGCTCTGGCTGGGGATGGCTCCGCTCACTGCAGGGGGTGGGACTGGAGGAGCTTTCAAGGTCCCTTCCAACCCAAACCAGTATGTGATTCTGGGACCCCTGCACTGTCCAGACAAGGCAGAAGCCCCCCACAGCCTCTTCCAACAGGGAAGTCCTTCTGTGGAACAAGGACATGTGCTGTACCTGATACCAACAACCTCCACACCCTGCTCCTTCGCCATCTCTAGCAGGTGCCGGCAGGACTTGAGCGTTGCCCCGAATGTCATGCTGGGATGGGCAGAGGAGCTGGAGTCTGCAGCGATACCCAACAACAACCTGCAGAGCGAAGCCACACTGAGTCTTGGGGTCTTCAGGCCCTCTCTCACCCCACAGCCACCCCCACAGTTCCTACACCAGTCCCCCTACTCTAGCAATGCTGCCAGACTCCTACTTGGCACGAGGGTGGCTCCTGGCCACCTTGCTCAGCTCCACTTCGTTGTCAAAGGTCATGAGCTGCACACCATGGCTGGCTGCATATTTGATGTGGGCAACCTGCTTGCAGGGGCTGCTGTAGAAGATCTTGTCAGGCGGGACTCCAATGCTTTGAACCCGTGAGAGCTCTGCCTGCAGGGGAACAGCACAGGTTTGTGGGCAGCTCCTCGGGACCTGGTCACCACCAGCCTGGGCCACAGCCAGCTTGCGGCGCTGTGAAGGGCAAATGGCCAGCATTGCAGCCCGGGCTTTTCCAGGGGAAACCTGCAAGAGCTCCAAGGGATCACAGTGGACTTTGTTCTGTGGAGCAGGTTGTAGTGAAATGTTTATAAGCAGCAGGAGGCCAGGAAGCTGGGGAAGGGACTGGAGGGAAAGGCTGAGGGAGCTGGGGGTATTTAGCCTGGAGGAGAGGAGGACCTTCTCTCGCTCTCCAACTCCCTGAAGGGATGTTGTAGTCAGGTGGGGGCTGGGCTCTTCTCCCAGGCAATCAGTGCCAGGATGAGAGGGCAGGGGCTGAAGCTGCCAGGGGAGGGTTAGGTTGGGTGTCAGGAAGCCCTCCCTCCAGGAAAGGGGGATCAGAGCCTGGACTGGGCTGCCCAGGGAAGTGGTGGAGTCCCCATCCCTGGAGGTGTCGAAGGACAGCCTGGCTGTGGCCTTTAGTGCCCTGGTCTGGCCGCTGGGGTGACGTTAGGTCCTGGTCTGGGCTGGCTGAGCTCAGAGGGCTTCTCCAGCCTCAGTGATTCTGGGATTCTGTGAAAGGAGTGGGTTTAGTAGGTGCAGATTGGTGCAGGGGGCTGCAGTGAAGGTGGTGGCTGCAACACTGATCTGAGCTGTCACAGCTCTGCACTTTCTCCTCCTGGTGAGGTGTCCAAATTAATCAGGTACAGGCAAGTGACTTTAACTTTGGCTCCTCCCTCCAAGTCTGGCTATTGCAGGTGACAAGCAGGAGGGAGCAGGGTGCTTTAAGCTCAGCCTGAAAGCTGCCAAGAGTTGGATGGCTGCGGCAGTGGCACCCAAGGACAGGCGTGGTCAGCAGGCGAGCCTGCCGGCCAGGACACCAGTTCTAGAAACAAGAATGTCGGTCAAAGGGAACAAGGCAGAGTCACCAGAGAGAGTGGACTGGGATTTCTAGGCTGTCTTGGGAGAGTTTTGACAGCAGAGGGAGACTCCTGGCCCTGCAAATGTCTTCTAGCGAGTGGGAAATTTGGAAAGGACAGTGAGCACTGCCACTGTCCCACAGATGCCCATAGGATGCTTGAGGATGCCCGCTGTGCCCTCCCGCAGCCCTACCTTGTTGGTGCAGGCAAAGCCTGTCCCCAGCTCCGCCAGCAGCCGGATCACTCCCTCACTGCCATTGCACTTGACTGGGAAGTAGGGTTTCACACGGGGCAGGGCCTTGAGGAAACGCAAGTGCTTCTTCACAATGTCGCCAAGGTCTGCCACGAAGAAGGCTTGCTGGTCGCTCTGGGAGAAAGCTGGAGTGAGCAGCAGCCTCCTCCCCACAACCACCTCTGCTAAGGGGGTGCTGGCTGCTGGGGAAAGGCAGAGCCACCAGTCCTTACCGCCTGGCACAGCTCCACGAGGAGGTTCTCCAGGAGGTCTCGAGTGGTGAAGCCCTCCTCCACCATCAGGAAGTTGGATTCACTCAGGTACCCGTTCATGGTCAAGGTGTAATGATGTTAGTTAAAGCGTCCTCGAGGTAGGGTTCAGCTTCTAAGGATGAAACACGACAGAAAAAGAAAGGGAATGTTAGAGGCAGGGCCCAGAAGCTCCACCAGCCTGTGCTCTGAGATGTTCCCCAGCCCTCCCATGGGCTTTATGTGGCAGTGCTGCCCTGGGTTGAGCCATCTGCCGCTCCTCTCCAAACCAGTACCTCAGCTGAGAGCTCTGCTGTGAGCTGAAGCATCTTCTCCAAGGGGAGGAGACACATTTTTCTGCAGCTCAGAGCCCTGTCTTGGCACACGGCAGCCACGGCTTCTTCAGCAGCAGTTCAGATACCGTTAATAAGGCCAAGCTCACTGCAAAGCAAGTGGCCTATATATGCTAGGATGTGTCCCTTCATGCTCTGACATGCAGCTAGAGATGCTGTATGTCGCATGGGATGAGGTTCTTTTGAGGTTTCCAAAGAGCATAAGTCTCACAGACCCACCGTCCCAGGCACCCAAGCCCCATGAAGAGGGAGACATCTTTACAGAGCCCAAAATGGACCATTTGCTGGAACCAATCAGCCTGAGGATGGCCTGGATCTGTGCTGTGGTTCCAGTTCCATGCCTCTCCCATCACACAGGGTGTGGAACAAGGGGAGAAGTCAAGCTATGCGGTGTTTCCTGGCTCTCACGCTTAGCAGAGCTTTAGCTTTAAGCTCACACAATTAGCTTTGATAAACTCCTGCCCTGGATCCAGCCCATCCCAGAAGCCAGGGAGCTGATGACCTAGCACAAGCTCACAGAGACATTTCCACCCCAATAATCCAGGTCTAGCTCCAGGGCTTTTACAGTAACACAGTCTCTCTGATCTGAAGTGAGCAGGAGAGACTGTGATCTCACTTCTTGGAGCCACACACCAGCTCCTCCTCTGCAGAGCCCTACTTATGACACTTGGCTGGGCACTAGGAGAAAGACCACACTGACCTCGGAGCAGCAGGGTGTTGTAATGCATTGAGCAAGCACCACCAGTCAACTCCAGAGATGGGAAATGGGGATTAAAACATGGCTTAAAGCTCTTAGAGCTTCATACTAGAGAAAGGAGAGCAACTCCTCCAGCCTCACCCTTCGCTTGCCAAAGACATCACTAAGCAGTACCCAGCTCGCCCTGGTTTGTCACAGGAATGATGAGCAGCTAACTGGGTCATTCCTGCCAGCCCTGGGCAAACGTGTCCCAGACATCCCCTCCTTACCAAGGTCCAATGCCTTGCTCCCAGGTGCCTACGTGTGCCAGGGGGGTCCCCCAAGGAACGCCAAGCTCTCGCAGCACCTTGAGGCGTAGCTGTTGCTGGGGGTCTGAGATCTCTGGGGAAAAGCAGTGTGAGGGGTTACAAGGGATAGTGGCACTGATAGCAGGATGCCCCCCACCCACCATTCTCAAACCTCGGCATCCGCAGGCATCCCGCACCAGCCCCCTCCTCACTGTGCCAGGCAAACGGGCTTCCCCAGCCGCCCCGCACGGTCCCTCCCACCCTGTTACCTTAGGAAGCATTTAAACAGATTATGCCCATGGATCTCCCAGGAGAATGAACTGGTCCCAGAGGCGGCTGTTTGTCCTGCCCTAGTTTCCTGAGCCCCTCAGCTACCCTTGCAGAAGATGGGGGGGCTCTGCACCCCTTCTATCCCAGCACCCCTCTTCCTGTTCTGCCTCACAACTGTGGCCATGGCAACCAAACCCAGCCACCCCATTGGATGAGCTGCCTCGGAGCATCCCTCATCCTTTTCAGGGAATGTTCCCCGCCTCCTTCACCCACCCCTCCCAGGGCTGGGGGTACCCCCCCAGCAGGCACCCCAGATTCTCACCAAGTCCCGACGGCTCCAGCAGTTCATCCCCAGCCTGACAGTGCTGCTGTCTGCAGCCCGGCCCTGGTGCGAGGAGTGCTGGTGGCTGCGCGAACATCATGTGCGCAGGGACCCTCAGGGGGAAGAGAGCCAAAAATACCTCAGGAATACGGCTGCCAGGGAAACGGGGCCTTTCTGCAGTGAAACGGCTGAGCAGCGCCTGCTGGATTGGGACACCGGCTGGAGGAGGAAGATGTCAGGGACAGATTCAGCCCTTGTGCTGCTGCAAGTTGCAGGGGGTTCCCTGGCAGCCGATCCAGCTCTGTCACAAAGACAGATGTCACGTCCTCACCATCAGTTGTGTCTTTGCCTGCACTTGGGAATGGTTCTACTGCTCTGGCCCACAACCACCACAGACTGGGCCCACAAACACCACAGACTGGGCAGGGGCTTTGTTGTTTTCGTCTTATTTTGCAATTCCCTCTCTGGTTTCACCGAGGGGACAGTGAAGGGAGGCTGCAGTGAGGTGTGGGTTGACATACTGTAAGGAGCAAATGTCAGGATGAGAGGAAATGGCCTGAAGTTGCATCAGAGGAGGTTTAGACTGGATATAAAGAAGGTATCAGATACAGGATACTACAGCTAACATTGGGTATTAGATAGGAAGAATTTAAAAGTTTCATAGATGTGGTGCTGAGGGACATGATTTAGCTGTGACCTGGAAATCAGCGGTTGCACTTGATGATCTCAAAGGTCTCTTCCAACCAAAATGATTCGGTGTTACACACTGTGGTCTTGGGTGTGCTATGGACTCTCTTAGCAGCCAGGGCCACAGAAGCTCTTACCTGCTGTGAGAGCCCAACCTGTCTTCAGGTGCTGTGGATGGGGGGAGCTGTGCAAAGAACAACGCACAGGAAGAAGGGCAGACTGGTGGTAGGGAGAGCTGAGCAGATTCCGCTGGCTTCAGGATGTGCTGGGCTGTGCAGAAGGGGCTGGAGTGGGTCCAGAGAAGGGCAATGAGGCTGGGGAGAAGGCTGGAGAACAGGCCCTATGAGGAAGGAACTGGGATTATTTAGTGTAGAGACGAGGAGGCTGAGAGAAGACCTTAGTGCTCTCTACAGCTACCTACAAGGAGGTTGTACTGAGGCTGGTGCTGCTCCCGTCAGGGGAAATGGCCTCAAGCTGCATCAGGGGAGGTTTAGATTGGATCTTAGGAAGAAGTTCTCTCCTGAGAGAGTGGCCGGGCACTGGAACAGGCTGCCCAGGGAGGTGGTGGAGTCACTGTCCCTGGAGGCGTTTAAAAACCGAGTAGTAGAGAGGCCATGGTGTAGGGGTTAGGGATCTGTTGGGATGAGGGCTGGGCTTGATGGTCCTGGAGGTCCTTTCCAGCCAGGATGTTTCTATGATTCTATGACCCAGAGCCCGGTAACCTGCAGCGACCCCGGCCCAGTGATGGAAGTGCCAGCGCCGTGTCCGTTCCCCACGGACTTCACCCACACAAACACAAGCCCCGCCCACTCGAGCACAACCACGCCTCATGCATACACAAACCCCGCCCCCTCCAGACGAAACCACTCCCCCTCTCGGCGGCACCGCCCATTGGCCGGGGCAGGCACGCGCAGTCGGTGGCGGCCATGGCTCCGAGTGCTCAGGCCGGAGGTGGCCGCGGGCCCGGGATCCGTGCGGTGCTGCTCGGGCCGCCCGGGGCCGGCAAGGGAACGCAGGTGAATGGGACCGGGGGGAGGAGACACGGCGGGGTCGGGACAACCGGGCTCGGCCTGTAAGCACCGGCTGTGAGGCCTGTTCCCGCTCCGCAGGCCTCCTCTCTTCCCGGAGGAGCTCTCGCATACGGACCCTCCATGAACCAGCGCCCCCATCCCAAGGCCGGCCGCGGGGTCCCGGGACAAAGGGGACCCCACGTGTAGGCCGGTCACAGCCCCTCCCCAGGGTAGGGAGTCAAGGCCCCAGAGCCCATCTGGGCCTCAGCCGCCGCGGTGCTGGCCCCGGAACCCTCCCGGCGCGCTCACCTGGGCTCTGTCTGCCCTCCCGCAGGCTCCGAAGCTTGCCGAGACCTACTGCGTATGCCACCTGGCCACCGGGGACATGCTGCGGGCCATGGTGGCCTCTGGCTCCGAGCTGGGCAAGCGACTCAAGGAGACGATGGATTCAGGGAAGCTGGTGGGTACTGGGAACGGGGCGGGGGTGTTTGCTGGAGGAGGAGATGGTCCGGCAGCACCTGGAATGAGGGCGGGCAGGATCTACCTTGTAATTAAACGTCTTCCTGACAAAACACAATTAGTGGAGGAAGGCAGGTTGCAGGGGGAAGGCAGGGTTCGGCTTGGGGTTGGGATTGGGGGGTTCCCCTGTCGTTATCCTGCAGGAGAGACCTCCTATAAAAACCTTCTAAATCACCCCTTGCTCACCGACAGCCCCAGTCCCTGGGTTGGTTCCTTCTGCCACAGTGCTTGTCTGCTCACAGGGTGCAGTCTGGCTGGTTCTTCTGTGTCTCCTGAGCACTGAGGTGAAGGTTTATCCTTGATACTGCAGGATGTTAAAATGCTTTGCACCTCCTGTCTCTCTTCATGTGGTGTCTGGACTCCTGTGGGGTGGAAGACACTGTTTAGAGGGTTCACCTGCATCCCCCAGCTCTTGGGTAAATGCTGTTTGCCTGTAGCTGTTAAGGTGAAAACAGATTTGGGGTGGTGCTGTGTGACAGAGACACTTAGACTCAGGGATGCCCCTGATCCCCCAGGTACAGGAGTTTGGATCTCTGATGTTTCCTTTCAGAGGGTCTAATTATCCTGCTAAAAGGACTGAAATACCTTGGAGACTCTTGCAGAGAAGCAAATTGCAGTGACCTGCCCCAAAGCTAAGCGGTGTGGGGCAGATCCTGGGGCTTTGCCGCTGACTGTCATGGGTTTGTAACCATGACAAACCTCACAGAGAACGTGCGGGCCCTGGGTGGGAATTCAAACGTGGTTTTATCTGCAGCTCTGGCTCCCGAGCTCCTGTTGCAACACCGAGCCCTGCAATACCACAGCTGGTTATGAAAGATAGGGACGTTATCTGGCAAGGCTGGTGGTATCTGCCACGTGTGTGTGTGTGTGTGGCAGCTGGCACCGCAGGTATATCCTGATGGTGTACTCTGGCTCGGTGATAACTCAGCTGGCTTTTCACACTCGATTACGGAGCAGAACCCCTCTCTCTGAACGGGGTAATCAGGAAAGCACAGAAGTGACTTAGTTCTGCACCCAAACTACCCTCCACCTGTACACATCCTGCTCTCCAGGGCTCTTGTTTACATGTTCTGTGACAGTGCCGTCCCTGATCCTGCTGGGTTCTGGCGGCATGTGCTGGCGAAAACAGCGCTGCCGGAGAAAGCTACTCTGGAACAAACAGCTACTGTTGGGGCTCTGGCATCTGTTAGCACTCTGTGAGCACTGCGGCGTAGAGAAGGCACTAATTCCAGCACTATGCTGGGATCGTGATAAGGGAAAAGCTATCCAGAGAGGCCAGAGCTTGTCAGCAACCCTTGGGTATCTACCTTCACGTGAGGTTTATGGGAGTCAGTGAAGAACTCACCCGCTTTGCCCTTCGTGGCCAGGCCTGCTGGCTGAGTGCCAGGATGTGTGGGTGAAGGTACAAAGGAACAGGAAATAAAGGCTCTTATTTTATACTGGGAACTGGTTTGAAAAAGACAAATAATCATGGGAGTTTGTCTTGAGGCCAGGTGTCTCCCCTGAAACACAACAACCTTTATACCAGTGAGGTTACAGCACTGCTCCAGGTCCCTGCCCAGGCTGGGCTGTAATGTCTCATTAGCCACATCCTCATGTTGACACCCTTGGCAGGACAAGCAGGTCCCAACACGCAGCTTTCACCCAGTTACCGCAGTGCCCTGTACTGTGGCTGCTGCCTCTGGGAGCAGGACTGGGTGTAGAAAGGCTCCGATGGACCCTGGCTGTGTATAAAACTGGGGTGTCCCTCCTGACCTTGTGCATCTCTCTCCTCAGGTGAGTGATGAGATGGTGGTGGAGCTGATTGAGAACAACCTCGACTCCCCTCCCTGCAAGAACGGCTTTCTCCTGGATGGCTTCCCACGCACAGTGAAGCAGGCTGAGATGGTACGTGAGCTCCTGCTCTGGCATCTCCTCCTCCCCTTGGCTGCACCTCTGCCCCTCTCAGTTGGGTGTTTTCTGTTGCAGCTCGATGAGCTCCTGGAGAAGAGGAGAGAGAAGCTGGACTCCGTCATTGAGTTCAGCATCCCTGACTCCTTGCTCATCCGGAGAATCACTGGACGGTAATTCTTCTCTTCTAAACACTCAAGCTGCCTGATCCTTGGATCCTTGTATCCCTGTCAGTGTTCAGGAGTAGCTGCAGCGCTGGTCTCTATTAGATTTCTGCTCTGTTTGAGGTGCCCTGCACTGATCCTTCACCTGTACCCCACAGCTTTGAGCAGAGCCCCTGCGTTGCCCTAGAAATAGGTGGTGCTGATACAAATCAGTGCCCTCAGGGACCCAGAGCCCAGGGTCTGCCAGCAATGCTGTCATTTCTCTGTAGTTACTACTCCCTTGCATACATGTTTGGGAGCTGTGGACTGTCCTGTCACCCTCACACCTGCTGGAACCTGCGTCCTACCCCAGTAAAATATCAAGTAAAATCCCTTCTCCAGCTCTTAGCCCAGCAGCTGCTTTTTCTCAAGCGCCTGAAGAGGCCCTTGGTACAGAAATAGCTAGAAAGATTATTTCTTAATAGAGAGTTGCTGCTGCAGATGTTTCTGTGCTGCTGAGTGGCAGGTTCAGGAGACCTTCTCCTGCCTCGGGTTACTTTGCTGACACTTTACTTTCCATCTTAGGCTGATTCACCCAGCGAGTGGCCGCTCTTATCACGAGGAGTTCAGACCCCCGAAAGAGCACATGAAGGACGATGTATGTGAGCTCCCAAGGCCACAGCTTACAGTGCTTTTGGTTTAGCTGATGCTTTGCAGCATTCCTGGAAAAACCTCATTTCTTTCCTTCTCTCCTACCTCCTGTCCTGGCTTTCTGGGGAGCGCGGGGAACTGCTTGGGCAACCTGAGCTGACGGCACCGTGGGGAGCGAGGCCTGGAGGGCTGAGTGAAGGGCATGGCCATTCCGCAGAGCCAGCCTGGGCTCTGCCCACCTCACGACTTGTCTGTAGCTGAATTTGCGGTGGGTTGTGACTGGTTTCCCTCCTGGGGAACAACTGCAGCTGGTGTCTGTCCTCGAGGGCAAAGTGGTGTGTGGGGGAAAAGACCACGATGCTCATTCCTTCTCTCTTCGGTGACCGCTCTAGGTCTGCTCTTCCCTGTGGACTTGGGGATTGCCTCTGCAGCTCTGTCCTGGAGGAGGGGAGCAGGGGTTGTCATGGCTGTGGAGAGAAGTGGGGGGAGAGTTACTGGTAATGCTGGAGAATGTCCCATTGCTTCTCCCAGGTCACTGGAGAGCCCTTGATCCGCCGCTCGGATGATAACGAAACAGCCTTGAAAACCCGCCTGAAGGCCTATCACACGCAGACCTCTCCCCTGGTCTCCTACTACAGCAAGCGAGGGATCCATACAGCCGTGGATGCCTCTCAGTCTCCCGACGTGGTGTTTGCTAGCATCCTGGCAGCCTTCTCGAAAGCGACATGTAAAGACCTGGTTATGTTCATTTAGGGCTCCTGGACGGAGCTCTCCCTTTTCTCTCTCTTCTCTCCTTCCATCTCTCTGTCTCTGTCTGTCTGGGGCCAGGGAGGGTGAAGAGCTAAGCAGAGTAGAAAAAGAGGACAAGATGATGAAGCCCTAAGCAGAGCTGAGCTAATTCTCTATTAAACGAGCTGTTAACGGTCTCATCCTGCTCTATGTGAGTGTCAGTCGCCTGCAGATGCTGGAAGTTTGGCCCCTAGAGGTCGCAGTGATCCCAGGCACCATCTGCCTGCTGCCAGAAATGGGGTTTGCATCCCTTTGGCTCAGAAGGCTTTTGGGTTTTATTCTCTGTGGGATGGCACAGGATACTTGGGAGCACAGCCTGGCTTCCTCCTGTTCTCATGGAGCTTGTGGAGCAGAAAGAGGGAGTGTGGGAGCTGGAGGTTTTCAGCTTCTCCTCATGTGGTGCCCAATATAGCAAATGTTAGCGAGATGCTTTTTTGCTCTTCTTTTCTTTAACATGAAGCCTCTGGTCAGTCTGACAGTCACTGTGTGAGGTGTCTGGGCATCTCCTGAGGACAGGAAAAGGACTTGGGTTTTCTCTCTTCACTCTTGCCTTGGTTTTGGCCAAGGAGATGAAAGGTGTGTTGAGCTCCTGATCCCAAAGTCTAAATAAAGCCTTCCTGCAAACCAGATGATTTCTCAAGGCCTGAGAGTCAGTGTTATTAACCACTGGCTTTGTGTGCCCTTGAGCCAAGGACCTTCATAATGAGCTCATGGAAATGTTCTTGTTTCTTGAGCAAATCAATGGGCTCTGCCAGGCTGCTCCATCTGCAGACACCATGTGTGGTGTATGGTTAGTGCCCTGGCTCTTCGGGGCTGTTCTGCACTGACCCTGTGAGGCTGGCACTGACCTTTGCCCGTGTGGGGTTCCAGCCCTTCCTAGAGGACCCTGCTGTAAATGCAGATTGGCCCAGATGAAACTTTGTCCTTTGGCCTTCCATGTATGTTTACTGACTTTGTGTTCCTGAGTACCCTCCTGTTTGGAGGAGATGGCCTGGCTCCCTCCCCTGGGCTGTGTATGCAGAGCAGATGCCTAATCCTCTAATCCTCAGGAATCCTTTGCTCTTTTTCTTGGTAATTTCTCTCTTGTCTTGAAAAAAAAATCTCCTGTCCTCGTACATCCTCTCCAAAGAAACAACCTCTTCCCTTCCAGCAAATAACAGCAGGAACTGAAAGCAGTTGACTCGTTGCTCTTGAAAGCACATGAGTGCAGGGAGAGAAGGGGTTTGAAAGTAAACGGTGCTGGTTCATCAGCAGCTGCAGCAGCCCCCTGGGATCCCCAGACAGCCTTTTGCTTTCTTTGTTGATCATCTCTTGCTTTTCCTGTAAAAGGGCAGCCCCAGCGCATCGTGTTGGCACGCTGAGAGGTCGGGATAGCTTTTAGCCTAGGACAGCCGTGCTCCAGGGTGTGTTACGAGCTGCCTGGGCATCGAGGTGACTGTAAAGAAATTCCAAGTGGAAGCTGCTTTATGTCTTGGACTCTCAGCAAGCTGCAGCTCCCTGACCGCTGCTGTAGCGGCAGGAGAGGATCCTGGCTGGTTGGTGTTTCTGGGTTTTGATCAAGGTTTGACTCCACAACAAGAACAATAAGTTCTTGCACTCTGTATTCCTTTCCCCCTCTGTGCTCACTCTGCATCCAGTTCACCAGCCTTTTTCTGCCATAAACCACAATTCCAGGTTTTTTTTCCCTAAATCTATTTTTTTTTTGTCTCTCTTGTTCCCATCTATTCCAGCTGAGTGACTCCATGAACCGGATGAGACACCACCAAACGCTGCACGCTCTACTACATCACCCTTCCCTTGGTGCTGGGGAGGTGGGGAGGGCAGCTGGGAGGGGGTTATGATTGATGGGAGGGGGAACAAGGAGGTGGTAGACAAGGAGGGGGGTGCTTTGGGGGCTGATCTGGTTGGTTTGTGTTTGGATTTCTTACTCGGCAGAATCATTGTGAAGCGGAGGTGGCCTTCTCCTTAGAAATTGCTGTGTGGGGAGGCAAAACAACTGCGCAGGGGGCAAAAACACCTCTGCCAGCGATCATGTGTTTCAGGGTAGAGCTAGATGCCGTTGCAGGCTTCTCCAGGACTTTCAGGGTTTGTCTCGTGGGCTTTCAGTACTCTGAGGTTACTGCAAGGTTTGCTGTGATTGATTGTTTATTTTCTGTCACATTGCTTCCTGTCAGCGAGGACCAAAACGAACAAATGAAATGGAAAAGCGGGGGGAAAACCCCCCAAGAACCCAGAAAAGATTTAATGGTCTTTTCTGGAAGTTTTTGTTACTCTTGTTCTGCTGCATTCCTGAGCCCCAACACTGAGACTTCTCCAACAGAGGGGCTGCAGCTCTAGTCCAAGCCTGCCTGACTTGGCCAACGGGACTGGTTTCCTGTGACTTTGAATCCAAGCTGGAATTCACACAATGCTGAAGAAATGCAAAAAAGGACTTTTTTCTTTAATTGACTGCAAAAAAACCCAGCAACCCCCACATACTTAACTGGAGGGAGGGCAGGGGGGAGGGTGCTGGGGTGTTGTGTTTTTTTAGATCAAATGGTGCCTTGTCTAACCTCTGAATCAAGAATAAAATAACCCCTTTAAATTTTGTATCTGTTGCTGTGTCCTGTGTGCCCTGCAGACTGTGGAAGATGAGGCAGATGACAGCAGTCAACTAACAGCTGAGCTGGGTGAATCCTCCGGCCTGATCCTATCTCAAGGATGTTGTTCTGTGCAGTTGAAAATGGGGCTTGTAATTCCTTTTATCTCTTTTTTTTTTTTCCTTACCGAGCATGTCCTGGTGCTTTTTATCACCATAGCAATGGTGTCTTGCTGCTTTTCCCTCTCTTGCTTCTCCATGTGTGATGATGAAAGCTCTGAGCCCCTCCCAGTGTGTCCTGACCCTTTCTGGCCAAAGCTCCTTCCAGGTACTTTTACTTGATGTAATTCCCAGCCTCTCCCCTGTCTTCTCTCTGTGGAGGAGCTGATGTTACTTCCTCCTACAGCAAATGGAAGCCACATACTGTGTCTTCTCTTGCTGCTCGTTTGCTTTTTGCCTTTCATCCCTCGTTCCATCCTCTTCTCTGGTCCCTCTCTAGATATAAAGGGGAAAATCTGCTCTAAGGCAGGGAATGAGAGTGTTTCCTGGCCTCCCTTTACCCTGACCCCGGTACTCTGAGCTACTTCAGAGCTATCGCGGAGCAAGGCTATTGTCAATATACTGTTGGATGGAGGGTCGCTGTTGTTCCGCAGTGCCCTTGGTTCCACATTTTAAGCCCTGTTTGTGCCTCAGGCTTTGCTGTCAATGCGGTGCCCCAACACTAGAAAGGGTCAGGCTGCATCTGCCCATTTCCTCCAGAAATTACTGGTTTCTTCAGTGTAATTTGGCTCCCGCTCCTCCGCCATTCAGTCTCTCCATGCTCTGCTGTGTTTATTACCTCTCTGTAGCTCGTTTGAAGGCAAGCTTGTGCCTCTCTGGTGTTTGTGCTCTTCTTCCCTCATTTCTTTTGATGATGGATGTTGAACTGAGCTCTTCCTCGTCATTTGGGATTGTGTCCTCTCCTACTTGCCTACTGTTGTTCTAAAAACCTGTTCTGCCTGCTCCTGGCTTTCTAGTACGTGGGATGGAGAAGTCTTGGCTGCTCCGAGCTGGGCTGTTTGATCCTCGCCTAAGTCAGAGTGTGAAATGAGGTGTTGGGGTGCTGTGGGGAAGCTGCTGTGGGGAAGGCTGTTCAGCTTGAGCCCAAACCCTGTGTAGTTGGATCTGTTCTGTGACCAGTCTCTGTCACATTGACCTTGAATGTTTTCCACAGCATGTGATGCTCTGCAGGTGCTGCAAATTCCTTCTGTTCACTGATTTCACTCCAGCAAGCTGCTTATCAGGCACTCTTTTGAAAACTGTTCATATTTCATACACACAATTATCCAGCAGCTATAAAAGGGGGAAAATTCCTATTTATAGCACAAAGACCAGCATCAAATAGGACACTGAATTCTCACTGATGGAGGAAATGACCTGTTCTCTAATGCAGCAATATTTCTGATGAAAAGAAACAGCATCTTGAGGGTGGGGGGAGGAGGGATGAAAAGCCCTAGGCCATCTTTTTCCATTACAAATGTGCTGCAGTCCTAAAAATACAGTATCTGCCCTTCTCCCTTCCTGATGAAACCATCTGCAAAAGCAAGATTGCAGGAAAAAGCTCTCGCTGTGGATTTGTGGCTTGTGGTAATGAATCCACTGACTCCTGATGGGCTGCTGTGGAGCTGCTCTGAAGTTTCTGATGGATAACACAATCTCTGACCTTGACCTAGGAACCAGGAGAAGTGACTCCAGAGTCGCTGCTGTGGGCAAGTAGCACAAACCTCTCGTTAGCAGAGAGTTTGTACAATCACAGTGCAAACATGACAAGAGGAGAGCATGTGGGGCTGGGGAACAAAGAACTGGCTGAAAGCAAGCAATGATGGAGGGGGGTGGAAAGAGCATGAGGACAGCGCTGGGGATGCAGGTAAGTGCCTGTTTGAGCCGCTGACAGCCTCTGCTCTCCCTTTCCTTCCAGGTGTGCTGAGCCATAGCTTTTCCCCCAAGGCTGTACTGGTGTCTCTGGTCTTTGCCTGCCGCAGTTCTCTGTTGTCCTCTTGTCCTTTTTGTGGGCTTCAGGCTCTTTAGGAAGAGCTGCAGTGGGTGATACAACGTGAAGGAGCATGGAGATGGGATTCCCCGTCCTGTCGCCATGGCAACCGTTGGGAAGGAGAGCAGCAGTGGGGTGTGCTGGGCGGCTGCGTGGCTGTGGGTGATGGATGATAGGGTTCTGCGGAGGCAGAACTGTGTGACATCACGCCGGGGAGGCGGCGCAGAGGGAAGGGAGTGGGAAAGGGAGAGCTAGGGAGACTGCGGAGGGAAGAGAGCGGCAAGAGCTGCATCGCTAGTGGGCTCCAGGGAGAGGTAAGAGAAAGCTGTAGGGTCAGGGTGGGCTTTGTGGGCACTGTGGGAACAGAAGCTGCTTCGGCATCTTTCTGGCTGGTGTGGGGTGGCTCTTGGGCAGCAGCAGTGTTATACAATGCCCTAACAGGCTGGCACAGCAGGACTTGCTTCTTGAACAGTGAGACAGGTCAGAGCATAGCTGGCTCATTGAGAAACTGCAAATGTGTCCCCACAGGGGACCACTGGGTGTCACTGGCAGTGTGCTGGGAAGAGCCAGGAGTACCTGCACCTCCAAGATGGGCTAAAGGGGCCAGGGAGAAGCACTGCTCCCACTCTGGAGAAAGCAATCAGGCTGCTCCCTCAGGATTAGAGCACGAATCACTGATGAGATGAATCAGAAGTTTGAAGACAGAGTCCCCTGAGCTGCATCTAGCTAATAGGAGGCTGTAAGTGGAGCTGGTGCACTGGGACCCAGCCCAGCAGTGCACGTTTGGGTGGGAATCCTAAACTGCACATCTCCAGCAGCTTCAGCACTTACCCTGCCCGTGAAGGAAGGCAGTCAGGTACATGGTTACAGCTGGGAGCTCTCTGGATGCTGGATCCTGGGGATCTGCAGACCTGGAAGGCAAAATAACAAAGTCCTTGAAACAGCTTGGGATGTCGTATCATCTTTTGGCAGAACGGTTGCATAATGGGATCTGATCTGTTAGCAGAGAGAATAAGGGGTGACAGTCACCTCGGTGCCCTGCAGCATCCCAGCAGTACCTGTGTGCAGTGCTGGCCCACAGCCCTGGGTTGAGGGTTGTCATTCTCCCTACTCAAAAAGCTGGGCTTGTTCTTTAATGCTTGATGAAGCTGGTGGGTTTAGACCATGGGGTTGTAGGGACTCTACACCTCCGCACGGTAGTGCCCTGCAGTACCTTAGCAAACTAGGAAGTGAGTTCATTAGCTCCCACTCCATCCGTGCTTTGCCCATCAGGATCCTCAATGACTGAGGAAAGTAGACGTGGGGTCAGAAGCCCGTTGCTGGGAATCCCTGTGGGTGTCAGAGCCTAGTACTGGGGTGGAGATGGAACAAGCACAAAGCAGGACCTCAGTAGGGCTGAAGAAACCTTGTCTGCAGTCCAAGAAGAGGCAGAGGTCAATGTTCCTCACAATGACTTAGTTGACATGACTTCCCTGGGTTTCCTATGTTCCCTGTGTCATTTAAAAGGCTGGGGGCAGCAGTGGGGCCATGGAGAAACATAGCCAGGAACAGGTGAGAGTGCAGAATCGTACCGAGGGGCATAAATACACTTTCATTAGGGAAAGCCTTTGCTGCAATGTCAGAGGCTCCGTGCTTGGAAGCTTTTAGGAGCAGGCTGTGGGGTTGTTACCCAGGTGGATGCATGGCCGGCTGTGTTTTGTGCCTCTGAGGTGGGTACGTGAAAAGAGGATGTGCTGGCAGCTTTCTGTGCCAGCCCTCAGCACTGCACAGGGCAGCTGTGATGGGAGGCAGCCAACTCTGGATGGGCCTAACTTAAGTCCTTGCTGGGTACAGCCTGAACCAGGCTCCCAGGGGCAGTTTGGAAAGAGCACAGGGAGGAATTAACGTCGCTTTTCTGCACTTTCAGTCCCCAAAGTTGTGGTTCTGCATGGCCAGCAGCTAACCCAACTAGGACTGCTCCTCAGGCATGTTTCAACGGCACTTTCTTTTTCAAGGTTATTTAAAATTTAACTGAGGGGGGAGGGAAATGGCACCAGGACCTCCTACAATCAGAAAAGCTAAGTCAATCCTCCCAGTCCTTGAGTTTCTCCACTGCTCAGCTGGCTTCTCCTCTCTGTTCCCCCTGTAGTTGCCTACACTGCAGAAGGGACGATCATGTGAATATTACACAGCCCGGCATCTGCACATCAGCTGAGGCTCTGCCACGCTCCCAGAGCCTTCGTGCGATCCTGTTCTGCAGCCCAGGCGGTTGGTTCCTCCCACAGGCGATCACCGTTAGATAGACAGTAAGAGAGTTCCAGTGAGTGGGAGCCTGTGCTCTGCTGGGTGCTGGTTCGTGAGAAAAGAGGCCTCTGGACTCATGAGTCTCCGCAGAGCTTCAGGGCACTGGGACGAGCTGCCCTTGTGCTGGTGTCCAGAGAGGGCCCTGGGAGCTGAGCCAGGACCTGTGAGGCATTTAATCCTTCTTATTCCACAGTCTCTCTTGGCCATGACTCCACTGCAGTGAATGTTTTCCTGTTCCTTTGGCAGGGGCATTCACCTTGTGTTTGTTTTCACTGCTTATCTGGTGCTCCTGATGGCAGGCAAGGCAGGCAGCATGGCAGCAGAGTCAAGGACAGCGGGTTGGTGTGTTCCCACTACTGCCTGGGCCACCCTGGAGTCCACTCCATCCCCTTCCTATACCCAGGCTGACACTTTCTTCTGCTGAGGGAGCTGTTTGTTTGATAGCTGAGGTTATTGAGTAATCAATAGTTTTATCTTTTCCCATTGGAAATATTATCCCTTTGGCCAGATGAGCATTTCAATCTTGATGATAAACCTGCTCTTAACTCTCAGCTCTGGGGGGTTGCAGGCACATTCCCAACCTACCTGTGCAGAACCTGCTCCTTTTCTTTCCTCCTCCCAGCATGGCTTGTTCTCTCCGAGGTTAAGCAAGAAGGGCTGGAAACACCCAGAGAAATTGCTGGAGTTGTCTCTCTTTGGTCTCAGCCCCTCTCTTGGCTCTGCCCCAACAGCTCCTTCTTTAAGGAGGGCAGGCAATGGGATCCTTATGGCTGGGGGCACTGCTGGTGTAACTCCCAGTCCACAGGCTCCAGGAGAACTTGGCTCAGCTGCTACCAGCAGAAAAAAACTCCTGTTCCCATCACACAGAAGGACATGTATCCCAGAGAACCAGGGCTACAGGACAAGGTGCCCACAGTAAAGCTCCGTGGCCGCTAATAAATTTTCCTTGTAAACAGGCTGAGGCACCAACTCCCCGGAGCTGGGTTTCCACTGGTTCCATCCCAGCAGCCAAAGGCTGGGCTGCGGCTCTGGGCTCCAGTTTTGAAGGAGGCCATGGGGTTTGTTCTGCTGCTGGGGCAGTCAAAACGCCCTCGTTGTGCCTGGTTAGTGTCTCTGCACATCTCTGCTATTTCCAAACCAGTAAAGGTCACAGAGACCCAAGAGAAACCCACTTCCCTCCTTCACTGTAGCTCCTCTTTCAGCCTCATACATGCTTTTGTTGCCATCTCTCGCCTGCCAAACGCAGGAACAAATGCTGGGGTTTGGCACGGTGCGAAGCCTTGGCCTGTTGGATGGGAAAGAGGCATTCTTGGTGCTCAGCCCGGGGACAGGGCTCTGCTCCACGTCCACTGCCAGGTTCTCCAGCTGCAGTTTTGGTGCTCATCCCATGCTGCGAGCACTGTCCTTACGTGTCTGGGGATGGGCAGCACCCCTGGGTGTTGGGCTCTGAATCCTGCAGGAGATGCAGGGAAAAGTGGGCGGGAGTAGCTGGAGCAGGATCCAGAGCTACGTGAAGCCCAGCATGTTGCTGCGGCTGAGCTGCACGTAGAGTGTGAAGCGCAGGAGTCAGCACTGCTTTGAGAGGCTTTACCCCAAATATGTGTGACGGGAGGCCACGGAAAGTCGGGCTGTGTCTGCTTTCTCTGCACAGGGCTGCTACTGCCAACAGTTGCCCCCAAGAGACTTCAGGACTTGCGATTGGGAAGGGATCCTGTAACGTGGAGACAGCTGGGAGCCACCTGGCAGCTATGGCTGTTTCAGCGGCAGACACTGGACTTCTGGTGCTCTGGGGAACAGGGATGACAGCCGGGGTCAGAAAGAGCAGGGCTGGGCACATGAGAGATGGTTGAAGCTGCTGCCTCCCTGTTAGAAAGATGCTGTGGAGCAATAGCAGTGCCTGACTTCAGAGAACTTGAGATCTCAGTTATGCTGACCATCCCAGAAACCTCCTATTCATTTCTCTGCTGTGCACAGTCCAGTCTGCTCAGACAGCACAGGGGCTACTTTGCTTAAACACTGGCTAAAGCAACCCAAAGACAACATCAGCCCCAGAAAGGACAGAGTATTTCTCATGGTTGTGAAGAGCTGAGGGAGACAAAGCGGGGAGAAAAGGAATTTCCTGGCTGTGGTAAAGGTGGGCTCTGCTTGAAAAGAAGTCAGAATGGGTTTGTGGTCATGGCATCAGGCTGGGGGACGGAAAGGGTGGGTCAGCAGCAAACTCCAACAGAACATTCCAACTTCCCATTTACCTTCCCATGCTGGCTCAGGAATGAAGGACACTCCTGTTCTGCTGCAGAGAGAGCAGAGAACTTGTAGAAGCAGCCCTAGATTGAACAAGGCTGAGGACAGGGGCTTGGCAATGAAGGGTCAGGCTGGGGAAAAGACTAATCTGAGATGAGGGAACCCTGATCAGGTCATTTTCAAAATGAGATGCTCATGCATTTCCCACCTGGTTCATGCTGGCTCAACCCTCTGGAAAAATGACACACGTTTTCCTTGCTGTGGGGCCAGAGGTTTGTGCTAGGAACTCTGCTGCTTCCCTGTCCCGGCTGCAGATGGGAGGTGCTGCTGGCAGCTCCAGAATCACTTTTCTTTCCCCTTTGGACAGCTGTTACTGGTTATGAAAATGGGAATGTTCCCCAGCCAGTTCTCAGCAGACACTGCCCTTTCCAGGGCTAACCACACGGGCTGTTTCTTCCTCTTCCCAGCTCCTGATAGGAGTCACGGATTTGGGCATGTCCTAGTCTTGGTGAAGCACTGCCCTTTGCTGCTTCTCTTGCTCACACAGCACACGGGACAGGCTTGAAGTTGTGGCCTGGGAAGGGGCGATGATGACCCCTTGTCCACAGATTCTTGAGTCCATTATCATCCTACAGCACTAAGAAAGAACCACCTCTAGGACCTGTGCTGTGGAGATTTACATCCCTTGCTGGTCTGCAAGGAAATCTTGTTCCTACACAGCAATTCCAACTGTCTCCTATCCCCAAGGCACCGAATGGCGCAGAAGAGCAGTGGGGACATCAAGGCATCTTGCAGGGAAGTCATTATCTCCTGTCACATCTGAATGAGAGGCCGAAAGAACATCCACAGCACAGAAAAGGGAATGCTTGGCAAAGTTTAGAGGAGACATGAAGGAGACAGCAGGACTTACTGCTGCTGGAAGGTGCAGGTGACCAAAGCTGAGCAAGATTTGCAGAGATATCAACCATCTCTGTAGGCAGTGAACTGTACAGAGGCTGCCAATGATGACAGTAAGTTAGGAAAGCCCAGGGTTCAGAGCTTAAGCCAGTTTCTTAGAGAAAAGAGAACTAGCAGGAAAGGGAAGTGACTCCGCATCAGTTTACTTGCACTGTCCTTGCAACAGCCAGCACTGGCTACTCAGAGGACACTGGTGGCGCAGAAGTGGGTGGATTCGGGCCACATCCTACCCTGTGGGTTGAGAGTTCCTTGGAAAGTCCAAATGGGGCAACTGAGCTCATTCAGAAAGAAGCTGCCTGGCTAACACCAAGGTCAGTGTGAATAGCTCCTTCCACTTTTGTTGTGTGGTAAAGCAGGAAGCTGAAAATTCCCCTGTTGATTTTGGGACCCCAGGCAGAGGTCAGCGACTGGTTCTGGATAATAGATGAGGGTGTTAGCACCCATCCCCCCGTGCTCGGTTCCCTGCCCGGCTCCTAACAGCACACAATGACAGAATTTCCTTGGTCTTTATTTCAGAGATGAGGGAAAATTTCTGCTGCTGGTGCCGAGTTAGATAAAAAGGTGGTAAATTCAGGAGGAAATGTGGTTTCTCGCAGCAAGGTGCTAACCTTTGGAATTGCTCTGAGAGTTGGTTAAGTGAAATACGATAATGGGCTTGATGGTTTTATGACTTTTAATAACATCTGTACTTCTGTACCCAGACAAGGGTCACCAGACTGCTCCAAGACATCACCAGACTCCCTTAGAGGAGGAATGAGGAAAGAATTCTCTTCCTGCCTTTCCCTGTGCTCTTGTGACTGCCGTCGCTCAGTGTCTGTGCAGGCCAGAGTAGCATGGCTGGAGTGCTGAGTACCCCACAGGGCCTGTTCCTAGGACCCCCAATTTGGAAGGAGGATGATCTCTGTGTTAGAGCACTTCTAGAGGTGCTGAGGTGGAGTTTTAGCAGCTTTGTCTCTGATACAGAGGGAAGTAGGACCACATATCTGCACTTAGCAGGGTTTCAGCCCCATGCTAATGTTCTCCCAGGTAGTCCTGAAGATACCTGAGATGTTCAGGTCACTCCATGACCTCCTGGCAAGTGAGGCAGTGTGGATGTGTCTCTTCCACTGGCAAGATGAAATCAGTCCCTTTCACTTTTCTTATTTTGCTTTTACTGTCCCCAGCCTCAGCACAGAGCTGTGTAAGTTGTTGGGTGGTGGCTCTAAGAGAGTGTTAATTCACACTGACCTTCCCATGGCCACTGCTAAAGGAGCTCCAGGCAGGGAGAGACCCCGCTGAGGGCATGTGTGCTCTGCAAGTTCTGCCAAGACCTTCCTCTTCCCAGGTGTTAACTGGTGCTTCGTGCAACAGGGGCTCAAACCTCCTTTAAGGCCAAACAGCCGTAGGGACAGGCTTCAGCCACCACCAGCCTGTGACAGCAGGTCCCTCTGGTGCTCAGTTCACTGGAGCCTTTAGCAGGTCACCACAAGCAGTGGATTAAACCCTGGCAACAGGGACACTGCACCATGCGAGCCCCGCGCCCGCAGCGCCTGCTCCACTACACAGCAAAATAGGTCGTGCATCAGCAAATGAAAAAGGACAGATGGTGTCTGCTAATACAGCTTAGTTTCTGGCCTGCAGGATTAACTCACTACTCGTCATGTCTGCAGAAAATAGGAAATGGGTGGGTCGGGTGTAGGAAATGTGTGGTTTGCCCAGCCCTACCTGTGTCTGTAGGATGCAGTGGCTGGGAAGGATGTCAGAGATGCTGTGAGGTTTTAAGATGCTCCTCAAGAGTCTCCTTGGGGTCTGGGCATCAGAGCTAGTGCCTCACACCGAGTGTTCGCATCCAGCTGTAAAGGTCAGCGTTGCAGGGAGAAGGATGCTGAGCCATGCAGGGATCTCCAGCAGAGACAGTGACACTGTTTGTGGTCTCAGCAGGAGAAGGCCAAAGTTTACCATCCTGTGCCAGCTGCAGGACAGCCTCCAGTTCAGCCTTTTGAACTCCCAAGCACCCACGTGTCTGCAGGAGTGAGACAGAAAGCTGAGGCAGAAGCCTCAGGTCTTTTCAATGCCTTCTCTGTGACACACTGTTCTCCTTTCCTGGAAACCAGGCCAGTGCCTCAGTCTGTTCTCCTTGCAGAAATCAAGCCCTGTGCCAGTGCTTTAGCTTCTCTGCATCTGCTCTCTTGAGGGCAGAATAAACTCTTCCTCAGCCCTCTGCAAATGGTCCTCATTGAGATCTCACCCCAATCCTCACTGCCTCTGCTGTGGCCAGGTTTGCTCCCATCCTGCAAGGTGCTGAGGACCCCAAGAAACAGTTGCAATTCAGGACTGAGAACCTCCAGGGCCGGTGCTAGGCTCCTGCACTGTCACACCAGCTTTGTGTCTCTTGCTGGTGGCATATGTCTCTCTCCACTGAGTGTAGGCCACCGTCACCCTGTCACGGTGTGCTTCGTCCAGGCAGCAGCCTGCTGCTGTCAGAGGTGTTTGTCACCCCCTACTTTCTTCTAGCCACAACCAGCTGTCACAGGCACTGGGGTTTTCTCCGGTGACTAATTTGCCTGTGTTTATGCCAACACCAAACACATAATTGTCTGTTTAACAACTCGGGTGAGGAGGGAGTCTGGCTGCTTCCTCGTACTGTAGGGATCAGACCAGCCCTCCCCTGACAGCAGCACCCTACTAAGCTAAACCCTCTCAGTTACAAATCCCCCGTCATTAAGGATAGCAGGTCATAAGTGAGAGTGAATCGAGAGTGGGGATCGTCGTTCCTTCCATCCCCAAAGCTGTATGGTGAGAGCGCAGGACAGCAGGTGCCAAGAGAAATGGGAACAGCCTGTGCTTTTATTACAAAAGGAAATGTTTCTTTTTGTAGAGGGGAAAAGCATGTCAGCTTACTATTCTCAGTAACCGCTTAACGCTCCCTACCTTCACGTCACTGCTGAAGTCGTCGGTAGTGATCTCTGCATCCCTGTCCAGGGTCTTCTTTCCTTACACATGTGTCAGCAACGGGGCCAAGCCCATGGTCCTCCTAGCTGGCTGAGCCCTGGAGGAGACAGGATGGTGAATTATGTGGGCACATGAGCCTCCACATTCTTCCCCCTCAAACGCTCCCCACCTCCCACCTCTTTTATCAGCTGCTGACAAGATTTGCCGTGTGTGTAGGCAGCTCCTGAGCTTACAAGATGATTCCCCAACCCCCCCACCTCCATCCACCAGCTCGTTTGGGATTTCGAGGAGGGGGAGCTCAGCATTCCTCTGTCTGCAGGTCTGTTCTGCGAGGAACGAGTGATGCTTTCAGAGTTCCATGTGGGAACTCTCTCCCAGGATTCTGACAGTGTCTTCCCTGGAAAGTCACAGGAGGGAGTGGAAGATTGCTGTGCTGTGTCATGTGGGTGTTAGGAGGGAGCAGAGTGGGATGGGGAGATGGAAGGAAGAGGAGGTGTAACCACAGAGTAAACCAGACAATCCTTTTGGATTCAGCCCTTGAATTTCTGATCCCAGGGCTCCCATCTCTTGCCTTCTGGTCTTCATTTAAGAGAATGTCAATCCTCGTTAAGGGCAACAGAGAGAAAGGGAGTCAAGCAGAATCATATCTCCCTTCCCTGAACACATCTCAGGGGACCAGGCGAGGCAAACAGAACACGAACTAACTAGTTCAACCCAGAAAGTGTGTATGGATCTGCGCACTGGGGAGAGCCCTCCCCAGCCACTGATGTCTTCCCTGGAGAGACATAAGCAGCCCTTAATGACATCTCCATCTGAGAAACGATCAGAGTGCATGTCATTATGAGCCAGGGCTTCCCCAGGGCCCCAGCAGAACATGACCCCAATGAACTTCACTTCTTGACTATGCAGCTGCTATCCTGTAAATGCAAAGTGTCTTTCACCACAGATCTCAAAGTGATGAGGTTAAGCTTCACTGAAACCCATGACAAACCACGACTGCACATGGGGAGCTTGAGCCCTGAAAGGATGAATTAAGGGAAGCCCACGTGCTCGTGGTGCAATTCTTCAGGGCAGGGAGCAGGGCTAAGGCTCCTCCCCATACCTCAGAGAGGCTTAAAACTACCTTTTGTGATAGTTTAATTACTTGGGTCTGTCTGAGTCTCTCACCTCCACCTAGATGCTGTGACTAAAGCGGCCTCTCTGTGAGGTGTCACAGCCCATCCCTAGCTATACCCCATGGCGAGTCCTCAGGAGACAGACCCTTGACGCTATCACCCGCATCTGGGTGCTGGTGAATCCCACTGAATCCCTTCAACAGCCCTGCCTGTCCCATCCAAGCAGGACCAAAGGTCTCAACCTGCCCAGTGAGTCCAGAGCTGAGTCATTCTAGAGTGCCCCTGCCCTTTAACAAGGAAGAATTCCCGGTGTAAAGCTGTTCCACTCCTTCCCCCATTTCATCATGCCTGTGGCTTTTACAGAAAGCAGCAACAGGAGCTGGATTTTCTGTCTGCTCTGCAACTGCCTATGACCCAGCAATAACCACCCAACCCTGCCTGGGTGAAGAGTGAGAAAACCCGAGGAGACCTGTGTACTCGTGGAGAAAACAGGCTGTTCCAGGGAGGGGTTCACACCTCAGTGCTACGATGATCTGGAGGTTTCAGGCAGATTAAGTTGATCTATGTCCCAAAACTGCTGCTTTAACTGCATCCTACAGGCCAGGGATGAGAGCAACAGGCAGTTCAGTACCCAACCTGTGACATTTGGGTAAGCAGGAAAGGGCAGGCTGGTGAAGGGGATGTGGTAAGAGCCAGAGTTTCTATTCTATCAACTGCAAACCCAGGCCAGTGCTCCTGTCTGCCAGGGCTCCACCACAGCAATATTCCCAGGCAGGGCACACCCCAGTCCGTCCATGCAAATCTTCCCGGTCTGAGAAATGAGTTTCACAATCCCTTCCCGGCAGCCAGGCTCTGCTTTCACTCTCCGTATGACCAAGGGGAGTTTTCATTACATCATCATCAGCTCTTCCTCCTTGAAAGCAGTGACAAAGCTGTTGCTCTGCTTTGCAGGGGGGTTTCTAGGGGGTGGGTGCCTGTGGCATTTCTCTAGAAAGCAGTCCTGTGCCTCCCAAAGACAGGTTCAGCCCAGTCCAGAGTTGCCCCATCCAGGCTGGGAACAGCACCAGGCAGTGCAGGTTGGCTCTGGCGGATGCCTGGACAAAGCACGTTCCACACCGCTGGTGGAGCCTTTCTGGGAGAGACTGCAGTTCCAGGCGGCTTTAAAAGTCACTTGTGCCAAATCCTGCCCCAATTTAAGCAGCAGGGTTGGAAGTCAGCAGTCTTCCAGCTTTCTGCCAGCGTAAGCAAGAGCAAATTTGCCTATCGGAGCTGGGATTTGCAGAGCAGTTCACTGAAGCGTTTAAATTCCAACCCCTGTCCTCCCCTTTTGTATTTTGCTGTGTGTGTGTTTATCTTTTCAAATATCCCTCAGTTAAACGGCCAGGCTGGTGACGGTTTCCCTAGGGAGGGGCTGAGCTGATCTCACTCCCAATCCGGTGACTTTCCAACCAGCCTCTTGCCTCCTCTTGCTGGCAGCTCACATCCGTGTCCTCTCCTTCCCAGCCCCACGTCCTGCCTGGTTGGTTTATTTGGGTTAGTTTTTTTTCCCAGTTTGAATCAAAACAAACTACCGGGTTCAAACTGCTCCCTAGTCTGGCACATGCTGAGCAGGAGCCTCTGCCCCTGGCAAGGGCTACGGAAACTCGCCCCAGCGAAACACCTTGGCCACAGAGAGCTTGTTTTCAAGTAGATGGTATGTCTGGAGCACTGTGGGATCAGGGCAGTAAGAAGTCTGGATCTCCGAGCTCCAGAAAAGCAACAAAACCCCTCAAACACTTAGGACTGGCAAGAGGAGAACAGGGAAGGTGGCTCTGAAGTCAGCATGAGCCCCCTCAGCTTTACCCTGGCCTCCCCCATCCCTCTTTGTATCATCATTTCTCATATAAGGGAACTAAGAGTCACTTCTGCCCCCATCAGCATGGTGCAGGCTGATGCCTTTCGCAGGGACTCCAGATGGTTTTGCTCTCTGTCTTTGTTTGTGTCGGCACTACTGGTAACTCAGGCCTGTCTCACTTTAGCTTTTGCGATGAAGCCTTCCCACAATTAGTTACAGTCTGTGCTCTTGCGCGGCAAAGGACGTAGGGCTGAGCTGTCAAGAGCGCTGTCTGGGAGAGCCATCCCACACACAAGTCCTGCTCAGGTTTCTCTGTTTCAGTCAGGAGTGTGGTTTTTCTAGTAAAATCATCAATCTGAGACGGTCTCTGCCACAGGGGGGTAGTGACAGCCATTTAAAAGTGCCTCATAGCTGGCTCCTCTAAGACAGGAACGGCTAATTGCAGTATAGAATCATCATAGAATCACAGACTGGTTTAGGCTGGAAGGGACCGCAGAGCTCACCCAGCGCCAATCCCCTGCCATGGGCAGCGACACCTCTCACCAGACCAGGTTGCCCAGAGCCCCATCCAACCTGGCCTGGGACACTGCCAGGGATGGAGCAGCCACAACCTCCCTGGACAACCTGTTCCAGAGCCTCAGCACCCTC
>JAOXOE010000853.1:4014939-4045911 GCA_028565055.1 Phoeniculus purpureus | reverse complement strand
GCCTCCAGGATGCAGAAGTGCCGGGGGGCGGTGGGGGCTCTGGAGGAGGTAAGTGGGGCTGGCGGGGGGTGGATCGGATGGGACTAGGCTGGGCTCCCCGACTTGCAACACCCCGCACTGGGGCAGCCCCTAGCACCCAAAGGTGCTGGTCCAGCACCCAGTGTGTTCTTTCCTCTCGGGAGTACTGCCCTTCCTTGAGTTTCTGTTTAACGGGGCATCCTTCTCTCTTTGCCCTGAGACTCCCACCAGGGAGGGGGCTGGTGGTCTCTTCTGCTTGCATCGCCCCCACAGGCACTTTTTTGGGGCCGAAGTCTGCAGAAATGGGTCAAACTCTCCTTTATAGGTTTTGGCACCGGCTCCAGGTACCCGCTGAAGTCAGGGCATCCCCCCAGTCCCCAGGGTTGGGCATCAGTTGCTCAGCTCCAGTCCTGCAGCCAGTCCTGGTGTGATGTGGTGTCCCCTGGGGTGTGACTGGTTGTCCCCTTTAGCCTCCCCTCCCCCTAAATCCCCATCAGTGTTTATGGGAAGGGTGGAAGGATCGGGGGGCCTCCATCCCCCTTCTCCTGCCTGGAATGAGGCGATTTCCAGCTGCTCCTGTGGCTTTTGCCAACTCCTCTAGGCGAGGGGATGGCTTTGAAGGGGAGCCAGGGCTGCTGGTGGTAGGGGGGAGATATTGTGGGGCCCCAGGTGTAAGGGGAGGGCTGCCAGGATCCTGGGGGGCAGTGGGATGGGCCTGTCCGAGTTGGAAATCTAGGGTTGTGCCATGGAGCATCCCAGTCCCCACCAGTATCTATTGGCCATTGCTGTGGATCTTCCGAGCTGAGAATGGGGAGCTGGCTCCAGGCAGAGGAGAGCAGCAGGAATTCTGTTTGGCTGCAGTTTAGGGGGACAGGGATGGGGGAGAAGTGTCCCCTGGGGATGGTGGGGGTCTCTGTGGGGTTTACTGAATAAAGCTCCAACTTGAGTCCCTCCATCCGACTGGATGGGGAACTCTTTTGGGGGTTAAATCACCATGTTTAGGCATGAGGGGAAGGGGGAAAAGGACCCCAGAAAGCCCTAGTCCCCTGTTATCCTCAGTGGAATGATGGTGTTGAGTGAAGGGAATAAACAGCAGCAGTACTGGGGAGGGTCTGTGGGGGTGGGAGAGGTTGTCTGAGACCAAACCTTGGTCTTCCCCATCACCATCCCTGATCCAGGACAGGTTCCCAGTCTTGCTCCAGCAGTTTCTGGATGGGAATGGGGTGACCATGTCCTACCAGCACCCCAAGACAGGGCACTGCCACCTTCCAGGCAGTACCCTTCTGGGCTCTGGGGGTCAGGAGAGATGTGGGTGAGCGGGGAAAGGGCTGGAGACTGGTCCCCACATGCTGGTGTTGACTGGAGCTGCTCCGTGCCTCAGTTTCCCTCCTGGAATTAAAGAGACTTGTTCCTTCTCAGGATGCTCCTGTGACTTTGGGGTTCTTGGGGCTGCTGCAGAGGTGGAACTTGAGTCTCTGGATTGGGCTGGGAGCTCAGATCCAGCCCTTGGTGGTTGGGACTGGTGCTGTGTGCACATCACAGGAGACTGGGGGCTGTCGGTGTGTTGGGTGGCAGAGCTGGCAGCAGGTTTCCAGCTCACCCCGTCTCTGTGTAAATACCATCCCACAGCACCCCTGCCACACGCTACCTTCTGCACCCAGCATCCTGCTCCTGGCCTGGCATCCCCCTAGCACGCCCGGTGGCTCCTTCGCCAGGCGGCACGAGCTGGCAGTGGGGGGAGGATGGGGGGCAGAAGAATGGACCCCATTGAACATTGTGCCAGGGGTTGCTCAAGGTCCCCAGGCTGTGAGTCTGAGTGGCTGCGGTGCAGCTGCGGATCTGCCATTCCCTCCATCCCCATGGGATGCCCTGATGGCTCCAAAGGGTGTCCCAGTGTGGCCAGGCCAGTATCCCCAGCAGCCAGCCCGGTACATGGGGGATGCCAGCGATGCCCATAGCACCGTGCAGTGATTTCTTGTCATGTGTCACCCCAGTGCTCAGCTCTGCCTCCCCCATACCCACCACTTGGCTCATGGAGCCCTTCCCAAGACCTGTGACTCCCCAGTCCCTGTATTTGCGCCCATGACCTGGCACTGGGGTGAACTTCCCGGTCCCAGGCACTTGGAGCAGCATCTTCCCCTGCCGATATGGTGATCCATCTCATGGTGCCTCAGTTTCCCCTTCCCGAGGCTATGGGATCAAGACATCGCACTCTTCCACCCCCATCCTGATTCAGGAGATGCCTCTGCTCCAGCCCATGGTTCTGGAGGGCCTGGTGCACCCTGATCTGGTGCAGAGAGAGGCTATGGGGGGGCCTTGGAGCACCCCAACACCCTCCCCATTGTAGATGCATTGCAAGATCCCTGTGGGCAGAGGGTTTGGCTCCTGTCTCAGCCCCAATCCCCTCACAGCCAGCTCATCCACTGCGTTCCATCCAACGCGGAGCCTTGGAGAGCGGCGCTGGAGCCAGGCTGACCCTGCTGTCAGGAAATGGGCCTTGACATCAGCCCCAAAAACCTTCAGCAAGCAGCCGGAGCGAGAGAGAGAGCCTCTTTATTGTAATTCCTCGGCGGTTTCATCCCTCACCCTTCTTGCCGTTCACGCCCTCGAAATATTTCCAGCCTGTTATCATCCCTCTGGTACCTGCAGCCAAGCTGCTCTTAACCCTTTCCTCGTGGCTGGGGCCAGCGTGACTTTGTTGACGGTGCTGTGTGAGCATGTTCGACTTGGGGTTCAGTTTGCCCTGGTACCCACTGGGGGCAAATGGTGGCTGCCCAGGTAGGGAGGGATGGAGTCAGGATGGAGCCACCAGGCTTGGGGTAGGAGCCCTGAGTAAGTGCAGGATGTGGCCGGTGGGGGCTCTGGGCAGGTCTGTGGTGCTGGAGGTCACAGGCATCACCCTACGTGAGCTGAGGGGTTTGGGGAAAGTGGTTGTGGGGTTGCTGTGGTTGACATCCACTGGGCATTGGTGGGATGTGGGTTCTGTTTCTGGGCCCACCCATGGGGAGCTCGCCACCCTCAGAGGTCCCTCCTGCTGGAGTGGTGGGACCAGGCTGGTATGTTCATGCTAAATGATGCTTCATGGAATAATCTCTGACTGGGTTGGGCTGGAAGGGACCTCAGAGCTCCCCCAGTGCCAACCCCTTGCTATGGGTAGCGACACCTCTCACCAGACCAGGTTGCCCAGAGCCCCATCCAACCTGGCCTTGAACACTTCCAGGGATCCTCTCTCCTGGGTTGAAACACCCAGGAGCCAGGGGGCATTTTCCATGGATGCTGGAAGCCACTGGGATCCAAGGAGGTGCTGGCCAAGCCCACTACCCGCTGCTACTATCCTCCTCAAACCCACCCTCTCCCAAGTCTTGCTTGGGGACCACAAGGCTGGCAGGGGATGGGCTCTGGGAGCCCTGGGATGGCTCCTGGCCCCACACGAGGAGCTTGGCTGTGGCCCCACACATCTGCCTGGCTATGCAGCCACCAGTGCAGAGGCTAGTGGGGCGGGGACAGCAGTGGCCGGGCTTGGCAGGAGTGACCAGATCTGTTTCTTTGCTTTTACAGAGCCTGGATGGCGACCAAGCTGTGCTGCAGAGGATCAGGAAATACGTGAAAGCCATTCATGTCTCTGGGCTCAGTGAGTTGTGTTTGGAGAGCTGGTGGGCTTCTCCAGGCTACCATCATGGGGATCTGTGGTGGTCCCATTGGCCACCAACACTGGTCACGTCTGTCCACGGGGTGATGCAGCTGGGCAGTGGGTGCTGGAGGGATGTAGGTGCTTGAAAAAGATGAAAGGAAATTGAAGCCCTCAGGGTTCTCCAGGGTACTGGATCTGCCCAGCTCTGCTGTGGAGGGATGGGGAGATGCTGGGTGCTGATGGCACCTCTTGATGGACCTGAGGACAAGGTGCTGCAGGGCCACCCCATGTCCCTCACCGGTGTCTCCCCATGCAGCCCACGTGGAGAATGAGGAGCAGTACAGCGAAGCCCTGGAGAACTTTGGCAACAACCACCTCTCCCAGAACAACCACGAACTCTCCACCGGCTTCCTCAACCTGGCCGTATTCACCCGTGAGGTCACTGCGCTCTTCAAGAACCTGGTGAGGCCCCCACACCCCTCCCCAGGCTGAGACTGGGGGCACCCAGTGGGGTAGTTACGGGGTTCTCAAAGTCACTGGTGCAACCTCAGGCTCCTCCTTGCATCCAGCTGTTGCCAAACTGGGGAAAATCTGCAGGATCCATCTGGATTTGGATCAATTCCCCACTTCAGCTGCGCTGCTCCTCCCCCTTTAGCTGCCCCAGTCCTCCCAGTTCAGCTGCCCTGCTCCTCCCCCTTTAGCTGCCCCAGTCCTCCCAGTTCAGCTGCGCTGCTCCTCCCCCTTTAGCTGCCCCAGCTCCATCACAGGCTCAGATACCCACTCCCAGTATTCCCCGATCATCCCATAGCGCCGTTGCGGGACTTCCAGCTCATTCCCAGCTGCGCTGGGGCTGCCAGCACTGGGATTTGCAGGGGGTTTGGGCTGCTGGTTTCTCGGGCAGGGGGTTGTTCCCTTTCTCTCTGGCTTTTATCCCCCCCCCATCCACTGGCTCGCAGATCCCGGGGGTCGAAGCCCCGCTGGGGCTGCGGGGAGCAGCAGAGGTGGCTGGGAGCCAGCAGCACCTTCCCCACCTCGGGAATGGCCCCACTGGAGAAGTCAGTTCCCAGATGGAGGTTGGAGAGGGCGGGGGGCAGGCTGTGTGCTCGATGCCGCTGGCCCCCTTTTCAGTCCCCCTCCATGGGGTGTTTTTATAGCCGCTGGTTCTGCTTATAGGGAGGAGATGGAGTTCTGCTGCCCTTCCCCCAGCCAGCATGTCAGATTTGCGGTGTCTTCCTTTCCCAGTTACCCCAGTCCGGGCCTCCCCGCTCCTCCCCTTCCCCATGTTCCAGCCTGGCCAGACCCCTGTGCTCTTGGGGGGGTTCTGTGGGAATCATCCCAGTGCAGCAGTCAGATCTCAGCCCCTAGCTCGCACCCCATGTGCTGCTGCCCTGTCCCCCCAGACCTCCCTACAAGCCCAGTTTCCCCTCACTGATTCCCCCCCAAAAGGGTCCCTCCCCACTCCTCTTTCTCAGGACTGGTCCCACATTCCAGAGCTGGGTTTTCCTGTGGGTGCTGCTGGGTGCCCCCCTGAGCGCCTTTAAAGGGAACCTGGGTGCAGCAGCGAAGTCCCATTGGGTGCTGGAGCTGCTCTCCCAGCCCACAAATAGGGGTGCTACCCCAGGAGCTGCACGGTGGGGGGATGACACTGGGATCCTACAGACCCCTCCACTGCGCTGGTGGGGCTGGTGGTGGCCATGGTGCTGCCCCTTAACGCAAGGAAAGGGGAGATGTTTTGGGAAGCCCTTTGGACATTGAGGTGGGGGGTTGTTAAGTGTTATGGGGCCATAAAGGGGGTGCTGGCCATGCTGGGTGCTGTGTTGTGGTGGGACTGGGGCAGGGGCAGGGTGTTGATGGCAGGGAGCAGTTCGGAGCTTGGCAGCAGCAGCGCTGATGTGGTTTGTGGGAAGGGCCCCGTGTCAGACATCTTGTAGCCAGCTCCAACAAGCCTCAGCCTGCACCCAGCCTGGATCCAGCCATGAGCCTGGATCTGGCCCCACTTCCAGCCTTTTTAACCCTTCACAGGGCAGTGATGGAGCTGGTGGGATGTCCCTGGCACTGGGAAAGACCTAGGGGTCCGGCTCCTTGCCCTGTCCTGAGGTGGGGATCCCCATGGGGTGACCCCTTCTCTCGCATTTGCAGGTGCAGAACCTCAATAACATCGTGTCCTTCCCCCTGGACAGTCTGCTGAAGGGGCAGCTGAAGGATGGGCGCCTGGTGAGTCTCCCTGAGCCTGCAGGTCACCCCATGGGGACATCACAGTGAGATGACTCCATAAAATTAAAGGACCTGGTGGGGATGTTCCTTGTGCCGGAAGATCAGGACAGGGTGCAGTGATGTGAAGCCCTGGGCTGTGGGGTGGTGCTTTGAGGCCACCAACTCTTTGACCTGACCTGACCTGACCTGACAGCTGCCACCCCCTCTCCCCCTGTGCTGCAGGACTCCAAGAAGCAGATTGAAAAGGCTTGGAAGGATTATGAGACCAAAGTGTAAGGAACCTCCAGCAAAATCCCTCTAACCCCTCTCAGCACAAAGGTGTTTTGTCTTGAGGCCACAGCTGGGCACTGATCGGTGCCAGTTTGGCCACCTTGAGGGCTCTGGTGTGGCCTGCCCCAGCTGGAGAGGCTGGAGATGTTTCTCCTGATGGACATCCACTGGTGTCCAAACTGTGCCCAACCCACCACCATCCCATCCCGCAGGGGTAAGATGGAGAAGGAAAAGGAGCGAGGTCGCCTGGCTGGGGTCATCGCAGCTGAGCCATCGGCAGCGGAGGTGGCTGAGGAGATGCAGAGGGAGCGGCGGCTCTTCCAGCTCCACATGTGTGAGGTAGGGCATGGGATGGGTCGGGGGGACAGGAACCTTTTGACCCCATAGCGGACCCAAGGGATGACTCTGCTCAGAGCTCTGTGAGGACATTGCAGCCTGTCCTCATCCCCACCCAACACTGAAGCAGCCCCGTGTGGGACCCTCAGCTGTCCCAGTCCCAGTGTGTCCCTGCGTTGTCCCAGCTCAGGGATCCCTCTATCCCCATCTTGGGATCCCTGTGGGATGTGGCACCCATGGGTTACCCTGCATTGATGCACCTAGGGGTTACACCCACATCCTCACAGCCCTGCTCAGACCCCTCCTCTGCAAAGGCAGAGGCTGATGTTTGGGGCAAAAAGTGAGTGTTTTGGGTAATATCCTTAAGGTTGGGTGGGTTTTGTGGGTTTGTCCTGTCCCAAAGCTGCTCTTGGTTTTGCTGAGTTGGGTCATCCTGACAACCCCGGAGGGGTCTGTGCTCAGGATAAGAGATGGGATGAGAGGATCCAACAAGAGGACCTGGCTGTCCTGGTTCCAGACACCCCAAAAACCCCATAAACCCTCCCCAGAGTGTCACAGAGCAGGGGACAAACCCCCAGTGGATTGTCCTGGGAATCTCCTGGGGTGGTGACCTGGTGCAGCCCTGAGTGACCTCTGGCAAAGGGCAGGGGGAGCCGGGAGGAGACTGAGGCTGCTGCAGTGGAGCTGGGCACAGAGCTGGGGAGCTGGGTCGGGGCCAGATGAGTCAGTCCCTTGAATAGCAGCTCTGTGAAATAAATAACAGTATGGGGGGGGGGGCAGCTGCGTGCGAGCGGGTGCACGTGTGCGTGTCGCTGTGTATGTGTGCACCAGTATGCACCAGTGTGCACCAGAGCAGCTGCTTTCCTGTAAATTCTGCCTGGGAATAGGGGACAGCTCTTCTTAGGGGGCTGCTGTAGGTGGGTTTCATGGAATCCCAGACTGGGTTGGGCTGGAAGGGAGCTCAGAGCTCACCCAGTGCTGTGGGCAGCAACACCTCTCACCAGACCGGGTTGCCCACAGCCCCATCCAACCTGGCCTTGGATACTGCCGGGGATGGAGCAGCCACAACCTCCTTGGGCAACCTGTTCCAGGGCATCAGCACCGTCACAGGGAGGAATTTCCTCCAAGTATCAGATCTGAATCTCCCCTCTTGAACCCATCCCCCTTGTTTCGTGTAGATTTTTCAGTGGATGGTGGTTGCTGCTTCCTGGGCTGGGGGTACGATCCCGTTTTGATGTGTTGGGGGGTTGCACCTCCCCATCATGGGCTCCGGGGACTGTGGGGTGGATGGATGAAGCTGGACCCCATTGTGGTGCTTGGAGCTTCCCTTTGCTTGTGGGTCTCAGCCAGTGCTGGGCAGGACCCTCCTCTGCCATTGTCATCCCATGTGTGGGTGTCAGGGACGTCTTGTGGGAGCTGAGAACCGTTTTCAGCTGGGACTTTGGGAGCTGCAGCTGATACTGGACCCCCAGGGCTCCAGTTGGATTCACCATTGACTTTGCAGCTTCAGGAGCAACTTAACAACCTCTGCAGTCCAGGGGACCCCTCACACTGGGACTCTGGGTGCTGGGATGCCCCATCCCAGAGGCTCTATCCTGCTGTAGTGTTTCCCCACCATGGAAAGTCCCTGGAGCTCCAGGTTGCCTTCCATCTCCCTTTACCTCCTGCTTCAAACCATCCTCCAGCAGCTGTAGAGGAGCTCAAATCTCTTCCCCCCACCCCTTACTTTGCTCGGGGTGGGTCTTTCCTTCACAGCCCACAGCTGATGAATGGGTTTGACATCCCAAGCTGAAATCCCCCATCCCATGGGGACACCTCCAGGGGCTGAGGAGCTGCAGCCTCTCATCGGGTTTTTTAGGAGCAAAGGGGTCACTTCTTTAAAAAACATTTGGGATGGGGGTTTTTTTCCTTTGGTTGTTGTTGTTTTAAATTCTTTTCCTTTTCCTTCTCGAGCTGCCTGGGGTTCTGGTTATTTATTAACTCCAGAAGTAATGAGGACTGTGCTCAGCTGGAAACCCTGGGGGCCTGCTGCGCTCCTTCAACTTGCCAGGGTTTGGAGGGCTTCCAGAGCCAGGTTTTGAAGGAGGGTGGTCCCCTGCTCCCAAATCCCGACGGCGTGACTCGGCTCCTTGAATCCCAGCCAGGCTTTAACCCTCCTGCCCACCACGAGGCGGGACGTGAGGGCCTGGGCTTTTTCTTCCTGGATATCTCCAGCCAGTCCTCGTCTCCGTCACCTCACTGGGTGTCTTCTCCTCCCCCAGTACCTGCTGAAAGCCAGCGAGTCTCAGATGAAGCAGGGGCCAGACTTCCTGCAGAGCCTCATCAAGTTTTTCCACGCTCAGCACAAGTAGGTGCCACCCGGGTCAAGATCCTTGGGGTTGGTCACCACCCGAGGTTTTGGGTTTGGGGGCACCTTCTCCCATCCCAGCCCCATACAGCTGTTGGGGCAGATGCTGGGCAGAGCTGGTTGCTCGCCAGTTGCGTCTGAGCAGCTGAAAAGTGCTTTGCTGGCTTGAGGAGCTGAGAACGTGTCCGTGGGGCTGGGGGGAGGGGGTTGGCTCGGGGTGCATCCCATGATTCGGTTCCTGGATAGATTTCCAGGGATGAGTTCAGCTGAGCGGCTCCATCGGCTCGGAACGAGGATGTTTGGAGCAAAATCAGCATCCCCTTTGCTCCATGAGGCTGCAGTAGAAGCAGGACGGGGAGTATCCAGTCATCTCCCCCAGCTCCCAAGTTGGGAAACTGAGGCAGGAAGAGAACAGTTGTGTTGGCTGAGAGACCCCCCCAGACCCCGCAAAGGGCTGCTCTGCAGTGGGATGAGCTTGGATTGAACAAGAGGCTGATCCTGATGCTACAACAGTACAAATATTTGGGGTCTCTAGACCCCCAGGGACCTTTGGTGGGGTCTCTCCAGGTTCCACAAAGCTCCCCAGGGGGATTGCTGTGGTCTTCTGCCACGTTGTCTCTAAGAAAACCTCCTTTTTTCCCCTCTCCTTCCCCATCTGCATCTCAATCCCACCAACTCAATGCCCAGTTTCTTCCAAGACGGCTGGAAGGCTGCCCAGAACCTCTACCCCTTCATTGAGAAGCTGGCTGTGTCCCTCCATGCGGTGAGTCCCCCCCGTCAGCTGCCATCTAGCGCTGCTCAGACGTGTCCCCCGAGATGCCACCACCCCCACAGCCCCCCCAGTGCCAGCTGCTGAGGCCGCTCGCACTCAGTGCAGCAGTGAGGGTAGCTCCCACCCTTTCCAGCTCCACCAGGCTCAGGAGGAGGAGGTGAAGCAGCTCACGCAGACCCGCGATTCCCTGCGCAGCATCCTGCAGCTGGACAACAAGGAGGTGAGAAACTGGAGTGGGCAACGGAGAGGGAGAACGGAAGGGTGGAGGGTGCTGGGTGCCACAGGGTTAGCTTGGGGTGCCCGAGGGTTAGCTTGGGGTACTCCAGAGCGGCTTGGAGTGCCCTGGGGTTAGCTTGGGGTGCCCCAGGGTTGGCTTAAGTTGCTCCAGGGTTGACTTGGTGTGCCCCACAGTGAGGGTGGGGTACTCCAGAGTAGCTTGGGCTGCTCCAGGGTTGGCTTGGATTGTCCAGGAGTTAGCTTGGGGTACCCCAGGGGTTGGCTTGGGTTGTCCAGGGGTTGTCCTGGGGCTTGGAGTGCCCTGGGGTTAGGTTGGGGTTCTCCCAGGGTTAGATTGGGGTGCCCTGGAGTTGGCTTAGGGTGTCCCAGGGTTGGCTTGCAGTGCTCCAGGGTTAGGTTGGCTTGACCCAGGATTGGATTGGGGTGCTCCAGGGTTAGGTTGGGGTATTCCAGAGTAGTTTGGGGGCTGCACCAGTGTTAGTTTGCGGTGCCCCAGGATTGGATTGAGGTGCTCCAGGGTTAGGTTGGAGTGTTCCAGAGTAGCTTGGGGTGCCCCAGGGTTAGCTTGGGGATAGGGAGCAGCAGGGAAGGGGGAGCTGGGGACAAAGATGACAGGACCAGAGGAAATGGCCAGAAGTTTAGAGAATCTCCAGTTGCTCCAGGGGAAGTTCAGATTGGAATTTGGGGAAAATATCTTCAGTGAACGAGCAGTTAAACACTGGAACAGGCTCAGGGAGGTGGTGGAGTCCCCATCCTTGGAGGGGTTCAGAAGGCAATGAATGTGACACTGTGGGACATGGTCTGGTGATCACAGAGGTGTTGGGTTTAAGGTTGGACATCAGGATCTTCGAGGTCCTTTCCAACCTTAGTGACTCTGAGATCTGTGAGAGCAGAGCATGATATCCGGGAGATGCTGGATAGGATGAGGGGCTTTGGTATCCCCATGGACACTGCACCCACGTAAGGATGAGGTCACGTGGGGGCAGCAGCCACCTTTGCACCTCTCACTTGGCTTTTGAAATGGTTTTTTCCCTCTGGTGAGCTCAGGAAAACCTGAGCAGGAAGAACTCGGGCAGCGGCTACAGCATCCACCAGCACCAAGGGAACAAGCAGTATGGGACGGAGAAGTCAGGATTTCTGTACAAGAAGAGCGATGGGTGAGGATGGGTGTCACCTGCCCAGGTTGCTCTCAGCTCCATCCCAGTGTTGCTGTGGGCTGGGAGAGCACCATGTTCATGGGAGCCCCCAGACCTGGGACCTCCCAAGGTGGGACTGTTGGGGTGAAGTTTTGGTTGCTCTTAGAAGGGTTTTCAGGGACAGTGGGTCCCGTCTGGTCTTAAGCATCCACCAACACTTGGATAATGGGGCTATTCCCCAGGCTGGAGAAGACCTGGAGCTGGTGGTCAAGGGTTGGTGGGCCTCTAGTTGGAGCTGGGGAAGAAGGACATCAGGAGGTCCTGCAGAGGACCTTCCTCTGTAACGGTTTAGTGTCATCAGCCCATTTCTTACATGAAGGCCCCCTGTAGACTCTGAGATTTCTCTCCTGGGCAGCAGGCTGGCCACAGCGGTGGTGGCCTCTGGATGAAGTGTCCTTAGATGGAGGTCTCCAGGAACATCTGCCCAGTGCCAGTATCACTGTGATGAGCTGTACAGCTGATGGGAGAGGAGTAAATTCCTTGGTTTTGGGGTGTGGAAAGAGAAAAGATGCTGGTGGGGTAATTTCAGGGGGAAAAAGAAAATCCTCAGAACCTCAAAGAGGTTTTCACCTTCTCAGGGGACCTGTGGGTGGTGGCCATCAGGTTCTGAGCAGGTAGCTTTACTTAACTGGGGCTACCAGGTCTGTGATGCTGTTGGCCAGTACAACCCATGGCCAGGCTGCTCAGTGGGGCATTCTGTATCCTACGAGCTGCAGGAAGAACAACCCCACCTCCTGAAAGCCACCAAATCTCTGCTGAGGAACGCTGAGGGTGGTTTGGGAGGTGGATGTGGACAGTCAGGGCTGTGCAGCGTATCCTCACTCCTCCTCTTCCTTCTCAGGATCCGCAAAGTGTGGCAGAAGAGGAAGTGTGGGGTCAAGTATGGCTGCCTGACCATCTCCCACAGCACGGTGAGGAGCAGCAAGCCCTTGGAGCTTCATTTGAGCATTGGTGGCCGTTGGGTTTCACATCTAGTTTTGCCCAGAGTAGTTGCAAAGCTGCCCGTGAACTGGGAGCTGGATGTGCTCAGAGGGGACCCCGTGTTTGCTGGGGGGGGTCAGTGGGGAGGGGATGGGGTCAGCGAGATGGACCCCGAGGGTGCTTCAGAGCCAATGGGGTGGGGGAAAGTGCTGCCCCCTGGTGGGGAGACAGGGAACTGCAATAGAGGTGGGAGTCTGCGAGCCCAGTACTGCAGTGGGTCCCAGTTCTCTCCCCCTCCTGCAAAGGGGTCCCAGTTCTCTTTCTCTTGCAGAGGTTCACGTCCTCCTACAGAGGGTCCCCATTCCCATTCCCTTACAGAAGGTCCCTGTTCTCCTGCAGAGAGTTCTAGCTCTCCTTTTTCAGAAGGTCACCCACCCAGTTACCCCAAGAGGAACCATCCCAGGATGGTTGTTGTTCCACTGGAGGGTGATGCACTTCTCACCCCTTTCCAGTCCTGTAACGTGTCCTCACCTCCTGCAGATTAACCGTCCCCCTGTCAAGCTGAACCTGCTGACGTGCCAAGTGCGGCCCCACGCCGAGGAGAAGAAGTGCTTTGACCTGGTGACACGTGAGTGTCTGTGGTGGGATGCCAGGGCTGGGGTGAGGGGTTGGACCTAGGAGGAGGACACCTTGGGCCATGAAACCCGGGCACTCTTTGCCCTTTTAATCCATCTCTGGGTGTCCTTTATGGAGAAAGGACTGACCTCTCCAAGGAGGAACGTCAAGCTCAAGACAGAGCAAGAGGTCATGGCAGAGCTTGGGTGGTGGAAGAGTGATGTGCGGTGACTTCCAGGGAGGGGGCAGCCATGGGCCTCTCCAGGCAATCAATTCTAGTCTCTAAATTCTTGCACTGAAGAACTTCTTCCTCAGATCTAGTCTGAACCTGCTCTCCTTCGGTTTGAAACCATCTCCCCTTGTCCCTCTCCAGCCTTCCTGGAGGTTCTCTTCAGGTACTGGAAGGCAGCTCCAAGGTCCCCTGAAGTCTTCTTCCTAACTAACAACCCCATCTCCATCAGCCTGTCTTCATAGCAGAGGTGCTCCATCATCTCTGTGGCCTCTGGGCTGTCTCCAACAGTTCCATGCCTTTTGATGCTGGGGACACCAGAACTGGGTGCAGGATTTGAGATGGGGTGTCACCAGAGCTGAGTAAAGGGAGAGGATCCCCTCTCCTGCTTTGCTGGCTGCACTTCTCCTCATGCATCCTAGAAATCCCCTTGTTCACCACCTCTTTCTCTCCATCCCCACAGACAACAGGACATACCACTTCCAAGCAGAGGATGAGCAGGAGTGTGTTGTGTAAGTGCCACAGCCCATCCCCATCATCATCATGCCCCATCCTCCTCCTGCTGCTGACAGGGCTCCCCCCTGCCTAGGTGGGTCTCGGTGCTGCAGAACAGCAAGGATGAAGCGCTGAACAATGCATTCAAGGGGGACCCCAACGGCAGTGGGGCGGCTGTGGGGAGCAGTGGACAGGAGCTCACCAAGCTGGTCATCAGTGAAGTGAAGAACTTGCCAGGAAACAAGCAGTGCTGTGACTGTGGGGCCCCGGGTAGGTCATAGAATCATGGAATCGCCGTCAAGTCTGGAAAAGACCTTCAAGGTCATCAAGTCCAACCGTCCACGCTACAACCCCCAACCATTAACTCAGCTCCTCAAACATCCTGGTTGCCTGATTACCAGGGACGGTGCCTTCACCCCCTCCCTGGGAAGCCTGTTCCAAGGCCTCTCCACTCTTTCTGGGAAGAAGTTTTTCCTGAGAAGCAATCTGACCCTCCCCTGGCACAACCTGACCCTATTGCCTCTGGTCCTATTGCCAGTCCCTAGGGAGAAGAGGCCAAGCCCCACCTTGCTGCAACCTCCCTTCAGGTAGTTGTAGAGAGCAGTGAGGTCTCTCCTCAGCCTCCTCCAGGTTGAACAGTCCCAGAGTCCTCAGCCTCTCCCCATCAGCCCTGTTCTCTAGACCCCTGACCAGCCCCGCTGCCCTAAGTCATTGTGGCTTGGTGTGTTGTCTGTTCCCATGGGGTGGGTTGGGGATTGCAGCATCCCATGGGGCTGGGGGAATGGTGCTGAGTCCTGTGTCTCTCCCCACCACAGATCCCACGTGGCTCTCCACCAACCTGGGCATCCTGACCTGCATCGAGTGCTCCGGGATCCACCGGGAGCTGGGTGTCCATTATTCCCGCATCCAGTCCCTCACTCTGGATGTCCTCGGCACCTCTGAGCTGCTGGTAAAGCCCCCTCCCCAAGCCCATGGCCACTGAGAATCATCCTCTGCAGCTCTTAGGACGCAGAGGTCATCTTACCTTCTCCATCCCATCTGTGCCCAGTTTGGTCCAAATTTGCCTTGGTTTCCCCAGTGGCAGTTTGCAGTGTCCTGGGCAGGTGATGGGGGGGTTCTGGAAGCTCCTCAGCATCTGCTCCTCCTCAAAACAGACCTCCCCTGCCATGAAAGAGCATTGTCTCCTGGGGAGATGCTGCTCTGGGGGGGTCCTGGGTGGATCCAGAGGGTTCCTTCCCTCTGGGATTTGGGATGTGGCAGGGATGGGGTGGACACAGCTCATCTCTCATCCCTCTCACCGTAGCTGGCCGTCAGTGTGGGGAACACCCGCTTCAACGAGATCATGGAGGCCACCCTGCCTGCGCAGGACTGCCCCAAGCCCTCGGCCAGCAGCGACATGTGAGTTGGCCACTGGTCAAGGGGCTCAGGGTGGGCTGGGAGGAAGAAGGAGGAGGAAGGATGCCCAATGTCCGTCAGCTCTGAGCACAGGGCTGGGAGAGAAGGGGAATTCTGGTGTCATCAGCTGGACTTCTATGGGGTCCTGCACCTCTCTTGGAGGTTTCCCCTTAATCTTGAGGCTGCAGGAGGAGCTGGGAGCCCAGAGTGCCTCTGGCTGTGGTGGTGACTTGGGGGGGGGTCTGGTCTCTATGCCCATCCAAACTGATGCCAGCCTGCCCTCCCTGCAGGGCTGCCCGCAAGGAGTACATCGTGGCCAAGTACATGGAGCGGCGCTATGTGCAGAAGGGGGGCCGGGATGACCCCCACCGCCTCTGGGAAGCCATCCGTGCCCGCGACCTCCTCGCCCTGCTCCAGGCCTTTGCCGAGGGGCACGATCTGGCCAAACCCCTGTCCAGCCCCGAGGGCCAGGTGAGCCCCACCCCGCTGCCGTCACCTCGCTCCCTCTGCCTGGCAGCGTAAAGGGAGTCTCCCCCTCTGGGTACCCACGCTCAGGGTTTTTGGAGCTTTGGAGGAGATGAGCATTCTCAGGTCCAGGTCTCTCCTGTGTCTTGGGGATGATGAAGCATCTGAAGCATCCTTGGGTCCAGCTCCCCTCTCCCCTTCATATTATGGGAGTTGAGCATCCTTGGATTCCCTCTGTCTGGGGGGTGATCTTTGGTCCAACCCTCCTCTTCCCCCCTTCTCAGAGAAGAAGAGCATCCCTGGCTCCAGCTCTCCTCTCCCCTCCATACTGGGGTCATGAAGCATCCTAGCATCTAGTGCTCCTTGTCCCTTGTCTTGGGAGTGATAGGAGCACTTTTGGGTCCAGCTCTCTTCCCCTTCATCTCATGAGGGATGAGCATCCTTGGGTCCATCTCTCCCTTCATCTTGGGGGTGATCTTTGGTCCAGCTCTCCACTCTATCTCACTGGAGATGAGTGTCCTTGGGTCCAGCTCTCCTCTCCCCTTATCTTGGGGGTGAAGAAGCTGGCTCCACCTCTCTTTCCATGATCCTCTCAAGTTCCTCTGCCCTCCATCTCCCAGCAGGACCCGGCTGAGCTGGCCCTGCACATGGCCGTGCGCCTGGCTGACAGAGCATCCCTTCCTCTGGTGGACTTCATCATCCAGAACGGGTGTGTCCCCAGCTGCTCCCCCAGCTCCCTCAGGGGGCTCTGTGTCCCCTCGTGTGCTCTTGACCCTTCAACCTCTTGCTGGTGGCCCTGACAGGGGGACGCTGGACCGGGTGATGCCGGATGGGAACACTGCTCTGCACTATGGAGCTCTCTACAACCAACCCAACTGCCTCAAGCTGCTCCTCAAGAGCAAAGCTGCCTTCAACACAGGTGTGGGGCTGGGGTGGGGGTTCTGGAGGTGGTGGGAAGGTGTGGTGAGGCCATAACCTACATCTCCTCGGCTCCCCTGGGCAGTGAACGCAGCGGGCGAGACGGCGTTGGACGTGGCCAGGAGGCTCAAACACACTGAGTGTGAGGAGCTGGTAGGTGGGATGTGGGGGTGATGCTTGGGGTGGGGGAAAAGGGGGTCTAAAGCAGCCTAAGGGGGCTGGCACAGAGTTGGGGGGACTCCTGGTTCTGCTTCCCCCATGCTGAGCACCCCCTGCCCTTCTGTGGCGTAGCTGGAGCAGGCACAGGCGGGGAAGCTCTCACTGCAGATCCACATTGACTACGACTGGGAGCCCCCTCAGGAGTTCCCCTATGACAGCGAGGATGAGCTGGAGGAGAAGGTACTGGTGGGGATGCTGGTGGGGAGGGGCGGTCCCATATCTCTAGTGATGGGGGCTGATGGTGTGGGGCAGCCCTAGAGCTGGGTGTGTGTCCTCAGGTGAGCCCTCTCCAGCGCTCCTTCAAGGGCACCTCCCCACTGGCCACCAGCCCCCCACCGGCCTGCCCCCAGACCCGCTGGAGCTGCATGGGGGGGATGGACATCACCAACAAGACTTATGAAAGCATCCTGGTGCCGTCACGCCCCGCACCCCGCCGGGCTCACAGCGAGGAGATCCCCCCTCCACTGCCCCTCAAAAACCCCACACGGGGTGGCTCCCGCCCCAAACCCAGCCACAGCCCCACTGGTGAGTTGGGGGGTGGGAGGGGTCACCTGTGGGCAGGCTGTTGTTTCACCCAGGAAATGGGAGATGGGGACAGGTGCTCTAGGATGGGGACAATGTTTGTAGTGGGGGGTCTGGGATAGGACCAGGGATTCAGAGGAGACAGAAGGAAGAAATTGTTGCTGCTGAAGGTGGGGAGACCCTGGACCAGGCTGCCCAGAGAGGTGGGAGAAGCCCCATTCCTGGAAACATCCCAGGTCAGGTTGGAGCTTGGGGCTCTGAGCAACCTGCTGTGGTTGGGGATGACCCTGTTCACTGCAGGGGGTGGCACTGGAGCAGCTTGGAAGATCCTTTCCAACCCCAAACCACCCCGTGACTCTGTGATTCAATGACACCAGGTTTATTGTCCCCATTGTGTCCCCCCCCAGACCGCCCTGAGCTGCCCCGTCAGGCATCGGACCCCCAGTTCTCTGGGCCAGCAGAGGCTCCAGCACTGCGCAGCCTTCCCTGCACCCTGGACGGCTCCTCAGCCCCTGGCACCCGCAGCCCCCCTGAGAGCCGGCGGGCAGCGTACTGGGAGACCCGCTCGGAGACAGACACGACCAGCACCCGGCGGGGCCCGGAGCTGAGCCCCCCGCCAGGGCAGCCGCCACCAGGCAGCACAGCTCCCGACATCCCCCTGGTCAAGTTCGGGTAGGGATCCCTTTAGAGCTGGGGTGTACTGGGTGGTTGTGGGGTCATTGCATGGTGCTGGGGGGGGGGTTGTTTTCAAGCCCTTACTGGGTCGGTCCATCCTGGGGTGTGGGGAGCTGAGATTGTCCCTGAGGGTGTGGAACAGAGGGGTCCCCCCACCCTGACCTGGGTCCCCAGAGGACCTGATGCTGGTCCTGGGAGCAAGAGAGACAAGGGGCTGCCATGGGGGTGCTGGGTTGTCAGTGAAGAAGGTGACACCAGTTATTGAGGGGTGACCTCAGGACTCCCTGCAAGTTTCCAAGTGTCTTTTTACTCTTCTTTTGGGAATTGTAGTGGGATGGGCTGATTTGTGGGGGGCTTTGCAGCATGCAGGGGGCTATGGAGAGGACCCCGATCCTGGGGGAAACTCTAATCCCATAGGGGACCCCCAGTGAGATCTCCTGTGGAGTGGGACAACAAGGGAAGGCAGCAGGAGAGGTGGAGGGTGACCCTGTCCCTGCTGTCCCCGGCAGCTCTGAGAGCACCCGCTCGTACCGGCGCATCAGTGGGGTGCCGGGCAAAGCGGGGCTGGCTGTGACTCCCCAGAGCCCTGGAGGCCCTGAAGACCCCACACAGGGCAAGGTTCCCCCTGTGCCCATGCCCAGAAGATTTGCCCCGGTAGGTGCCACCCCTTGATGGGGGGGAGGTTGCAGAAGGGTGGTCATAGTGGGTTGGGGAGTCTCAGTGGGGCTGTGACAGTGGGTGGGAGGCACCCTGTGCGTCCCCAAGCATCCCCCTTCCCCTGATACTGGGGTAATGGATGTAGGGGTCAGGGGTTCACACCCCATGCCCCCTTGGTGGGCTTTGGTGGGGGGTCTGCCAGCCCCTCACCCCACCTCTGCAGGCCAAGGGCAGGCAGAAGCGGGTGAAGGCAGTGGCTGACTGCCGGGGGGACAAGGCGCGGGAGCTGACCTTCTCCAAGGGGGAGGTGATCGTGGTGACTCGAGAGGAAGATGAGCAGAGCTGGGTGAGTGATGGGCTGACAGGGTGGGGCTGGTGTCCTTCCTCCTACTCCCAGTCCTCTTCCCCCCATCCCGTGTTCCCAGTCCTCTTCCCCCCAGCACTGTGCTCCCAGTCCTCTTCTCCCCACACTTCCAGCCTTCCATCTCCCAGTTATCTTTTCCCACCTCCCCATCCCCTTCTCCCCTGGCCCCTTCCCCCCATCCTGTTCCCCTCGATGGCCCCAGCCCCATTTCTGCCTATGGGAGGTCTTTGGGGGACTGGGACTCCCACTGAAGTGTCACCATGGCTTTGCCTCTCTGAATCCCCCTGTCAATGGGGCTTCTCCTCTGACCCCCTGACTCCCCTGTTTCTGTTACCCCCCAGGTCGGCTTCATCGAGGGCGATGGCTCCCGCACCGGGGTCTTCCCAGCCAGCTTTGTCCACCTCTTGCAGGACTGACTGGGTTGGGGTGGCCCCAGTGGCCCCTTTTTACCCTGTTCTCTCAGCCGGGACCCTGCAGGCAGCTCTGCACCCCCCCTACCAGGGCTTGGCTGCAGCCCCAGTTCTGGGACCATAAGGAAACCCCAGTGTGGGACCACCCAGCTTGGCTGGACACTGTCCTCCAAGGGAGCTCTGAGCCCCATAAACTGGGGGAAAACCATCTGTGGGTGGTGGCTGGGGTGGGGCTGAAGGGCTGTTGCCCACCCTGTGGGTTGGGCAGAGAACAGACCTGCTTGCTACACCTGTGGGCTCTGCCTGTCACCAGGGCTTCTCTTAATGTGGAGAGGGGGGGCTGCCCTCAGTGCTCCCCACTCACCTCTACCAGGGGCCACGGACCCTTCAGCCCGGGGAGCAGCCATGAACCCCTCACTTTTCCCTCTACCCCTACTATGAAGCCTTTAGGATGGGCAGGGGAGAGAAAAGGGCTTGAAGTGACCTTGTTGGGGGGCATCTTGGGGTCACCCCCAGGCTCCTGGAGCTGCTGGGGGTGGGGGCTGCTTCCCCCAAACCAATAATGAAATGCAATTCCCTGATTTTTGAGGGTTGGGGTTGAGGGGGGGTTCAGGTGGCCCCTTGTCCCTTGCTTGGGGTGGGTGCTGGATCACCGCCCTGGCCCTGGGGGGGTTTTCCAAGGGGATTTTGTAGCTTTTTCTGGGACCAGTGTCCCCCCCTTTGGGATCCACCTGCCCCCTTCCCCTCCCAGTTCCCCCTTCCCTCCTTCTCGTTTGTGGGTCAGAAGTTTCATCTCAAAAAAGAAAAGTCTTTTTTGTTTGTTTTTTTTAATGTTCCTTGTCTCTGGTTCCTAATCGGGTTTGTAAGTGCCTGGGTGTGGGTCGAGGGGTGCAGCCCCCCCCACCCCAGGGCTGCCAGTCCCTACCTCAGGGATGATTTGTCCTGGCAGTATTGGGGTCTGGGTGACCTGGCAGTACCCATCTGGGATTTGGAGAGGGGGGTGGGGAGTGGTGTCATTGTTTTGTGGGGGCTGGATGGATGGGGTTGGGATATCAGCATCTTCTCTGAGTGCTGGGATGGATCCAGCCCAGAGTGAGGTGCTCACCCCTGCTGGAGCAGGGACAAGAGGTGACATGTTTGTGCCACTTGACCCTGGGGACAGCATCCATGGTGACCCCAGTGCTTGGGGGCCACTCCTAGCACCCACTGTGGGCTGGCACTGCATGGACTGCGTGCTGCTGGGGTGCAAACCCTGAGCCTGCTGTAGCACCTACCATGCTGAGATGGCTGTGGGAGGTGTTGAGGTGTCGCTTGTCACCTCAGCTTCATCCCTCAGGTTTGGACAGAGCAAGCCCCTGTGCCCACAGAGCTTGTGCCTGGCCATGTCCTCGCTTGGGAATCTCCAGCTCAGCCATCCCACTGGCAAAGCCACATCCCTGCAGCTCCATCCCCAAAGCCATGTTCCAACCAGTCCATGCCCATGGCCAAGCCAGGTCCCAACCAGCAGTGTCCCTGCCCATGGTAGAGAGATTGGAGCAGATGGTGTTTAAGGTCCAAGCAAAACCATTCTGTGATGATTTTAACCCCTCGAACCCCATGGCAAAGCCACATCCCTACCTGTCCGTCCCAGTGGCAAAGTAGTGTTGCACCTCCAGTCCACTGCAGTGGCAAAGGTGTGTGTCCTCACCAGTCCATCCCAGTGGCAAAGCCCTGTCCTTCTCCAATCCATCTCTGTAGCAAAGCCCTGTCCTTCCCCAGTCGACCCCAGTGGCAAAGCCACGTCCCCACCAGTCCATCCCAGTGGCAGAGCCCTGTCCTTCCCCAGTCGATCCCAGTGGCAAAGCCACGTCCCCGCCAGTCCATCCCAGTGGCAAAGCCACATCCTAACTAGTCCAACTCCTCCCCAACCGCTCCACCCAGATGGCAAAGCCACGTCGGGGCCCCTCTGTGCCAACCGCAGCGCCCAGCCCATCGCGGGCAGCTCCTGTAGCCCCCCGGGCTCGCTGTGGCCCCAGGGGCCGGCTGTCCGCGGGCACCCTGGCAGCGGCCTCCCCCGGCCCGGCGCACCCGGCTATATTTAGCCCTTCCCCTGAGCTATTTCGCCCGCCTGGCAGAGCCGAGCACTGGCCGGGACAGCCCCACCTCCCCTCCGCTCCCTCTCCTTTCCCTGCCCCTCTCTTTCCCCTCGTCTGTCCCAGCGCAGGTCCCCCCGGCTGCCCCTCCCCCGCGATGCCCGGCTGAGCCCGCTGCCCCCTTGGCTCTGCCCCAGCAGCGCAGGGAGCCCCCCGAGCCGCCGGGATGGCACCGGCTGAGGAACTGGTGCGGATCGCCAAGAAACTGGATAAGATGGTGGCGAGGAAGAGCACGGTAACGCGGCCGAGTGGTGCGGGGCGGGGGTGCCGAGCACACGGGTGGGAGTGGGTGTGCTTGCACCTGGGTGTGTCTGTGTGTGCGGGTACTTACACCTGTGTGGGTGCTTACACTTATGCGTGCTTACACCTAGGTGTACTTACACCTCTGTGTATCGACATCTGTGTACTTACACCTATGTGTACTTACACCTATGTGTACTTACACCTATGTGTATCTACGTGTGTGTGTGCATTTACATGTGTGTATCTTTACATTTGTGTGCTTGCACCTATGTGTATCTACATGTGTGCATTTATGCCTATGTGTATCTGTGTGTGTGTTTACACCCATTTGTATTTACAAGTGTATTGCCATGTGTGTGCATTTACAGCTTTATGTACTTACACCTATGTGTATCTATGTATATTCACATGTGTTTTCATATCTATGTGCACTTACACCTATGTGTATTTGCAAGTGTATTACCATATGCATGTATTTACACCTCTGTGTATCTACATGTGTATTTACAACTCTGTGTATCTACATGTCTGTATTTACAACTGTTTTTACAACTATGTGCATTTACACCTATGTGTATTACGTGTGTATATTACTATGTGTGTTTGTTTATATGTGCATGCATTTACACCTATGTTTGTGTGTGTGTATGTGTTTACACCTATGTGTGGTTGTTTATGCCTATGTGTATTTACTCCTATGTGTATTTATGTGTGTATTTACCTGTTCCTATTTACACGTGTGTGTATTACCATGTATGTATTTACACCTATGTGTACTTACACATAGGTGTATTTATACATGTGTATTTACATGTAAATGTAATGCCATGCCTGTACTTACACGTAAGTGTGTACTTATACTCAGGTGTGTACTTACACCTATGTGTACCTACACATGTGCATTTACATGTATGTGTAATCCCATGTATATATTACACATAGGTGTGTTTACACATGTGTGTACGTGTATGTGTGTATTACATGTAGTTGTGCATTTACACATAAATGTGTATTTACACATATGTGTAATCCCACATGCATATTATATGCAGGTGTACATTTAAACCTAGATGTAAATATACACATGGGATTACACATACACGTAAATATGTGTAATAGGCACGTGTAATGATGTGTATGTTACACATAGGTGTACATTTACACATAGGTGTGCATTTGCACATCTGTGTATACCCATGTGTATAGTACACATAGGCGTACACTTATACCTAGGTGTATAGTTACACCTAGGTGTGTATTTACACATCCGTGTATCTCCTTGCGTGTCCGTGTGCGTCAGGCTGGTGCCGCCTGTCTCAGGACAAGGAGGGCTGGCAGGAGGGGTTGTTCTTCCCCACCCCCACCCCATTGCTGGAGCTCCTCAGGGTGCAGGGGGTGCTGAGCAGCTCTCGGTGCCACCAGCACCCGGGGTGGGGGGGGCTGCACCCAACAGCAGCACCCAGGGGGGTCTGGTTTCCCGCTGATTTGGGGTTCTGCACCCCAGTGCTTTTAGGACTGGGTAGGGGGGTGGTGTGTCTGTGCCAGGGCGGGTGGCTCCAGGCAGCTCAGGACTGGGGGCGACAGGTGCTTGGCCACTGGCCCGGCTGCCAACACCTGATCGGGGTGGTGGGCTCAGCCCCATGAAAAACTCCCTGGGAAGGAAGGGTGGGCTGGTTGTGGGGAAGGGCCATGACCCCACTGTGGACCCACATGCAGCCCACAAGTGTGCAGGGGCAGGGAAGGGGCCAAGTGGTGGGGCTGGCAACGGGGTTCTAGGGGGTAGCCAGGATCTGCCCCCCTTGCACTGGGTGAGGATCCATCCAGCGATCCCAGGGATCCGGTTCCGTGCGGGTGAGCGGGGCCAAGCCTGGCCCTAAAAGTTAATATTTGACTGTTTGCACCGACCTTTGCCCCAGCGAGGTGCTGCCTCCCAGCCTGGGGGGGTCAGTGCTCCCTCCCCCCACCCCACCCTTCCCAGACCCAGTGGCTCTTTGGGGTTGGAACCAAATCCAACCCCATTACCCCCAGTCATGGGATTGAACCTGCCCTGCTCCTGTTCCTCAGCCCTGTGCTGGTGCTTTGGGGGTGGAGACAGGGTCAGGGTCCACCTGCACCCATCACCCGCCATACTGGGAGGGCCTGATCCAGCTCCCCATGGTGGGATGGGGGTCCAGTCCTGTGTGTCCCCTGTGAGCTGGTGTCAGCTTGTGAGGCTCTAAAAATACTCCAGAGGAGGAGGAGGAGAAGGGCTCCCTGCTGGGGCTATGTTTAGCCCTACAGCCACTGAGTCCCTGGCGTTGGTCTGGAACCCCATGGGGGCTGCATCCCAAAGCCCCCCCAGTACCCTGGGTGGGGACACTGGTGGGGAACAGCCTAGAATTTCCTTCCAGATGGGTTTTCCCATGACTTTAAGGGAACCTCCTCGTTCCCACTGGGGACACCTGACCCTGTGGCAGGGGTGTGCAACAGGATTTGGGGTTATTCTGTGGGTCAGGTGTTCCCCCAGAGCTGCTTTCTCTGTCCCCTTGGGGTGCCCTCCCCAGCTCTGCCTGGTGCTGGTGAGAAAAAAAGGGGGAAGTGGGCTGCCCCCCCGTTTTCTCCAGCATCTCAAAGTCCTGCCATGGTTTCTACCCACTGCAGGAAGGGGCTTTGGATCTGCTGAAGTCCCTCACCAGCTACACCATGACCATCCAGCTGCTTCAGGTGAGGGGTCTGGGTGAGGGACACCTCATGGAGTGGCTCATCCTGCCCCCTCCCTGCCTCCCAACCCTGTGCCAGCTGGCAGATCCCTCAGGCATGACGCTGTCTGTGTCCTCAGACCACGCGAATCGGGGTGGCTGTCAACTCGGTGCGGAAGCACTGCTCTGATGAGGAGGTGGTGGCCTCGGCCAAAATCCTCATCAAGAACTGGAAGCGGCTGCTGGGTGAGTGACGGGGGGACAGGCAGGATCCTGTGACCCACCCCAGACCATCCCGGCTCCCCCACCCCAAACCCCTGATGCTTCCCAGTGTGGGATTGGTCCCAAATGGGGACCTGTTGGAGCAAGTCCAGAGGAGGCCATGAAAATGCTCGGAGAGCTGGAGCCCCTCTGCTCTGGGGACAGGTTGAGACAGTTGGGGTTCTTCAGCCTGGAAAGGAGAAGTCTCCAGGGGGACCTTCCAGCCCCAAAAGAGGCTGTCAGAAGGCTGGGGAAGGCTGTTCCCAAGGGCAAGGAAGGATAGGATGAGGGGTCGTGGTTTGAAGCTGGAGAAGGGCAGAGTGAGGCTGGACAGGAGGAAAAAGGTCTGGAATCTCGGGGTGGGGGATCCCTGGAACAGGCTGCCCAGAGAGCTGGTGGAGGCCCCATCCCTGGAGCCATTGAAGGTCAGACTGGCTGGGTCTCTGGGCAACCTGGTCTGGTGAGAGATGGCTCTTCTTGTTTTCGAGTCCCTTCCCTTTGGGGGTCCCTTCCAACCCACTCTGTGATTCTGTGCCGCTGCCAGGTGGTTCCTGGGCTCGATGGGGTCTCCAAGGGCTCATTTTCTCTCAGGGGATGGAGCGGCGTCAATCACTGTGGGGTGCTCAGCCAGCCAGGTCTGAGCACCCCCACCCTGGCACACAGCCTCCGGGTGCCCTGGGCTCGTCTGGTCTGTGCTGTGACACCCAAATCCTCCCTCCAGAGTCCTCCACCACCCCAAAGAAGGAGAAGGAAAGGGATGCAGATGGGAAGGAGAAGGACACAAATGGGGAGAAGAAGGAAAAGGAGAAGGGGCTGGATGTCCCCAGCTGCCCCAGTGAAGGGGTGAAGCACCCTAAGAACCCAGCAGAGAAGCACAAGGAGAAACACAAGGAGAGGTGAGGGGTCCTACCCACTGCCAAGGGGCACTGGCCACATGGCCAAGGCATCAGTGGGACCAACATGAGCCCACTCTCTGCTCCCTCCTTACAAGTTGTTGGTTTATTCCTTTGTCCCCAGGAAGCCCAGCAAGTCCAGTTCTCAAGCTGCCACCCCCAAGGGCCACCCTGATGCCTCTGTTCCAGACAGGTACCTGCCAGAGCCACCCTGGCACTGGGCACTGGGGAGGCTCTGCTGGCAGCCTGCATGCTGGTGGGGTTTGGGGTGCGTTGGCCAGGGATGGGCAGGAAGGAGCCAGCTGACCAACTCACACTGGGGATACTGGGCACATCCCACTGAGAGATCTCTCCCTTCCTCTGGGCTTCTGTGGTGAAGAGAGTCCAGCAATGGCCGGAGCCCCTCTGCATTCTTGAAGAAGTCACCCCAGGATGGCAAGAAAGAGAGGTGGGTGGGGTGGGAGAGCCCCTCCCTGGGCTGTGGGTGGGGGTCTGGACCCATCACCTGGTCCCTAAGGTCTTATGAGGTCTGGTGAGGAGAGGCTGAGAGAGCTGGGGCTGCTCAGCCTGGAGAAGAAGAGTCTGAGGGGAGACCTCACTGCTCTCTACAACTACCCTGAAGGGAGGTTGCAGTGAGGTGGTGGTTGGCCTCTTCTCCCTAGGGACTGGTGATAGGACCAGAGGAAATGGGGACAGGTTGTGCCAGGGGAGGGTCAAGCTGGATCAGAGGAAAAACTTCTTCCCAGCAAGAGTGGGGAGCCCTTGGAACAGGCTGCCCAGGGAGGGGGTGGAGGCACCATCCCTGGAGGGATTCAACCACCGGGCTGCCAGGGTGTTCAGGGAGCTGGGTTAGTGGTTAGTGGTTGGGGGTTGTAGGGCAGACTGTTGGACTTGATGATCTTGAAAGTCTTTTCCAACCTTGGTGGTGATTGTGTTGCCGTCCCCTGACTGGGGCTCATCCTGCCAGGAGAGACTCTGCTGACTCAAGGTCCTCCACCACCTCAGGGGTCTCCTCCTCTTCCTCCCCACAGAAGAGACCATCAGGGGAGAGGTAAGGAGAGGCAGCCTGGGGATGCTTTGGGGACTCTCTGTGAGATGCTCTGACCCACATCTGGGGAGGGTAGAGATGGCTGGGAACACCCATCCTACCACTGAGACTTTCACCATGAGGAGCAAATCCTCCCCTGGGGAGATTCCTGATGGCTTCACACATCAGTGTGCTGGTGCCCAAGGTCCTGCCACCAGTCCCTGGTGTCACCCCCACTGTCCCCTCCCAGGAGACCCTCTGTGGGCACTGGTCCCTCACCAGCTCCTACCAGCTCCCGGAGGAACTCCGGTGACAACAAGGAGGAAAGGTAGGAGAGACCCCTTCCCCTGCCCTACAACCCCTAGCAGGTCCTTTGGGGTTGTGCCAGTACCCCAACACCCAGCTGCCCTCTCTGTGTGACCCTACAGAGGCAACAGCAGCAAAGCCAAAGCAGAGACACCACGGACCCCCACCAGCCCCACCTTCTCACCTGGCCCCTGCTTCTTGGCCCCCTGTTACCTCACGGGGGACTCAGTGAGGGACAAGTGCATCGAGATGCTGACAGCCGCCCTCCGCATGGATGGTGAGTGGGTCTAGGGGAGCTGGAGCCCAGAATGGGGTGTTTCTCCTATGGGACAGCCCTAAAAGGAGCAACCCTACAGCAATCCTTTGTATTCTGGGGCACTTGCAGCCCTACAACAGCAAACTCACCCTGTGCTTGCAGCCCAGCTCGGTGCTGAACCCCAAAATGAATGACAAGGGGTTGTAGGGTCTTCAGTATGGACTTGGGTCTGGGTCTGGGGTTTTTGTAAGGTTCAAAATGGGTAAAAACAGGGTTTTTAGAGTTGGAGCAAGTTGAGGGGGAGGAGTGAAAGTTTTTGGGGGGATTTTCTTGGTGCGTGGTGAGACCTGTTTGGCTTCACCCCTGGAAGTCACCCCTTGGCATCTCTGTTCTGTAGATGACTACAAGGAGTTTGGAGTCAACTGTGAGAAGATGGCATCGGAGATTGAAGACCATATCCTTGGCAGGAGTCTGGGGGTCCCGAGGCTCCATCAGCTGGGACACACAGGTGGGATCAGGAGTGGTAGTAGGGACAGGGATGATGATGGGCTCTGCTGTCCCCGTTGCCTGCAGAGGGAGCCCGGACCCTGGTTGGAGTCTGCTGCTGATGTTGATGCTGAGCACCTCCTGGACGTCTGCCTTAGTGTGTGTGTGTGTCCCCCCCCCGCCTCTGCTCAGAGTCCCGAGGAAATAAACCCCAAACCCAGCCAAAATCCGTATGTTTTGACCTGCTGTGGGTGTCCGTGTCCCTCCCAGCCCTGGTCCATCATGATGTCCAGGCTGTGCCACAGTGACAGGGATCTCCTGTCCCAGCACAGGGCTTGGTGATGGCCCCAGTGCCCTGATGCGTGTCACAGCAGGGAAGTGCAAAGTTGGCTTCCTCCCCACATCATAAGCTGTACTTCATCCTGCTGAACCCAAGGAGGGGGAGAACTCCCCCAGGTAGCCAAACCTTGTAGAGATCGGCCACCTCCAATGCACACATGGGCACTAGCCCTGGTGACACCAAACCCAGGGCAGCAGCAGGACTGGTAGCCCCCAACCTTGCCCCCTTGCTTCCTTGACAGACCCCACATATCTTCCAGGAGCTGAAGAGCACGGACATGAAGTACCGCAACCGGGTGCGGAGCAGGATCAGCAACCTGAAGGACCCCAAGAACCCCGGTCTGCGCAGGAATGTGCTGTGTGGGGCCATCTCGCCCGGCCTCATCGCCCGCATGACTGCTGAGGTGGGGAGCAGGGTGGGGGGCACAGGAATGGCTCTTCATGGTAGGGGGGTGAAGACCCTACCAACCTCTGCTCTTGGAAACTCTGGTGATGCCCAGTGGCTTAGTGGAGTCCACACTGGGCTCGTGCTAGCATCTCCCCATCCCATACTGGTGCTGGCTAGGGCTTGGGGAGCATCAGGCACAGCAAGAGGGCAGGGAGGCACTGGCTGGCCCCCTCAAAGCCCTGCAGCCCCCCAACCCTTCAAAGAGCCAAGATGCCACACTGACAGGAGACAGGTCCCCATTCTTCTTTCTCAGCTGGGGTCCCCACATGAGGCTCCTGGCAGCCCAGTTCCCTCTGTGAGGAGCTGAGTCCCTGCAGGCAGCAGCTCTGGCTGGAGGATGGGGTGATTTTGCCATCTGGAGCCCTCAGCAAGCAGAGAGAGCAGGATGAGCCCTGCTCCTGGAGAGGGTGGGGAGGGTGCTGTACCCTTGGCTTCCAGATCCTGGGCAGAGCCATGGCTGCCCTGACCCTGTGGGACCACTGCTGGTGGCAGGAGATGGCTAGCGATGAGCTGAAGCAGCTGAGGAACGCCATGACCCAGGAAGCCATTCGGGAGCACCAGATGGCCAAGACAGGTGGCACCGTCACCGACCTCTTCCAGTGTGGCAAGTGCAAGAAGAAGAACTGCACCTACAACCAGGTCAGTCCCAAAAAGACCCTGGAGACTCCCTTTGTCTCCATGGGACCCCGATGTGGGAGCTGCTGGAGGGTCTGACGCGACCCCCCTGCCCTGTCCTAGGTGCAGACGCGCAGTGCCGATGAGCCCATGACGACGTTCGTGCTGTGCAACGAGTGTGGGAACCGCTGGAAGGTCTGTGCCCAGTCGGGGGGCTCTGGGTGCTCCAGACCTCCCCCGGTCCTGGGGGGTGACAGAACCCCCTGAGGTGGTGCTGGGTGAGGGCTCACTGCCCGCCCTGGGCTCTGCTTCTCCTGCAGTTCTGCTGAGGGCACTTGGCCGTGGGGCTGGAGGGATCGTGGAGTGAGACAAGACGCTGTGATGGCTTCAGCAGGATGGGGATGGAGGATGATGGGGTGGCACCGGTCCGTACACCTGAGTCCATACAACCTGTTTCCTTGCACTGGGCTCCCCTGAATGTCTTGGAGATCAGGATCTGGTGACAGATTTGCTTGAGAAGACCCTGGTGAAGTCAAGTGGTTCCTCACCATAAATACCTGCCCTTTGCTTGGGGTGCACTGGGATCTCACTGGGAACAGACGTATCCTGCAAAGGGAGGCTGGTCTGACCTGGGCAAACTTACCCTTGGATGGTTTGGGGGACAGGAGGGACCTTGTGCTGTGGACTTTGCCACTGTCCTTAGGGCCAGGGGTGGGAAAGGGCCAGGTCTTATCCCAAACACCTTCTTCCTCACCAAAGTGCCCTCAGTGGGGCAACACGGAGGGAGACAGAGTGGCTGCAGGGTGCTAGTGCATGTCCCTCTGCCCTGTGACACGTGGACCATCCATCCTGGCTTGAGGACACTGTGTCCCCTGGGAAGAAGAAGGGATGGGGGGAGAGGAGTGGGGAGAAAACCCTCCAGTTAGAGCAATAAAGGTGTGAACTGGCTCTGTGGCACCGGCTGCTTTCTGGAGGGACACTGGGACCTCGAGTCTCCTGGTCCTCTGAGAGTCCCTGGGCAGTTCCAGCTCCTGTCTTCCATCCACCAGCTCCCAGCTTGAGCTAGAGCCCATCCATCCTCTGCCTGGTGGTTAAAGACCTTTAACTAAGGCACCTCCCCAGGTGGGTTTGGGAGCTGAAAACTACCCCATGGCAGGGCAGCTCCTCTGCCAACAGCCAGGAGGGTTTTCCAGGGAAACCTGGCTGGGAGATCCACCTTTGGGGTGGGATGGAGCCCTGTGGCGCTGAGCCTGTCCTTCAGCAGCTCCAGGTGGAGGCAGTGGGATGTGACGGGGATACAGGTAAGTCAAGGTGACTGAGGATGTGGGCGGGGGGTGCGAGGGTGCTGCCCACAGGAGGCAGGAGCGGAGGAGGATGGTGGAGCTGCCGCATTGATGGATCGTTAATTTGTCCATCCTGGGGCTGAGGTGTGGCTGCTGTTCTCCAGGCAGAGCCCGGGGCACTTTGCACCCAAATCTAGGTGCTGACCCCTCAGTCTCTGGGGGTGCTGCAGCCCAGGGAAAGGTCAGACACCCCTGAGCCCCTGGGGGGCTGTGGAGCTCGTTAGCGTGCTCGAGTCATTAATTAGCCTCCAAGGCAATTATTTACCATTGCAAAGTGTGTGAGGCTGCAGTTAAGGGATGAAGTGGGTTGTGGGGGATGAATAAAACATTGGGGTGACCTTGAGCAGGAGGGGAGCACAGGGCAGGCAGCCCCACACTGGTTGCTTGTAGGACTGGAGCTCCCGTGCTGTCCCCAGGGTGTTTGAGTGGGACAAGGCTGAAACGGGGGGGGATTTAGACCTGGGCTGTTGGCAGTCCAGTCCAGGAGAGGGGTCTGAGCAGAGCTGGAGGTCGTGGCAGGGAAAAAATCATGGAAGGGGTTGCAAAGCTGTGGAGATGTGGAGTGAGGGGCAGGGGTTAGTGGGGACCTGCTGGTGCTGGGGGAATGGTTGAACTTGATGGTCTTGACAGTGTTTTCCAATCCCAAACGATTCAGTGATCTCGTGAGATGCTAAATCCCCTCTGTGTGTTAAGGCGCAACCCCACAGCCCCTCCTTGGCCAGTTCCCCCATGTCTCCACAGATGGGGACAGCCACCAGACTCCCTGGCACAGAACCCAACCCTCAGGTACCTGAGCATCCCCGTTCTGCTTCACAATCCCAGTTTGCCCAGGGTTCAACCCCCTGCAGCCCCCCAGCTCGCCTGCGCTGTGGTTCTCCGCTGCTGCCCTTCTCCCCCGCAGCCTTGACAAAAAAAATCAGCTCTTTGCTGTTCAGTGGTTTCCTTGGCAACCCCATTTCCCCATCCTCTCTCTCGATGCCTCGCTAACCCCCCCCCAGCCCCCTTTACTGGCCCCCCAAAGCTCAGTGATGGGTCCCTG